>CAXITT010000068.1:893661-915808 GCA_964033795.1 Lymnaea stagnalis
CCCAAATATCCCACCCTTGTCTTAGAAGCCCCCAAATATCCCACCCTTGTCTTAGAAGCCCCAAAATATCCCACCCTTGTCTTAGAAGCCCCAAAATATCCCACCCTTGTCCCAGAAGCCCCCCAAATATCCCACCCTTGTCTTAGAAGCCCCAAAATATCCCACCCTTGTCCCAGGAGCCCCCAAATATCCCACCCTTGTCTTAGAAGCCCCAAAATATCCCACCCTTGTCCCAGGAGCCCCCAAATATCCCACCCTTGTCTTAGAAGCCCCAAAATATCCCACCCTTGTCCCAGAATCCCCCAAATATCCCACCCTTGTCTCAGAATCCCCCAAATATCCAACCCTTGTCTCAGAAGCCCCCAAATATCCAACCCTTGACTCAGAAGCCCCAAAATATCCCACCCTTGTCTCAGAAGCCCCAAAATGTCCCACCCTTGTCTCAGAAGCCCCCAAACATCCCACTCAAGCTATTTCTGATTTTTTAAATGTCTTTTTTTTTTTTTTGCTTTTTCCTTGACAACAGCAACCTACAGCCCTGGCCAAGATCCTTGGTGTCTACAGGATTGGATTCCGCAACACACAGACGAACAACGCCCTGCGACAAGATGTGCTCGTCATGGAAAACTTGTTTTACAATCGTAACATTTCTCAGGTAGATAACATATTTACCTCTAATCATTTCGCTTATAAAGTCCTGCAAATATGTTGTCCAGTCAGCCATCACAAGTGATTCACCTTCCTCTGTATAAGTCTAGTCATGGAATGCTCCCTGCAGTTTCACACAACTTTGTTTGAATGAGGTCTTAGCATTAAAATAAGAAGTAACACAGTGGTTGTGATCACATCCATGGAATGTTGGATATAATATAGTGGTTGTGATCTCATCCATGAAATGTTGGATATAATACAGTGGTTGTGATCTCATCCATGAAATGTTGCCATGAGTCCGAGTGAGGCTCAGCTGTGCTGGCATTTCAAAATAAAATGCTTTCATTCATGTTTAAGGGCTTGAGTCATTTATAAACCAGTCTCCTTTGTACATAGTGTACCTTCCTGGCAACAAGAACTAACCTCATCTTCACATTTTGTCTCCACAGACAAATTGCAAAATTGTATTTATTGTCACGTTAATTTTACCTAAATAGCGAAAAAAATGTAGAAAAAGATGTACATTGGCAGCTGTATATTTCCCTATCAGCAGAGCATGGTTAAAACAGCTACTGCCAAAATTATATCAAACAGTTTTGTTATTCAAAGGGATGTAATTTAAAATTTGTTCCTATGCACGTAGTTGATCATGAGGGCTGTCATGACTGGTGCGGTGCCAGTAAGATAGAGCAAAACTGTTAGAATTGACAGATTGCAAAGGGTCAGTCTTCATTTAACATGAGTGTCTTCTTTAAACCCCTGTCTCAGAAATTTGACCTGAAGGGATCCATGAGGAACAGGCTTGTGAACACATCCAGCAAGAGAGGGGAGGAGGAGCTGGTGCTACTGGATGAGAACCTGTTGAAATGTGAGGACCTGTTCATTGCTGCGCTGTAATGGGAAGCTTATCTTTATACAATATTGTATCACTGTCTCTTAGACATGGTTCAGCCATCTGCTGGCGCTGTGTAACTGGAAGCTTGTCTTTATGCAGCACCGTATCACTGTCTCATACACTTGGTTCAGCCATCTGTTTGGGATGTGTAACTGTGTTTGTTTTCAGAAAATTAAGATTTAAAAAGAAAAAAAAATTTAAACTCATTTAGAATAAATATTATTTTGTTAATTGTAAATTTGATTTAACAAGAATTTTGTCCCATTTTCTGTCTAACAAAGTATGTGATCGTTTTAGTTAAAATAAATTAATGACAATCATCTGATAAAGTATGTGAACGTTTAGTTAAAATAAATTAATGACAATCATCTGATAAAGTATGTGAACGTTTAGTTAAAATAAATTAATGACAATCATCTGATAAAGTATGTGAACGTTTAGTTAAAATAAATTAATGACAATCATCTGATAAAGTATGTGAACGTTTAGTTAAAATAAATTAATGACAATCATCTGATAAAGAATGTAAACGTTTTAGTTAAAATAAATTAATGACAATCATCTGATAAAGAATGTGAACGTTTAGTTAAAATAAATTAATGACAATCATCTGATAAAGTATGTGAACGTTTAGTTAAAATAAATAGCCCCGGGCTCTTGTCGTCATGTCGATCAATGACATGTTTGATAAAGAGGCGCTCGCCACGAACCCCCTGAAGCGTTACCCGGGGAACAGTACCACCGTGTAGGGGACCCGCGCTGAAAGGCAAAGGTAACGCACGGAGACTGCGTTAAATCGAGCACGATTGCATGGCTTCCCACCAAGTGCAGTCGAACTATTTTACTAAACGCAGAAACAGGTTGGGACATGATTACAGTTGCCGTATGGATATGAGGTGAAGGTGTGTGGCAACCTTTCACCGGTGATTCTAAATATGCAGTCTTGAGGGTACTGCTCCAAGGCAACCTCTCTCTCCCATCTACGGTGTGAATTAGTCGCGCCGTAGAATAACCATACAAACCCTAGTAGAGGGCGTCGGTCTTAAACAACTACGCGGTCCCCCCGGGGTGGTAAGGGGGGACTTTAGAGACGTTAAATATCCACCCCAACCCCTTAGAAAGTCCGGCCCTGTTGCTGCGTGAGCAGCAATCCGGCTGGCCAGGTGTTTCTTCTCTGGGGCTGCCACACTCAGCGGCCAATCGAGTGGAGGTCGAGTGTGGCGGTCTTAGGGGCGGAGCGTCCCTGGCGTGCCGCTTCGCGGCCCGATCGGAATAAAGACCACTGGGGGAGTGGTTGACGGCCGGTTTGGTTGGCGGGGTGGTGCGTTGGGGAGGACCATATGAGCCTCAAAGCTCGGTGTTCGCTGATTTTCTTAAGTTAGTTAGTTAGTTAAAATAAATTAATGACAATCATCTGACAAAGTATGTGAACGTTTTAGTTAAATTAAATTAATGACAATCATCTGACAAAGAATGTGAACGTTTAAGTTAAAATAAAGTAGTACGACATTAGTAGAACCTTTCCTTTTTTTTTTGCCTGGGTCTCAAAATGTTAATCTAAAGTTTCACTGGGATATACACTCAGCTGACATGAAGTGGGGGTGGGAGGGGGACACGGCAAATCCTAAGGGTTGGGGATTCCCTTTTGGAAATGCTAGGGAGAGAATAAACAAAGCATAAGCATTATCTGTAACAGCCCCCATTGTTTTACTCCTCTGCTATTTTTTGTAGAGATTTATTAACTTTTCTTTGTAGCAAACAAGATCTGTCAAAGTTTTAATTTAGCTAGCACAGCCACGCTGCCTTTTAACCTTATTTTTTTTATATAAAATCTAAACTTTATTTATATAGTTACTGCTGTTAAATACATTTCTTAATATGTAGTGTTACGTAATAGTTGCGGTAAGTGTAATTTAATTGATATTTCTTATAATGAAGAGTTAATTAATGTTTAATGGATATTGCTTATAATGTAATGTTATTTAAAATTGCTGAAGTTGAATGAATTTTTCTCTACAATGTAGTCCTACTCATAGTTACTGGATATTTCCCCTGATATTTCTCCAACAGGTAGTGTCGAGAGTCCCCTCTATCTTCGGCCTCACAGCAAGTACGTCCTCAAGTCCGCCATCACAAGTGATTCAACCTTCCTCTCTACAAATCTAGTCATGGATTACTCTCTGCTTGTTGGCGTGGATGAGGACACCCAGGAAATGGTTGTAGGGATCATAGGTAATGTTGGATTAGCGGATATAACATGGATTAGTGGATATAGCATTTGATTAGTGGATATAACATTTGATTAGTGGATATTTTATGTGTATTTTATCATTTCTTTTCACTGTGACAGTACAAAATACATGGTGATATGCCATGGGAGTGTCTGCACAAAATACATGGTGATATGCCATGGTGGTGCCTGCACAAAATACATGGTGATATGCCATGGGAGTGTCTGCACAAAATACATGGTGGTATGCAATGGTGGTGTCTGCACAAAATGCATGGTGATATGCCATGGTGGTGTCTGCACAAAATACATGGTAATATGCCATAGTGGTGTCTGCACAAAATACATGGTGATTAGAGACAGACCGAATTTTGGCTTCTGCTGTGGTTTCGGTGCCGAAAGTTGCCATTTGACCATTTTCGGCCTAGTTTTGGTTCCTACCAAAATAGAAAAGTTAACTTTCAGTTTAATTTCGGTTTCAGAAGACACAGAAAAGTTAAATTTCTGTTTAATTTCGGTTTTGAGGTTTTTGGTCTACTACCAGAAATTAGACTGTTGATCTCTAGGCCAGCAATCCGATATTCATTATTGCTAAACGTCTTGCTGTCATCATATGTTATATGACAAATACTCCGCGAAAACTGCTCACAGCTGCATGATGACCTACTTGTCCTTTCTTTCCAAAAAATTACATTTCATTTAGGCCTAGTAAAATGTAAACAGTTTTTTGGAAGAAAAACTAATGGAATGGTAATATTTATATCATTTTGGTTTTAATTTTTTAAAAAAATAAAATTTGCACCTTAGGTTTATTCAATTCATTCATTTGTGATATTAATTTTGATTTATTATTATCATGCTCATCAATGGTGTCATAGGCAAAGGGGAATAATATTGAATAATTCTAGGGAGTGGTAATATTTCCATTATTATTTTTTGTTTTCTTTTGATAAAAATAATAAAATGAAGGAAACTTAGGCTTTATTCAATTCATTCATGTCTTGAAATTCATTATTCTCACACTCATAAACATTTTTATTAACGAAATAACTTGCGTGTACATGTATCACAGGTTTGTATAATAATTATGTAGTTGGCCTACTGGAGACCTGTTTATTTTTATGAGTTTGGCTACCAATTTAGATGTCTTTTGAGATTCTTCGTTGAGACCCGCCAGAACAACAAATTTAATAGACCCAGTTTTTTTTTTTTTAATTTCCCAAACCTATGGGGGTGATCGAGGTTGGCAGCAAAACGACATAATTACGTCACCAGCATGAAAAGACTATTGTGCTGTTACTAGGCTAAATATTACTACATCAATATCTTGCCAGCTATTTATGAAAACACAAAGGATTAGTATGACCATAACAGTGAAACACTGTGGTGATATTTTTATAACCTTAATAAGTGATTTTTAGGTGACAATTGGCTCTATTAGATAATAATTATAATATATATCTGTTCTAGGTTGTTATTATATTATAAAAGCAAAGGGTCTAATTTGGGATGAATTCCACCCCCCCCCCCCTTTTTTTTTTCCCCTTTCCTGTCGAAATGTTTTCTTACTACGTTAAAAAAACATTTTTAAGAAATTTAAATTACTTTTAAATTAAAATGGTAAAAGCCAAAATATTCAATAGATTTTTATTATTAATATTCACGATAATCTAATTTTTTATAAAATTAATGTAAATATTGATACTTTCCCCCATTCATTTATTTATTTATGCAGAATGTATGCATGAACGAATTTCAAATTATCTAAATATTTTGGTTGCGGCTTCGGTTTCGGCCAAAAGTTTCGTTAAGCTTTGGTTTCGGCAGAATGTCATTGGTCTAAATCAGAAAATCACTTTCAGTTGGTCTCTTAACGTGATATGCCATGGTGGTGCCTTCACAAATACATGGTGATATACCATGGTGATGCCTGCACAAATTATATGGTGATATACCATGGTGATGCCTGCACAAATTATATGGTGATATACCATGGTGATGCCTGCACAAATTATATGGTGATATGCCAAAAGTTGATGTCTTGCAAGAAAAATTTTAACTGACAGCTTTTGTTTTATTTTTTTTTTTAAATAAAATTAATGAACTAATTGAAGGAATTTAATGTTATTACTTTAAATTAAATAGTGTACCTTCATAAAGCTCATTCTTCATTGTCAGTGACTTATCTGACCGTGTTGATATGTTATAGCTTGGTGCTCCCCAACCTTCTATCATTCCAGGCACACATAGACCTTTTCCGGAATTTCGGCGCACAAAAATTAAAACAGGAAAAAAACCACAGAACTGATTGAATGTTTTCTACATGTACCATGATTTTAAATGAGGACAATATGTACAATAAAAGTGCATGTACAAATTAAAAGATTTTAATTCAACAAAAACTAGTGAGATGTCTAAGCTTGTTTTGCTGAACATAATTGTTTTATACTTGGCTCAATTTCTGAAAGAGAAGTTATAAGTTCACTTTCAATGTCTTTCAAGCTCGCCCCTTAAAATTTTTGTAATAATACAATAATAGAAAAACTTTAACATAAATAAGATGTTGAAAATTGTAGCAGAACTGAAATAGCCTCGTTAGAAATTGTAGGATATTCTTCCTTGACTAAAACTGCAAACTTTAATTTGAGTGTCCTGTCATTCCTTGAGTCCAGAAATTCCTCTTGAACCTGGAAGGAGAGGTCTTCTGTGGAACTAGAATAAATGACCCGATGTATCGGGATAATAATGGTAGGACTTTTGCGATAATTTCTAACTGCTATTGCAAAAACTCATCACAATTCGTAACTTCAAAAATGTAATGATATTTAAGTTTCTAACATCATTCAGTTTTGAGAAGTATTTATCTGCTATATATTATACACCTACACTACTCCATTTCACGCTCCTAAACTACATTTTCCCCTCTAAACGTGACCTTTAATTACCCAATTTAAATTATCACTCATTATAATATCACTTTTGTCACTAAAGAATTTAATTGAGGGACAATTACTACGCTAGAGAAATACTAAGGATTTACTTCTTTTGGGACCGTGAATTACAACTTTTTTCTCTAAAAATTTTTAAAAAACCTAATCTTAAATTTACACCAAAAAAACTCCATATATGATATAAATATTTAATATATTGATATCTTCATCAAAAATTTAAACACATTTTTGCTTTTTAAAAAAAATTATACATCATCGTAAAACAAAGAATTATTTTATCTAAAGAAGAATCTTGCGACCTATGTGTCTTTAAAAAAAATAATGTTAATCTCATAAAAATGTACACCCACTTTAATTTTCGCAAAGTAAAAACAAAAATATGTTTTCATTTTTTTAAAAGAAAATATTAACCTTTCTCCATTTTTCAAAATTAAATTTTCAAGTGTGGAAAATGATTGGGTGTTGATGTTCATGGGTATTTTTATATACATGTATCCACGTTTTGTTATCGCCATTGGTTTTCTTAATTGTTATGCAATTTTTGTGTGTGTAAAAAGAGACGTTAACATCTCATTTAGTACAAAGGTAATACCATAGGATTTAATGTATTGTCATTCACATAAAAATGTATACATCCTATTTACTACCTGCGATATGTATGTACCCAAGGAGGTCAATTATTTATCAATTATTTATCAAATTCATTGATTTTTTTGAGACTTATCTCGTTCTGCCTGGTTCAAAATAACCACACCCCCTCAAGATTTTTTATTAAAATTAATACAATCTCCATCGGATTGTAATCCCTTCCATACCCAAATTAACATATATTGCACTTCATATGGTTGTTCTTATTTGGATGAGTTATAAGTGGATTAGTGAATGCTATTTGGATATGGCATTTCCCTGCACTGATTGCCTTCAACCGCATTTTCTTATTAGAACTGTATTTAAAAGTTAGTTTTATTATGTTATAAATTTCATGAAAGTATATTTTTAGAATCAAAAAAGGCAAAAATTTTAAATGTTAAAATATTGAAAGCTAAAATGCGTGTGTTTTTTATTAACAATTTAAAAAGCAATCAATTTTATTTATTACTTTTACTTTTAAGAAGGGAAAATACATTATCAGTTTTGTCAGCATGGAAAAAAATTTACAAAACTTAAGCCAATTCAAAAACACTTTGGTTGTTTGGCAATAGCCATCCATTGGGTTCATTGGTACATCACTAAAGATACCTACCATAGCTTAATTTGGCTAATTTCAAGTTTCTGTTTGAAGCCATTTAGTTTATCAGAGCCTGCCGTTAAATTCTCATTCCCACATTGCATTTTTCTATTTAGCTCAGATGCTATTATGTGTCAGCCATTGGAGCAAGTTTTGCTACTCATCGATTTATCTGTGATGAAATGTTACCTCCGTAGAGTATGTTTACTCTGTAGAGTATGTTACCTGTGTAGTATATGTTACCTCTGTAGTGTATATTACCTCTGTAGTGTATGTTACTTCTGTAGTATAAATTACCTTCAATGTGTATGTTACATCCGTAGTGTATGTTACATCCGTACTGTATGTTACCTCGGTAGTGTATGTTACCTCTGCAGTGTATCTTACCTCTGTTGTGTATCTTACCTCTGTAGTGTAAATATTTGTTTAAACAACCAGCACTCAACACCTAGTGGAAGTATAACACAATGCAGGACTTAATGGTGTTAAAATCATAGCCCAAAGCCAAAGGGACTCGCTGGTTCAGACCATACAGGATTGTGACATTTCATGTTGGCTGATAAATTTAAAAATGGAGATGTGTTATTTGACTTACACCTTTGACAGTTTGCTAATTACACAATTATTACCCCGTTTGTTTCAACAAATTTTTATTGTCTTTTCGTGTTTTCATCTTCTGGAAGGAATTTTTCTGCAGCACACCTAGCATCACCTTGTGGCACACCTAGTATTGTTTCATGTCACACCTTTTGCAGAGCTCTGTATTAGATGGTGAATTGTTAGTTATCAATGCTCCATCAATGCTTCTCTTTATACTTTTTTTACAGATTACATACGAACGTTCACTTGGGACAAAAAGCTGGAGATGGTGGTCAAATCATCGGGCATACTTGGAGGTCAAGGTATTTTACAGGACGCCAACCAGGAGAGGAACACAGCTCTGCATGAACTATTTAATTTACCTTCAGATAAAATATCTAAATCACATAAGGAAACTTAGTGTTTTAACAAAAAATTGTTTTTATTTAAGTCTTAATATCATTTGTTTCTCAGTGATGTAAAAAATCTTCAACTCTTCACAGGTAAAATGCCAACAGTTGTCTCCCCACAACTGTACAGAGGTCGTTTTCTTGAGGCCATGGATCGATATTTCCTTCATGTGCCTGATCACTGGACGGGGCTAGGTCGAGGTGAGGTCAACAACACTGCGGCTCAGTTTTGAGTTGCCGCTGGGAGGGACGCCAGATGACATAGGTGTGGAGAGTTTTGGCATGGGAGCTTTTACAGCTTTCAAACTAAAACAGCAAGCTAGTTAACATTAACTAGGGGCTGATGACAATAGTACTAGCAAGCTTTTTAACATTAACTAGGGGCTTGTTGACATTAGAAGCAAGTTAAAAATTAATAAAGGGCTTGTTGACTTTAGAATGAAGGGCTTGTTGACATAAGCAACACATTTGTTAACATTAACTATAGGTTGCTGTGTGGCCGAGTTGTCTAGACTGAGTCAATCCTAAGCTTGTGGACTCGAGTTCAAGCAAAGGCGAAAGCATCACCGACACTTGGGTGGATTGGACTCTTCATTCTTGTTGGCCAACTCCGAGATGGAGTCTTGAGGTGGTATCACTTTGACACGATGAAAATTCCAACAACTCCTGTGACATAGAGCACATTAAAAGTACAGTGAGACACACAAGAGACACACTGCTGGTCATTGACTGCAGCCTAAGTCTTGCCATTAGACCAAATAGGAAAGGACGAGAGAGTGAGGCTGACAAAGTTCAGCTCAAAGTCAAGACGCTTGCAGTGGACCAACAATGTTGGCTTGTTGACACGAGAAGCAAACTTGTTAGCATGAATGAAGGGCTCATTAACATTAGCCAGCAGCAATGCTTTTAACATTAATGAGGAGCTTGTTGTCGTTAACAGCTAGCTTGTTAACATTAGTTTTGAGCTTTTAACATTAACCCTTGCAACTGCTAACATTGATAGTAATCTCTAACTCAAAATTTAACACCCTGTTTTCATAATGTTTGCTGTGTAGAACAGGTATTAGTTTTTATTTCATTTCATATTTGGGATGAAACATGATGAGTGCTCACACATAGCAAATGAAAGTTGTTGAGTGAATGAGTTGGATCTGTTGTGAGTGAATGAGTTGGATCTGTTATTGAGTGAATGAGTTGGATCTGTTGTGAGTGAATGAGTTGGATCTTTTGTGAGTGAATGAGTTGGATCTTTTGTGACTGAATGAGTTGTGAGTGAATGAGTTGGATCTGTTGTGAGTGAATGAATAGGATCTTTTGTGAGTGAATGAGTTGAATCTGTTGTTGAGTGAAATAGTTGGATCTGTTGTGAGTGAATGAGTTGGATCTGTTGTGAGTGAATGAGTTGAATCTGTTGTTGAGTGAATGAGTTGGATCTTTTGTGAGTGAATGAGTTGAATCTGTTGTGAGTGAATGAGTTGGATCTGTTGTGAGTGAATCAGGTTGATATTTAGTTAATGTTGACACAACCAAACTTCCAGTAATTATTTGAGTAGTAGCCGGGCACACTATCATCACAAAGACTTAATGAATCGGTGTAATATTTCCTTTCAGACTCTCCATCACGTTTCACCAGAGTTGAAATGTCGGAACCGAAAGACGCAAAGAAGTAACACAAGGGGGACAACTGCTATAGCCCTAGACTACTACCAATAATGGACAGAGAATCAGGAGCTGAACATCTTGTCTCATTTAACACTGGCTTAATAGGGTTGGCATGAAGGAGGCCAATGGTTGGGTTTGAGCAGAGATTTGTTGCTGTCTTTTCATAACTAGATGATTAACAGTAACCACATGCTAGGTTCACAAAGCAGTATGATGATTCACAGAGCAGAATGATGGGTTCACAGAGCAGTACGATGGGTTCACAGAGCAGCATGATGGGTTCACACAGCAGCATTATGGTGCTCTAGAGATGTGTCCAGGGAAGGAGGTGTTTTTAAGGACATACAGTCATAATGAGACAGTGCCAGCCTCCTAGTGGCATTATTTTAATTTTTGAGGGGTCACAACAAGCATGTAAACAAATTTTGGAGGTCAGGTGGAGGGCATGTTATTTTATGGTGTATGGGCAGTCATCATTGTTTTATAGCATGACATACAAATCTGTTGTTTATTATTCAATGAGATGTTGTTGTTTCAAATGTTAAAGTCATGTAGCCATTGAGGTAGCCATTGAGGTAGCCATTGAGGTTCCTGGGTGAATGGGAAGATGTTCTTGGCAGGAAGGAAAACAGTGTTGTCAGGCTTTACTGGTGAGAGGATGGTGCAAAGGTTTACAATATTTAATGATTAGAATACAGGAAAAATCCAATTGAGAATCCTGCTGGTTACAGCACACCTCAACTAAATAGAGAAAACAAGAACTCTTAAGATGTATTTAATATTTTTTCAAACAATTGGAGCTTAACGTTAACTCATCCAGCTTAAATGACCACGCTCTAGTAAATTAATTATTCAGGCATTAGAGGAGGTAATAAAAAAAAAAGCTGGCCAGTGAACTCGAAGGATAAACATTTGATTTATCCCAACTGCATGGGCTAACCTGACCTCATTACATTTCTGGCCTCATCGCAACAGTTTTATCAATACCTTGAAGAGATGTCTCTGCTGAGTGATTTGTGGCTTGTTGCATGTCTTCAGACCGGCAGGCAGCAAAGTTGATTGTTTGAATGATGGGTGGTGGTGATTTTTTTATTGATTGAAGCGTGGTGGTGTGGATTGTTTAACTTATGGGGAGTCATGTGGATTGATGGGTAGTGGTCTGATGGTTTGACCGACGGTTAGTGGTATGGAAGTTTGATTGTTAGGTAGTGGTGTCCGTTGACCGATCCATTGGATTGGCTTCTCATAATAGCATTTGACCATGATAAAATTAATCATCACCCTCGACTCAATTAAGTATTTGAACATTAGAGGCGCTAATGAAAAAGCTCTGCCGTCATGTCACATGACACAAGCACAAGGATGGTCTCAACCTCTGTGTTGTTGTGAAATGTCCATAAAATGTGTTATGTTAATGTTTTGGCTTTTAATTCTGTACATACACTGTACAAAGACATATTTGAGTGTACGCACATGTCAACATTTTATCTGTTTTAGGATAAAGTGTAATAAAATTTATTTTGTATAGATACATTTTTCAGAGCAATTTGCTGGGATAGATTTGTAAGAGCAATGTGGGTGGATAGATTTGTCATAGCAATGCACAGGGATAGATTTGTCAGAGCTATTTTTGTGGATAGATTTGTCAGAGCAATGTGTGTGAATGGATTTGTCAGAGTAAATTGGATACATTTGTCAGAGCAATGTGCAGGAATACATTTGTCAGAACAATGTCTGTGGATATATTTGTCAGAGCAATGTGTGTGGATAGATTTGTCAGAGCAATGTGTGTGGATAGACTGGTGAGAGCAATGTGTGTGGATAGACTTGTGAGAGCAATGTGTGTGGATAGACTTGTGAGAGCAATGTGTGTGGATAGACTTGTGAGAGCAACTCATGAGAGAGAATATTGTAATTAGGGGGAGTGGGGTGGGCCTTCACAAACAAACACTTTTGAAAATATATGTGACAGAGAAGCATAAATGACAAGGGCTAAGCATATTTTTTTTGTGTGGACAAAGTGACTTTTTTTAGTCGTTACGCTAAGGGAACTCACTGAATGGCTGTTTGAAATAATTTATTATAAATCTCTTGTCTTCAAACTGTTTTATTTATATGCTGAGAATGTGTAATGCATTCAAAAAACATTTCCATTTGTTTGGATCAATAAAAGAATCTTATCTTAAGTATGTAAATTCTATAATTTATAATATATCAAAAGAAATTGATAATAAATCATCTGTGTCCCCCAAACAGTCTACTGCCCAAACTTTCCAAGGTCCTTGGTTGATTCCCATGTTGTTTTTTTTATAACACTTCGATAACATCATTCCCTCTTTTATTTTTGAATACGTTTTCAAAATCAAAATGCAATTTTTAAATACCAGTGAATAATTTGTTTCCCACATATTTTTTTAAATCATTAAATTATAACGTTGACATAATTATTTAAATTTGTTAAATGCGATTGCTGCCATTCTGTATTTCGCTGTACAATTTGAATCTGTGCAATAAATGTGATTGTATTTGATTGTAAACGTGCGATTTATTACATCTATGATTGTGTTAGGGTTGGACTGATAAGCTTATCTGCCGATTTTCAAAATGGCCAGTCAACGTTTCCACCTGAAGATTGGTCCCCGCAACCCTTGAACGTGTGTCTGTGTTTAAATGATGCAGCGAACATTAAACTGTGTTTTATATATGTTTGCCGAGAGGCGGAAAGAATCAAATTTTATGGAGCAGTCATTGAAGTTGAAGTAATCATGTCTGAATGAGGCCATCGAGAGATGGACAGTGGATTGAAACCAGATGAAGTTTCCATTATTGTTCTTCTATGTTCATTTTTTACATAATAATGACCTACTTAAAATAGCTTTGTCTTTTCATTGATAATCATCATTTGTTGAATATAAAATGTTAATAAAAAATGGCTGCTTTTATAGGTCAGGCATTCAGGCTTAAAGCTTAGGTGACCATTGATTAGGGCCACCATTCAATCTGATAAGCTAGATTTAGGTTAGTGCAAAGATGATTGCTGCCTAGAGCAAAACGTTTGTACAGACAATGCTTCTAATATGGTGCCATAGCTTGTATTTATTTATTAGAAATTGTTTTTGTTTTTTTCAAAATCCTGCTTTTGCTACAAGAATGAAATTCCAGCAGTTGGTTCTGACTTGTCAGGTTCTGACGTGGCAGGTTCTCCAGCATAAACTGACTTTTCAGGTTCTGACGTGGCAGGTTCTCCAGCATAAACTAAGGAAGAACACTGTTATCCTGCTTTCATTTTCCCCATAAATTAAGTACCGTCAGTATCTGTGATTGGAGGTGCATGACATTCTTTTGCCTGCATTGCTGCAATGTTATGGTTTATATCCACATGCTGTCATCTATAGTTAAATGATTTAAATTTGAACAAATTTGTTTGAAGACAGTTTTTAAAATCCTTCATGTAGAATGAAGCATTAAAAATAAACTAATATTTAAAAAAAGGTCTCATTTTTTGCTTCCACCAAAACTTAGCATGACTTTATTATACAGTAATAAGTTAATGTCGGGGGGGGGGGGATTAGAAACAGTACGCGACTTCAAGTACCCAGGAGCAATAGTCTCCAAAGAAGGCCCAAGCCCGAATTGATGTCCAGGATTGCCCAGACCACAGCAGCTATAAAGAGGCTTAAGAAAATATGGAGGGACAAAAATATAACCCCCAGCGCCATAATGATGCGCTCATTAGTCCTCCCCATTTTCTTGTATGCCGGTGAGTCCTAGAAATTAACAGCAGAGCTTGAAAGAAAAATAAAGGCGATCGAGAAGAGATCTTTCAGAATCATTCTTGGAATGTGCTATAGAGACCACATCTCTGAGGAACAAGTGAAAGAGAGACCACATCTCTGAGGAACAAGTGAAAGAGAGACCACATCTCTGAGGAACAAGTGAAAGAGAGACCACATCTCTGATGAACAAGTGAAAGAGAGACCACATCTCTGATGAACAAGTGAAAGAGAGACCACATCTCTGAGGAACAAGTGAAAGAGAGACCACATCTCTGAGGAACAAGTGAAAGACAGACCACATCTCTGAGGAACAAGTGAAAGAAAGGATTGGTCAAGCAATAGGGCAGTATGATGAGCTCCTAGTGACTGAAAAAAAGCGCAAACTGGAATGGTATTGCCACGTGACAAGAAAACAAAGGCTCACCAAAGAAAGCATGCAGGGCCCAACGAGAGGAGGGAGAAGAAGAGAAAGACAGAGAAAAAGATGCGAAGATAACATCAATGAGTGGACGGGATTAAAACTAGGCAACGCTGTGCGAAGTGCAGAGAACAGCGAGGTATAGAGAAGGATTGTTCTCATGTCACCTGCGGCACCCCAACGGTCTAAAGGACTAAGGGACGAGATGATGATGATGATGAAGTTAATGAGTACAATGAAAATTTGGAATGACTTTATTATACAGTGAGTACAATGACAACTTGGTATGACTTTATTATACAGTGAGTACAATGACAACTTGGTATGACTTAATTATACAGTAATAAGTACTATTAAAACTTTATTTTACAGTAGGTACAATGTTCTGAATAATTATAATTTCAACGCGAGAAAGAGATTGCTAATATATGTTTTCATCAAGACCTGCATTGCTTTTATTGAAATGCCATTTTAAAATCTAGTTTTATTTTATACACTAGCTCCTTGAGGTCAGCATATTTATTAGTTTTTTTTAAAACAGATGACATGGAGGACACAATGATGGAACTATAAATAGTTTGATCTTCTGTCAAATATGGCTACTAAATGCTGTCTTGATCCTTCTAGAGGAGGGGTCACCAGACTATAGCCCGCGGGCCGCATCGGGCCCGCCACGTCCAGAAGTAGATGACCGACGTTTAGGCCTTTATTGCATTCTGCGGTCACATTCTTTTAGTTCAGACGTGTATTTGCTCTAGATATTTATTTACATTGAGTGGCAGTACAAATCACAATCTATCACTGGTAAAAATAAAGTTAAATTTGACGTGATTCAAACTTGAAGTTAGATCGGCATTAAAAAAAAAATGTATTTCAATAAGAATTAATTAACAAATGAAGACATCATTTTTAAAACCTGCCAAGCAACTTAAAGGGGGTTGTTTTTTGTTGTTGTTTTTTGTGTTAGGAAAAGATGTTTTGAAAAAAATAATAAAATAAGAATCAATTTCCATTAATCCTATTCCCGCTAATATGTTATAGTTTGATAACTAGCACAAACTGTAAATAGCTGAAAGGAAGAGGAGTGTTGGAAACACACGGGGGCTTTTAAAGACGTGCACGCCTCGGTTGGAACTATCAGATTTTCGCCAAGTTCAGTTGTGCGGAGAAAAGAAGAACTCGGAGAGAACATAGCAATATAGATACGTGAGAAGGCTAGGAACTTGCTGTGGTATTCTCTGGCGTTAGATGAGTCTATTGATCTCTCGAGTAAGTCACAACATCTCGTGTTTATTTGTGGTGTTAATTTGGACTTTCAGATAACGTAAGATTTTGTATCCGTTTGCAGCATGCATGGAACAACACCTGGAAAAGTCCTTTCCATGGAAGTGTAAAAACGGTTGCACAATATATCCATCAGTGAATCAGTTTCCAGATGTTGATGGAGAAAAAACTTGATTGGAGTTAAGAAATGTCTGGTAGGGCAGATCAGGACTCAGTTGGAAGATTCGTGAACTCCGGGCGCTCTGTTCATACACTGCATCATACACCAGCAAGGACTCGGTGGGAAAGACTTAGATTTTTCTTGTATACTGAAACCAGTAGTTTCTGCTGTGAACTTCATTCGGGTACATGCACTCAATCACCGTAAGTTCCAGGTTTTTCTTGAAGAAATTGATTCCGAATTCTGTGACTTGCGTAATCACACATCAGCGAGGTGGCTCAGCCGCGGTAAGAGTCTGTTTCATTTTTTACAAGCTCCGAAACGAAATTGATGTTTTTTCTCACTGAAAAAGATAGAGCGATTCACAGTTTTCCGATCCTAACTGGCTGTCAGATTTGACCTGGCTGTCAAAGTTATCATTTTTGTTCAACATCACATCCCACATAAATGAACTGAATTTGAAACTTCAGCGAAAGGATAACCTCATCTGTGATCTCTACAGAACTATTAAAGAATTTCAGAGCAAGCTGTCATTGTTTAAAGCAGAACTGAAACGAAAAAACGTTTCTCTTTTTGCACTGTTGCAAAGAGTTTTGTGCTACAAGCGATGATGATGTCAACCTCTATTTTCCTAAAAAAACAACAACATGAGTTACTTGTAGAACTATTTGTTGGGGACATTTTCAAATCTTGACAGAAAAAGAGTCGCATTTTTATGTTCCAGAATCCGTTAGATTGAAACCACAATGATGTACCAGCTGAAATAAAGTTGGAGCTGACTAATTGATTTGCAAGCTAGTGTCTTGTTAAAAGAGAAGCACAGAGATGGAAAACTTGTTGAATTTTGCCATTGCCTATCTGATATTGTGTTGCGGAAACTGAAGAAATTCGCGGTAGGTATGGCATCAGTGTTTGGAACAACTTTTGTCTGTGAGAAAACATTTTCAAATACGAAGTATGTGAAGTCAAAACATGGGAAAGAGATTGACTGATAAACATTTAAAAACAATTCACTTGATTGAATGCAACATTTCCCAACCAAACGTTGATGATATCTCGAAAGCCAAAAGTCAGCTTAACAAATCTCACAAACCTTTTTTTTTGCTGCTTAGTTTGTGCGATTCGAATATGTGCGCACTAGTCCTGATAACTAATGTAACTATCTTTTTGCTAGTCCTGATAACTGATGTAACTATCTTTTTGCTTATGCCAACTTCTTTGATAACTTTTTTGATTCAAAAAATATGTTTGTTGTCTTTTTCTTGTTAGTTGTACATTGCACACCACTCAACCGTGATTAACATGGAATACTAAACTTATTTTTTCGTCCTTTTTTCCCCAGAGCTTTCGTTCGGGCCTGCAATTATTGTACAGAATGATTATACGGCCCGCGCTCATTATCCAGTAAAAGTTTGGTGACCCTTATCTAGAGACAAGAGTCTAGGATCAACTTGATCCACCAAGAGACAAGAGTCTAGGATCAACTTGATCCACCAAGAGACAAGAGTCTAGGATCAACTTGATCCACCAAAAGACAAGAGTCTATGAACAACTTGTCCCACCAATAGACAAGAGTCTAGGATCAACTTGATCCATCAAGAGACAAGAGTCTAGGATCAACTTGATCCACCAAGAGACAAGAGTCTAGGATCAACTTGATCCACCAAAAGACAAGAGTCTATGATCAACTTGACCCACCAATAGACAAGAGTCTAGGATCAACTTGACCCACCAATAGACAAGAGTCTAGGATCAACTTGATCCACCAATAGACAAGAGTCTAGGATCAACTTGACCCACCAATTGACAAGAGTCTAGGATCAACTTGACCCACCAATAGACAATAGTCTAGGATCAACTTGACCCACCAATAGACAAGAGGCTAGGATCAAAGCAAATATAATTTTTAATGTTTTTTTTTAAATACCTTATTTTACTAATAATTTATATTATATTTTGAGCTTGACCTATGAACTATGTATGACACAATTATTTCAGTATGTTTTATGATGGGGGTCACAAGCTGCCATACGAGTTTAAATGCCTTTATATGTTTAAATTTTTATCGACAACAAAAGTCAATATAACGTCATAAAATGTAATATATATAAAATTTAAGTTTTTAACTTGTAAGAGGCCATCCATATATTACGTACGCAAAAACCCCCCCATAGCGTACGTACTGACACTCAAGTTTTATTTTTTATATATATATATATATATATATATATATATTTATTTATATTGATTTATGTATTTATTTTTATAAATATGTGTGCGTGTGTGTTTATAGAAACTCTATAACTTTTTGATAATATTTTGAAATGAAATTGGCCTGTCCTGTGTCAGTGTATCTGGAGTCAATGGGTCAATAGTGTGGAGTGTCACGAGTGTGGATTCTCAAGATAAACGTGATTGCCTTACAAATATGATACATTCAAATAAATTTATTATGACAATTGACAATGTATGTAAACTTTGGGTTAAACTAGTAGATTAATAAATATTACTTAATAAATAAATTTTATTTTTAATACATTTATTTGGGACCCGCCAATTTTTTTTAAGACCTGCAAGGGACCCGCCATGTTAAATTTGATGGCGTCGCCACTGTTTCCAAAAGTTAAAAAAATATATATTTAAATTAACATTTTTTTTAAAAAAACGTCATTTTTGAAGAAGGTGTATTTTAAATTATATAGACCATCCTTTGATTAATGACACTAATCGACACCATATACTACTTATATAGTCTTTTAGCTGGTGTGTCCTTGATTAGGGACTTGATGATAGACACCATATACAACGTATATATCCTTCTAGCTGATGTGTCAAGACAACGTCTCATAGACTAAGCTGGCCAGTCAGACCGGTCCATAAACGTTCTCCTATTTATCTACCCATCCATCAAAATATTCCTTATTCTCCAGGTTGCAGTTGCAGGGACCCAGTAAATTCTAAATGGTGGGGTCCTTCTTACCACTGACCCGGATCCAAACGAAATCCACCACACCAGGGGCGTAGAACAAAAAAAAAGGGGGGGTACTGAGGAGGCGGTCCTTCCCAAGTGACACTTTTTCCTTATTTTGATTGGGGGGGGTGGGGGGGTCATTTTTGGCCACCTGCACAACCATCAGTACTACCATAAAAATTACTACCACCAAAACCATCACTACTACTACAACCAGGCATAGAATAACATGTAACATCATAACTAACACAACCGACACTACTATCACAACCATCACTACCACCAAAAACATCACTAGTACTACAACCAGGCATAGAATAACATGTAACATCATAACTAACACAACCGACACTACTATCACAACCATCACTACCACCAAAAACATCACTGCTACCACAACCAGGCATAGAACAACATGTAACATCATAACTAACACAACCGACACTACTATCACAACCATCACTACCACCAAAAACATCACTACTACTACAACTGCATCTGCAATCGCCACTACGACGACCATCAGAACTAACACTGCCATCACTACCACCACAATCAGACCTCTCACTGCACATCGTGCCACTTGCCTTAAGTAGGCCTAGTTTTCCGCTAAGGTTAAGAATCTTTGGTCCATATTACTTTCGTGAAAAAAATCCCCACAAATTTGTTATTGAAAATTTTCCCGTTTTCTCTTTCTGATAAATAATCATCTTCTTCAAAAAAATATTTTCCACGCCAATACTAATGGCGATTTCCCAAAAAGTTGTCAAATTCAGTGCATCCCAAACCGTGATTTGCCGACGGGCGCCAGATCGCAAGCCTTACGTTGTCATGAAACTGGGAAGAAGTGTCAATCTCGTTTGAAAACGAAAGAACAACTTCAAAACTAGATATTGTATAAACATACTCGCATTGTACCGTATCCTGAAATGTGTTTGAAAGAAATTTCGTCGACGGAAAATTTATCGACGGAAGTTTGATCGAACGGAAATTAGATCGAACGGAAGTTTGGTCGAACGGAAGTTTGGTCGAACGGAAGTTTGGTCGAACGGAAGTTTGGTCGAACGGAAGTTTGGTCAATTTTTTATTTCAGTTCAGATGATCTAATTTTGCGTCAAATTTCTTTTTGAACGCATTATTTTGCTGTACTATATAGTATACTGCATTCAAAATCGCATCCCAAAGAACTAGCTGATTACAGACTTAAATATATTAAATTACCATTTAAAATTTAAAAAAAAAAATTATTGAAAAAAGATAGATCTGGCCACACGACCCTGATGCAATGAGAAACATGTTCGCAGACATGCGCGCCTGCAGAAAACTTTGTAGGGGGGGGGGGCAAAAAAATTGATTAACTTTCCAGGGGGGGGGCAAAAAATGTTAATTATGTTTTAATATAGTTTTCATTTTCTGTAGCGTATTTGTATGGTGAACGAACTGACAGGACATCAGCTTAGTTACTTTCTCTTTATTTTCTCTTTACTTTAATACATTTTTTGTCTATTTTTGTCTAAAATTGTGTATCCAATTAGTCCAGGGGGGGGGGGAGTTCCCCCCTCCCCTTGCCCCTACCTGCGGGCGCCCATGTGCGCAGACCCCAAAAGTGAAAAGTCTGGGAGACCGCTGTCGAAACTTTCCGGGAAATTCCCTTTTTTTTTTTCTGTCTTTGATTAAAAGCGATGACGTTGTCCAACGTTTCTCAAATGTTGTTGTCTGGTGGTCCATATGATCACTTCTTCCACAATCATCATTACCAATACAACAATCTTTATACCATAATCATCACTTTAACGACAATCATCACTGCTACAACAATTATCATTAACACACCAAATATACTACTACAACCATCATTACTTCGAAAATCATCAAAAAAGCCCCAACAATCAAAATGCCATAGCCATCACTGCTACCACAATCATTACTAATTCCCCAAATGTAACTAACTACCACAATCATCACTGCTACCATAATCATCACTACTACATCAGTCATCACTAATACGTCAAATATCCATACTGCTAAAATCATCACTAAGACCACAATCATCAGTACTACCACAATCATCACAACAATCATCACTACTACCACAATTAAAAGCTTAAATTTTCTTTATTAATCATACTTTCAGCGTATTGAGTCTATTTCCCCAAAATGAGAATCACTGGTAAACAAAAAAAAAATAACACACTCTTCCAGGAAAAGATGACTTCTAAGAAAGTGGCGTGTACTTCATTGTAAAAATTGTTCATCGATTTGATAGATTACTTTTTTGAAGTCCAACACGCTTTCATTGATTTTAGTGTGCAGTTACTATTTTATAAGGTAATTTTGTTTTAATTAAATGTAATCGTGTGGAAAGTTATTTTATAAGGTAATTGTGCTTTATGTAAGCATGTAATTAAGTTGTTTTTTTTATAATGGTGTTAAAGCGATTTTAGCTGTGATTTTAAAGCGATGTTTCTTTCAAAGGAATTGTTAATATTTTAATTAGAGTTTATCTTAAGTGATGCTTCTTTCATGGGACAGTGGTGTGTTAATGAAATGCTATCTTAAGTGATGGCTCATTTTATTATTGTAAAACTGTAAGGATTACATGTAAATAAGATATTTTGATGTGATTTCTTATGTCATTTAAACAGTGAAATTTGTGACTGCAGCTTCCACATTCTGACACTAGCATTCATAATCTGACTCTAGCTTCCACACCCTGTCTCTAGCTTTAACCATCTGACTCTAACATTTAAACGCTGACTAGCTTCCACACTCTAACTCTAGCTTTCATTCTCTGACTTTAGCTTCAATGCTCTGATTCTAGCTTCCATACTCTGACTTGACAGCAGCTTTATACTTTGAAAAGGATAGAATATATATATATATATATATATATATATATATATATATATATATATATATATATATATATATA
>CAXITT010000068.1:915932-953893 GCA_964033795.1 Lymnaea stagnalis
GTGGGCTAGATGTTATTCTACTGTTGGTCTTCATTATTACTGTTTAACGAGTGGGCTAGATGTTATTCTACTGTTGGTCTTCATTATTACTGTTTAACGGGTGGGCTAGATGTTATTCTACTGTTGGTCTTCATTATTACTGTTTAACGAGTGGGCTAGATGTTATTCTACTGTTGGTCTTCATTATTACTGTTTAACGAGTGGGCTAGATGTTATTCTACTGTTGGTCTTCATTATTACTGTTTAACGGGTGGGCTAGATGTTATTCTACTGTTGGTCTTCATTATTACTGTTTAACGAGTGGGCTAGATGTTATTCTACTGTTGGTCTTCATTATTACTGTTTAACGAGTGGGCTAGATGTTATTCTACTGTTGGTCTTCATTATTACTGTTTAACGGGTGGGCTAGATGTTATTCTACTGTTGGTCTTCATTATTACTGTTTAACGGGTGGGTTAGATGTTATTCTACTGTTGGTCTTCATCATTACTGTTTAACGGGTGGGCTAGATGTTATTCAACTGTTGGTTACCCTTTCACGCCTTGCACACATCTACTAAAGACTGTAATATTCCGATACATTACATATTTACT
This sequence comes from Lymnaea stagnalis, assembly GCA_964033795.1. Classification (NCBI taxonomy): domain Eukaryota; kingdom Metazoa; phylum Mollusca; class Gastropoda; family Lymnaeidae; genus Lymnaea; species Lymnaea stagnalis. The sequence continues at coordinate 916,526 of CAXITT010000068.1, forward strand.
AATTTCAAAACACATTTATATAACATTGTTATCTCCAGATTCCTGTAGTCAACTCCCTAGTATGGCACAAAAGAAAACCGACCTTGACCTGCTCCTGATTGGGAAAACTGGCAACGGCAAAAGTGCCACCGGAAACTCCATCCTGGGTAGAAATGTCTTCAAAAGCTCACCTAGTTTTAAATCTGTCACCAAAAACACCCAGTTCGATTATTCTGATCGCAACGGTCGAATCATCAAAGTCGTGGACGGTCCGGGTATCGGAGACACTGACCTGAACAAGGAGGACGCCCTGACTCTAGTCATCGACGCCATGAACTGCGCCATAGCCGCCAATCCTAAGGGATATCACGCTTTTCTTCTGGTAGTCCGTTTCGGCGGTAGATTCACCGACGAAGACGTGCAGACCATCTATGTCCTAAAGCAGATTTTCGGCGAAGACTTCGTCAAGAAGTTCTGCATTCTCGTTGTCACCAGTGTGGGACAATACGACCCCAGTGAAACCGGGGTAACTTCGGTGGTGGATTGGTTATTTTCGCAAAACGGTTCGTTTAAAACGCTGCTAGAGGAGTGCCAAAACAGGGTTGTACTGTTTGAAAACAAGTCAAAAGACGAGGCGAAGAAGGCGTCACAGGTGGATGAGCTGATAGAAATGGTTGACCAACTCAGTATCCTGGGTCTGAGATACACCGATGACCATTTCCAGATGGCTCAACTGAAACGTGAAAAACTAATCGTGGAGGCGAAACTTCCTCTCATCCAGGAGGAAAGTATGAAAGAAGCCAGTCTGATCATTCAACAACTTGGAAATTTTCAATTAAACGAACCAGAGAAACAGATGCAGTTTTTGGAAGGACTAAAAACCAGAGCAGACACGCTGCTAAAAAGTATCAAAGATCAGGACAAGGGAACCGGAGCGCTGATAGCACTAATTAAAAGCAGCCAGGACATAGTGGGATGCGTCCAGCACCAAATAGAAACGGTGGCCAACGCCAAAAAGATACAAGACATGCGAGCTGAACATCATAAGGTACTGGATCAGTTGAAGGCTCAGAGAGACAGAGAACTAAAAGAGATTGACGACCAGCAGCGCGCTGACTTGGACAAACGCATTCAAGAGATGGAGCGAGAGGACAAGGAGAGACGGGAGACTTTAGAGCGCGCTGGGAAAGATCTCGAAGACGAGACGACGGACGTTCAAAAGCAGTTTTTGGAAGTTAAAGAAAGCAGTACCTGGGATTGGATCGTGGAAATTGGCAAAGGTGTTATAGATTATGTAGCGGTGCCAATGGTCTTAAAAGGTCTGTCCAAACTAATCTTTAAAACATGAGAAGGTTGACATGGTTCAGTCGATGTGTTTGACTGTAATATTGCATTTTTCAACATTTATTTCCCAAAGGTTAGCAACGTTTAGTTTGAATCGAATGATTAAAAAGCTATGTGTCAAAATTCGCTCCTTAAAATGTATATTATGTTTATTATTTAATTTGAAATGGCATCACTAAGAGCAGGAATCATAAGTTTGGATGAAAGCAGCTACATTTTTGGAACAGTTAATTTATAAGCAGTTTCCTTTGTGAACTTCATTATATATATATTTGATGAACTGAAATTTATTTTTGCTTTTCTTGAAAAACACCTCGATTATTCTCTGTTAAGTGTTGCAATGATTGATTTGTTCATCAAAACAGATTTTCTAAATCAATTTTCCGATCTAATATTAGTTTTACTTTCACTAACGAATGTTGACCGTAAATCAAACCCGTATAAGAAACAACCCGATAGGACTGAGTATTGAGATAAAGAAAATAATATCATGACAGTGGATAGAATGGAGGGAAAAAAATATAAAAACAAATAAAATAAAATAAATTTAACAAAAAAACTACAGCAACTGGCATATGTTCAAAACACCAACAAAAACAAAGATAAAGGATTTTTAAAAAATAGACATTGAATTTTGTCATGTCCTATTTCAGTATTGTGTCTGCCCTGTGTTGATTAAAATGCATGTTCTTACAGTTTATGTTTTGTTTACAGCAGGGGGTCTCAAACTCATATCATCATTTTCTTCCGCCTACTCCTTGCTGTCACAGACCTAACAGCGCTTCTACTTATACAGCTGAGCAACACGGGGTTTGAGTGAGGAAGCAACTGAGACCCTCTGTATAGCTTGACGATGCTCCTCAGTAAGTTTGGCAATGAAATTTGACTAGTTAAAGGTCATAGTGGAAAAAGAGAATTCACATAGATAGTTGATCCCAAAAAGGCACATGATCCACTGGGAAAACCTGGAAATCTCAGATAATGTGGAGGGCAATGCTCTCATAAATTGTCCATGCTTGTCTGTTTTTTTCCATTCACTACTTTGGGAACCACTTTTATAGTGGACTAGCGAACTATATTATATCGTCCGGATGGCCAACTAGGTCAAACAGCGCGCATGCGCAGGACATGTAGACAGTGTGTGTGTGCAGCGACCGAGTTCCTGAGTCAATCATAGAGTCAACATTATTGAGAACTTGTTTTATATATACGAAGTGAATATTCGCACAGCTCTGCGCTTAACGCTCCTCGTTATTGGAAGATTTCGGTCTGACGATACCGCTCGGCATTGTGCGCAGCTTCGCGGCTGGTCGCGTAATTTCTTTCTAAGTGATTGAGTGTGAGGGCTGTTTAGAGTGGTACCACTACCATTGTGTTGTGAGTGTGAGGGCTGTTTAGAGTGGTACCACTACCATTGTGCTGTGAGTGTGAGGGCTGCTTAGAGTGGTACCACTACCATTGTGTTGTGAGTGTGAGGGCTGTTTAGAGTGGTACCACTACCATGGTGTTGTGAGAGTGAGGGCTGTTTAGAGTGGTACCACTACCATTGTGTTGTGAGTGTGGGGGCTGTTTAGAGTGGTACCACTACCACCAGTGTTTTTTAAATCACTGTATGATGTGTTTATTCATGCATGCTGTAAGAGTCCATTTATTAGTTCAGAGTATTTGTGGCAAGTTGTAATAATTACCTTAATGAAAATTTTCTTTTTTTCTTTTTTTAATGGCGAAATTAAATTTCTCACATCAGAGAAATTTGGTTTGGGAATTCTTTGCAAAGTTTTGGGAAAAGTTTAGAGATTTTAAAATGATTTAATCAATGAGTTTAGCGTAAGAACCCTGATAGCTGTTCTAGCTGTACATTTTGATTTAGGCCTACATGTGTATAAGCTGTTCTAACTGCACATTATGATATACTTTAAGCTCTTTTGACTGTTTGTTTCTTTGTATAATTCCATTCACATGCTGTAACATCCATTTTTTTTTCTGATAAATAAATAAACATTAACTTTTTCAAATATTTTTTGTCGCAGAGTTGTGTATTAAGGTTTAGATAAAATGTCAAGTTGTGTATTAAGATTTAGATAAAATGTCAAGTTGTGTATTAAGGTTTAGATAAAATGTCAAGTTGTGTATTAAGGTTTAGATAAAATGTCAAGTTGTGTATTAAGGTTTAGATAAAATGTCAAGTTGTGTATTAAGGTTTAGATAAAATGTCATGTTTTATGTGTTTAATTGTAGTTTCTAATGAGGATCATAAAAAGTATGGACACAGCATGCCGCTCCCGAAATATGTCAAATCACACTTGTAAGACAATGTCATATGTCAAATCACACGTCGAAGACCACAAGGGAAAAAACGGCAGAGTCACGTTTTTGTTTTTTTGAGATATTCGATTTTTAAAGTTCAAAACCATGCACATTAAAAATGTGTTAACAAAATGTAATTTTTAAAATGCATTTCACAAGAGTGTCCATTTCCCTGAGTTGTTAAATAGATGAATTAATTCAAACTTGAATGTAACATGATTTATTTCATTATAGTAGAGAGTGGGGTCAAAATGGACTCTGCCGTTTTTTCCCTTGTAGTAATTTATCAAGGTTTGATCATTGATAAATATCTATTTAAAACTATTTTATAAGTAAATATTCACATTTAGGGGTCACTGGCAAATTACATCACGCTTAGAGGGGGTGGGTTGAGAATATGCAACACTTTGTGACAGGGGGAAAGGGGGGGTGGGTCAAAAATTGTGACGTCACTTTTTTTTCATCTCTAAAAGTTTCTAATTCTTAAAAAAAAAATCATAATTTAATTAATTTCTAAAACATTAATTTGGGGTCAACTTTGCCTCATGTATTATAGTATGGTACCATGAAACTTGGTTTTCTAGTAATACTACATCTTATCATTATGGCAGTGGTTCTCAACCTTCCTAATGCCGCGACCCTTGAATGCAGTTCCTCATGTTGTGGCGACCCTCAACCATAAAATTGTTTTCGTTAGCACTTCATAACTGTAGAGGATATGCATTTGCCGATTGTCTTATGTGACAACTTTAAAAGAGTCATTCGACCCATAAAGGGGTCGCCACCCACAGGTTTAGAACTGCTGCATTATGGGAAAATGTTGAAGAATAAAATAATATCTTAGTTTAATTATGAAAATTGTATGTATGTTTTGAATTTTTTTATGTGATGTGACTAGGTCGGGGGGAGAATTTGTGACATTTCGTGACAAGGGGAGGGGGTGTCTAAAAAGGTCATTTTTAACGTGATATAATTTACGAATGAACCCTGCCTTATGCAAATTATTTTTGTTTACACTATAAATATAAGAATATGGACCGTGCCTATAACTATCATTAACAAAATTAATTATTTAGAATTTAACCTGAAAATCATATTTAAAATCATACTTTCTGAGTTTCTGATGTGCTTCTTACAATTTTGGCCAAATATTATTATTTTTTCTCTAGCAGTAGCTGTAACTGTATGAACTTAAGTTTAAGAGTAAAGTCAGTAAAGAGTAACAGACCGAGATAGCAAGACAGACACTCAAAGATAAAAAGTTCAGGGGGAGTCAGACACAAAGTTAGAGCTACAGGGAGAGATATATACAAACTAACTGAGATAGACTGAAAAGGAGAGACACAGACATGCAAGAAACAGTGATAGACCAGACTTGAATACAGCGACAGCGAAAGAGACGAGTCGGATTCACACATTAATTAACTGAACATAACAAAACAAGGGTAAAATACGATTTAAAAATACAAATTTTATTTGTGTTAATGTTTTAATTCCAATTTATCGTGCTTATGTTAATTTGTTTTCTTGTGGTTGGATATTAAAAAAATTCAGGTCTGTCTGTTAACTTTTTCGTCGGTTTGTCGGTCAGCTGAGCGAATCGGTCGCCATCTTTAAATTTTGTTTACACTATAGCTACCTCTCATTGGACCTTTAAATCACGTGACTGGAAATGTCACGTGATATTAGAGACTTAGCCCCATTTTCCATTGTAAACATTGGACTATGCTCCTTTTTCCATTGTAAACGGATTTTTCGTTTCCATTTTTGTATGGACTTGGCCATTTTTTCTCCTTTAAACTTAATTCAGCACCTTCTATTTTTAACTGGCTATTAGTCAGGGGTGATAACTCAAAAAAATTAAAAATGGACTCTGAGGTCTTCGACTTGTAATGACAATGAAATATGTAAAATCACACTTGTAATGACAATGACATATGCCAAAGCACACTTGTAATGACAATGAAATATGTCATACCCAGAGGGTCTCAAAGATAACGTTGAGCACCATTGTTACTGGACTTTTAATTGTTCTGGGAGGTGTTATAGTGGACTAGTGGACTTTACTGTTCAGATAGCCAACTCGATGAAACGGCACGCATGCGCAGGACCTGTAGAAAGTGTGTGTGAAGTGACCGCGTCCCTCAGTCAAGCATAGAGTCAACATTATTGAAAACTTATATTATGTATATATATGTTTATGTTAATTTTTATTGTTGGAAGTACAAAAATATTAAAAAATAACAATTAATAAACAGGTACATACACGAGCCGTCATATCAGCCCATTCGCTCTATTATTTCAATAAAAAACCATTAGACCTATTAATTTCGATAAAATCGATATAATTCCATTTGGTAATATGGTCAATAAAAATTATATTCATCGTAAGAATAAGAAAATATAATTGTTCCCTGCAATTAAGTTTAAATGAGATGCACCGGTAAGTAAAACTAAAAAGAAAATTGCTTTGTTTTAGTGGTTCCCAGAATTTAAAAAAAAAAGATAATAAAAAAATTAATATTACGTATCTAATAACACAACAATAAAATAGTCAAATTTCACTAATAGTAATTAGTATGACGGATAAGCCTGTTGATTATCTTACATTATTAGTGGACACAGCCATACTAATCCTCAGGGTTTCCTTCAGGCATCTCTCCTGAGGGGGGGGGGAGGGGGTGTGCAGTGACTCCCCTCCCCGGGGAAAGTCAAGTGCCGCCACTCCCGGAGGTAAACATAATACGAGTATATATTTTTAAAATTAAGAACAAATAAATTGTTATTTTTAAACAGTTTTAAAAAGAGTATTAACTGGTGATTTATCCCAGTGGCGTAGCTAGGGTGGGTGTCACCCGGTGCGATAAACTCATGGTGTCACCCCCCTTCCAAAACTTCCATGATAAATTTCTTCTTGTTGAAATAAGTCCACAGTATAATAATAACAAGAACAAAAACACAATAAATCAATGGTCATGAGGTAAAAGTATTTAAAAACGTAAAGTTATATTTGTATTTACATTAAATTTACTTGATTTAAAGTTTTCATTTCCTTGTCTTCAAGGCTGCAAACTTGTCAATCACGTGATCAAAATCAATGTCCTTCACTGTATCACTTTCAATTGATAGCAGAGCAAAATCAGAAAGCCTAGACTGTCTCATTGTGGATCATAAATATTTCTTGATAAGCCTTAGTTTTGAAAAGCTCCACTCACATGAAGCCACATACACACATATCTTAAGAAAAAATCAAAGACTTAGCTAGAGTATCGGAAGAGATTCTAGGAAGTCCCATTCAGCTATGAATTTCAAAACATCAAGTACTGACCAGTCCATGACTTTGAGAAATCAGCTGCCTTTAGATGTCGTCTAAGCCTTGATATTTCTTTTAAAAGTTCATCTCTTGATAACTCATCTTAGAAAAAATGTAATTTTGGAACGGACAACTATAACTCTTCTTCACTTGCTGATACTAGACTTTTGGGTTGAACAGCCCCAACATATCTGGTACTTCCTTGATCAATGATGATCTGATCTAGAGTTCAGAATGAAAGCGATTGCAATACTCCAGCATCTCTACAGTTTATTTCTCACAGAAAGAGTCAAGCATCAATTAATTGTTCTCCTGCCATTCTCTTCTTAAACCTTAATCTTCTCTCTACCGAAACTCCATATTGGTCTGATTTTAAAAATGCCTTTTCAATAACATGTTCCACCAAGTGACGGCGCTTCTCATGCAGAAACAATCTTAAGGCCTTAGGTTTGTCAACACTTTGTCAAGAGTAAAGCCTTAAGTCTGCAGATACTGCTGTGTAAGATTAACTTAGGCAAGTGGATCAGCCCAAAGGTAAAGGTTAAATCACAGACAGCATGTAAAGGACCGTGTGCTGTACCTCTTGTATTCGAAATTTTCATAGGATTGCACAGAGCTTCAATCACCGCCACACATTCATCAAACTCATCTTTAACTGTTTTAACAGCAGCACGATGAGCACTCCAACGCGTTGTTGACAATCTTTTCCAGCAACATTCGCATGTGTTCAATTAGAACATTCCTTTCAGCAAAGGAGCAAATATTCTTTCAAGAGTACCGAAAAATGTAATCCATAAAGCATTTTCTACAAAGAGTGTTGACCACAACAAGTTAAGTGAATGGGCCACACATCCATTGAAATTTGCTTCTTTATTATTTCTTTTCAGAATGGTTTTAACACCTCCATGGATTCCAGACATTGGGGAAGCATTATCGTAACCCTGAGCTCTGAACATCATTATGTTTAGTCCATCACGTTGTAGATTTGTAAGAATGTTAGAACTGAGGTCATCAGCTTTTTTCGATCTTAACAGGAAAAATGCAAGAAACACTTTTCTCACTTCAACTTTCCCAATGTGGATTTTCACATATCTGATCTCTTCAGATATCAGCTCACTGTGTGATATATCAGGTGTACTTTCGAACATAATTCCGAAATACCTCGCAGCCTTTATATCCATGATAAGAATCTCATTCACATGATTTTGTTTTCTGGTGAAAGGTAAGATGCAGATGCTTTTTCTGTTGATGCACTCCTTTTTAGTCTCATTTGGTGCTCTACTAGCACTGGGTCATATTTAAATAGCATCTCAATCATTTCAAGAAAGTTTAAGTGAAGATTCATCTTCGTTGTGGTCACGGAATGCCAGATTTAGCTTTGCCAGAAACAATGTGATATTCAACAACCTGTGCATTCCACTCTTTCTCCTCCTTGTCCATCACAGCAATACTCTTGGCATCAATTGTTTTGTGCATCCTAAGTCCTTCTGCCAATGATTTCCACTTTTCAAGGCAACATAGGTGATCTTCTGATCCCTCATGATGTTGTAATTTACGGCTCATTTTCCACCACTTGTCAAAGCCAGTAACACATTTGGATGTCGCTTCTGTAAAATTTACAGCAAACAATCTGCAGAAAAAACAATACACTTTCAGAATGACCGGTGAATAACCATCCACGATCGCATTATTTTCTCGCCATTTTCATCATCCCGTATATCCATATCGGTATTTTTATTTATTCTATTTTAAACATTTTTTTTTTGCAAAGTCACAAATATTAAAACTTGAAGTCATTGACTTAGATTAAAACAAATACAAATTAATGGTGTGCACCTACTAATGGATATTAGCCATCTTACTACTGTGTAGTATGGTAAGTCTTGCGATTATGTGTCTTTATCTTTCAACATGTCTCTGAACTGTCTATGGTTGCAACCATGTGACCTTATTAAATTACCCAACTTCACCACAGGATTCAGTACACCGCCTTCAAACCCCTAGTGCATAATTTCCTCATCACCACCAGTAACAGAAACAGTGCAAATCCCATCTACATGCATAGGAGCCAAAATAATCAATAAATTGATCGTGGGCCATTAAGATATAGAAGAAGAAGAATGTCCACATATTTAGCGCACAAAGCTTGCTGGTGAATAATACAGTGCAAGAACATTGGAACACAAAGTTTTTATCATTACACATCTGCTTCACTTGTCCAACTAAGCCATTCTTTATGCCACTCATGTTCTGTCCTCCATCAACAGTCAGGCAACTGAGGTTAGTCCACTCCTAATTATAATCAGCAATTTTTTCATTCAACACATTGAATATATATTATCTACGGCCACAAAGCCGTACATGCTATGTAGGGAAGCCAGCTTTTGTGCTATTTTCATGTCTACATCCACACCTCTAATGAACACAAGCAGTTGAGAGGTGGAACAGCTGTCGATCGATTCATCCATTGCAATTGAAAAATTGCGAAACTTGCATTTACTTATTTGCATTTTTTGCTGTTATAGTCACAATGTTTTCACCCATGTCTGCTACACGGTGGGCAATGGTATTAGCACCCAAAGCTACATTTTCAACTTTGTTTTGAATTTTCTGGGCAAATTTCCTCAGCCACCACTAACAAATATTCCTTCATTACCTCACCATTTATAAACGGTTTGCGATTTTTAGATAGGACGTAGGCAAACTTACAGCTGGCCTTAATTAACTCTAAGAAACTGTAGGTCAAAGCCAAGTTCTAGCACAGTCATTTTCTTGTGATATGATTTGATCCTAGGTGACCACAAACAAATGTTCATAACTATTTTTAGTTTTATGCTATTATTAAACGGGATACACCAAAATATGCAGAACTGAATGGGCTATATGAAAATTATAATAGACTACCAGAATGATAAATATAATGCACGACAGAGCAAATCTTTATGGTTCATAAAAATATTTATTTACAAGTTTGAAAAAAAAACATTGCATCAAAAGCAAAATAAACAACAAATGACCAAATGTTCAAGTGACATTTAGCTTGTTTAGCCTTAACATACATTAAACTTGTGCATAACATATGTAAATTTGTTCAATGTTGAATAAACAATAAATAATTTGTGGCAATTTGAAATCTACAAGACTTGTACAGAAAAATAAGCAGAGAATAAGGTTTTTGCAAACATTTTATAGTGATGAAACGATGTTCTGAATTGTCTTATGCTTTCATAGCACTTCTTTTAATAAATAATTTTTAAGTTTCAGACCAGTTACACGTTAGTTACACATAATGTAAGAAGTGTTACAAGATGCAAGAACATGACCATTTGACTAACACACGAAAATTATCTTTTGACTCAGGAAGGAACATTAACATTAACTCAAGGAGGAACATTAAGCTTTGACACACGCAGGAACTTTCACATTTGACACACGCAGGAACATTAACATTTGACACACGCAGGAACTGTAACATTTGACACACGCAGGAACATGCACATTTGACACAAGCAGGCACATTAACATCTGACACAAGCAGGAACATTAACATTTGACACAAGCAGGAACATTAACATTTGACACAAGCAGGAACATTAACATTTGACACAAGCAGGAACATTCACATTTGACACAAGCAGGAACATTAACATTTGACTCAAGCAGGAACATTAATATTTGACGCACGCTTGGTTATAGCACACTGCTACACGCCGTAACAGAAACACTTACCTTTGACAGAATGACACGCGTCCGTTAACCCGTAGCCTGGTGTCCACTAACACTTTAGCATAGTGTACATTCACCCATTCCCATGCTTTCTGATGACCCTTATGCTAAGCGCTATATTACTTTTATGTCATGGCGAGGAACAACTGCTGAGACAATGGTTGGGTCTCGTTACAGAATATGATTTGAAATAACAGTATTTGTAAAACAAATAGCTAGTAAAATAAACATGAAATAACAAGGGGAAAATATCACAGATTTTGTATAAAACAAACAAAATCTATAAAAAAGATAGTGCTAATAATAATTAATATTGTATTTATGCAATTGATTCTTGTAAAAAGTTGCAAACTTCAGTATATAAAAATAAAGCTCTTCAAACGGGACAGTAGTCTCTACCAATAATGTCCATAGAATTCCGAAGGTCCCAATTTAAGTCGAAAATCTTTTTCATATACCTTACAAGAAGGGAAGATTGTAATGCCAAAAGGGCTCTACAGAATCCATCCAATATTTATTTGTAACTGTCTAGTATTTTGAGTATGATGCCGGAAAGATAACAACATTACGTCAATGACTTGAACTTAAAAGAGTTAAATAGAGGGGGAGGCTGTCTATACAAGCTATGTAAAATCTTTCATGAAAAACAGTGCTACATGTCTTGACCTGGCATCGTGGATCAGGTGAGTGGAGCCATTTTGAACACTGTCACTTGGAGACAGGGGGTCTCAAACTCGCAGCCCCCCGGGCTTATTAAGATAAGATACGATTCTGTTATTGATCCAAAAAAAAAAAAATGGAAATGTTTTATGATTGCATTGTACATTTTCAGCACATATATAAAAAAAAATTGAAACAAGACATTTGTAATAATTTTTTGTTCATTAGCAGCCATTCCGAGAGTTCTCTTAGCCACATCTGGGACTTGTTAGTTCTCATTAAGATGTGTGACTTCAGGGGCAGCAAGTATGTGCAAGTAAATACGATGATATTAAGGGGGAGTCTGAAATAAAATTTTGATAATGTTTAAATGAAATATTGGTCATTTTCTAATCCTGCCTGTACTATAAGCTCATGGCTACAATATTCAAAAAACACCTTTGTACTTGGTACAAAAACAAACATTAAACATATTTCTTTTCGTATCTATAAATGGCATGAGTTAGGAAGATAAAAGATAACAATTTCAATGACTTTATTGTAAGGGGGTAGCGTATATTCAGTCCTTGCTTTGTAAAAAGCATATTGATCAGTTTGTAGTATTATCACGATTTAAGCAGTGCGACGTATCTGCAAGTGAATACGGTGATATTAGGGGGGAGTCTGAAATAGAGCTTTGTATGAATTCATCTCAAAACTTAAATTTTGAATAGTTTAGTTATATCAAATTCTTTTATATATGACGGTCTATTGGATTGTGTACTTTAATATTGTTAGGTTAAATTTTTAAGACGATTTGCTCTTAACCAAGTGTTTAAGACTTATATTTGAGAATCCCTATTGATTTTTTTGGGGGGTTTAGTATAAATGTTGTTCTGTCGTTGCAACTCAGTCCACAGATAGAACTGCAGAGACACAATCTGTTGAAATGACTTCCTCCTACGAGTTCTCTCTGGCCGTCGTCCTCCCAGTGCTACATGTCTTGGCCTGGCATCGTGGATCAGGTGAGTGGAGCCATTTTGAACACTGTCACTTGGAGACAAGGAGTCTCAAACTCGCACCCCGCCGGGTTATTTGATGTCCGCAAACAATAATTTGCGGCCCAATACCTGATAGCAAAATTTAGTGTTAATGCGGCCCACACGTTTTTGCCCATTCTCATATCTATAATGTGACCCTCTGCAAAGTTTTCAGTTGAATCTCACCGACTAGTTTCATTTGGCTTTTTGTTATGTTCGCAAATGTTGATTAAAATGGAAAACCCGTTTTAAAATTTGACTGAAAGTTTTATTTTAAAACATTTTTTTAAACCAAAAACATGGCTAAACCGATTTAGAGAAACAAGCTTAGAATATTGTACATCCATATATATATATATATGAAAAATTTATAAAACTAAGCTAGTGGGTAAGGCACAAATCTAACTCTGTAAATAGTAGCAATATGGCACAGTATCAAAGAATCTCTATTAAAATTGGCGCTAATATGGATGAGTCAGGGAAATTCCGAGTCTGTCCACTTGGTGACTTTCAACAGAAGGTAAAGCAAAAAGCCCTTTTTGTACCATAAAAAGTCAAAATTCAATCTTTTTTCAATAAAATCTTACTTCGCATCAATAATTCATAAATATTTTCTTCTCCTGCTTTATGTTTGAACACGTTTCGGTTTTAAAATCGCACTATTTTTACTTTATCCTTTTCCGTCTTTGTTCATCAGATGCTCATTACTTTCATTGCGTTTATTAGCGGGACATTTTTACTTTATATTACGGGGAATTCAATTTTTTTCTAAGGATATAATGCCGTCAACAATGATATGCAATGTGACTGCTGGGTCTACTTGTTGAGTTAAGGGGTGACGCAATGTGACTGCTGGGTCTACTTGCGGAGTTTAGGTGGTAACGCTACGCTCAAAATCCCAGTTTTAATGTCTTGTTTGCTATGTTTTGTTATAATTTTTAAAAGTTTTTTAGCTAAAAGTAATGAAGATTTATGGGATGTAAATAAAAATGTAGAAAAATGTTCGTTGATTCAATAACAGCAAAGGTTCATTGTTACCAAAGGTCTTTCTTTTTTTCAGCGCTCGCGCAAAACGAGTTTGTCGACTGAAACCATCATGGAGATTTACGGTTTTCATTATTACTTTTAAATTATCGAGCAATATTATAGTAATAAATTACGTCATTGACTACTGAAGCCTCATTTATTATGTTGTTTCTAAATCTTCCTGAGAGGAAAGTCTCGTGATAATGACGAATGAGAGCACAGACGTTAATGACACTGCACAGCTAGCAATATAGGCGAGTGGTGTTGATGATAATTTAGAAGTGACGGAAGAGTTGCTCAAATTGATTCCAATGCATGGCCAAACCACCACTCAGGAGATATACCGCAAACTGTGTGATGCCATTGTGGATGCCGGTTTACAGTGGAACAATTTTCCAGAAATAACAACCGGCGGAGCGTCATCAATGACAGAGAATATAAATGGACTCGTGGCACATGTTTAAAAAAAACTGGAAGTGGAAGGTGTGGAAGAAGCTCTTGCTCTACACTGCATTATCCATCAAAAGGCCCTTTGCAGCAAATGCTCAAAGTTTGGCAATGTGATGTCTGGCGTGATAAACATCACCAATATCAGATCCAGGGGGTTGAAGCACAGGCATTTCAACTCATTATTTTAGAGGAAAAAGAGTAAGCAGATGAGAATGTTATCTACATCACCGATGTACGTTGTCTTAAAGGAAACGTCTTGAAAATGTTTTTGAGTTGAGAGCAGAAATCAAAGAATTCATGGAGCAGAATGGTGTTGTTGTTCCCGGAATAAGTTATCCCAAAAGGCTTTGTTTGTTGAAATTACACAGTAGCTGAATGTACTCATTAAGAAGTTACAAGGCCAGTGGCAGCTTGTCAGTGTTGCCAATGACAATGTCAAGGCATTCTGCAAAAAACTTTTGTTATGGAAAGCTTAGCTCTCCCAAAATGCAACTTAATCATGGACTCTGGCACTCAGTAGTAAGTATGCTGATGCCATTGCAAAGTTACAGAAAAAATTTGATGACAGGTTTGCAGACTTCAAAATACACTGAGCCAAATTTCATTTTTTTTCTTTTCCCATTTCTCCTTCAATGTGGAAGATGCCACCCTCAACGACTTTCCGCTTAAAATGGAGCTGATTGATCTACAGTGGTGAATTTCTGAAATTGAGGCTAATTTCAGGAAGGTGGATATTAAAATAGACAAGCTTGGACAGTGTAGGAGAGCATTGCCCTCCACCTTCTTTGAGATTTCAAGTTTGTTCAAGCGGATCATGTTTCTTTTTGGGAATACCTATAGTTGTAGAAAGTTGATGCGGCACAGTCTCACTCAGACTCTGCCTCCTGCGGCCCCTGGATAGTTTGAGTTTGAGACGCCTGTTGTAGACAAATGAAATACTTATTTATTCCATTAAATTATATTATTTTAGGAAAAGATAAAACACCTTATTGCATACTGGCAGCCTTAAATCGTTCTCTTGCTAATAGTTTCAGCACACCCATGGAATGGACTCCAATCAACATTTGGAAGAAACCTCAGTGATCCAAAACATTTTATCTCCTTACCACGAACTGCTGAAGCAGCTAGACTAGCCGGGTAAGTGCTGGGTGGACTAACGGATTTCTGCTGAATAGAAAGGTATTGTTCATGCTCTAAATAATAGTTCCAGAATTTGTTCGTGAACGTAAAGTGATATAACGATTGCTGTTAGCTTTTTCCCCTCCAACCAATCTCTCCAAAAAAATAGAGAAAAAAGTAATACAAATTAGAAGGATCAAATTCTTACCTAAGATTATAAAACATATAAAAACAAATTTCCACGTAAACATAAGAATAACTGCTTACTTTAGCAAAACATGGGCACATTGATTGACAAAGCTTAAGATCCCCTGGACCAAATGGATTTCTGTAAATTGGCTCACATTTTCCGTTGTCTTCCAAATATAAGCAATCATTTCAAATTTTTTCATATAACCTTTCAATTGTCCATTCCTTCAAATATTTTTTTATACAAATACTTTTAGCAGCTGGTGCATCAATATGTGTGCCCTTTATGATCTTTGCTCAGCTTAACCATTTTGTTTAGCTCAACAATCGATATTTTGTTTGTTTTGTATGGTCTATTTGAGCTCCTACATCAGTAATTTCCCGACCGTCTGACATATTACATTCTATTTTGGGGGCGTGCTAACGCCCTTTCATGGCCCCGCTAAAGCCCTTTCATGGCCCTGCTAACGCCCTTTCATGTCCCCGCTAACTCCCTTTCATGGCCCAGCTAACGCCCTTTCATGGCCCCGCTAACGCCCTTTCATAGCCCTGCTAACGCCCTTTCATGGCCCCGCTAATGCCCTTTCATGGCCCTGCTAACGGCCTTTCATGGCCCTTTCATGGCCCTGCTAACGCTCTTTCATTGCCCCGCTAACGCCCTTCATGGCCCCGCAAGCACTTTATAGTGGAGCTGCATCTGCTCATTACTATCGGGCACTCGGCTAGCAAGTGCACCACTGTCTCCGGCGCCTGACCTCAATGACGGCAGCTTGGGTCCATAAGAGGGTGTAATCTTTTCAAGTAGCTTGGAGTAGAATGGTATTATTTTCTTATCTTGGTGAAGAGGCACTGCGTTCTTGTTTTAATTTCCACCATTTATCCCCTTTTTCTGTTTGAGTGTGGTATGTCCCATTACAGTTGACTGGCATTGTCCCCATTCTCCTTCTTTCCACACTCTCCTTAAAAGGTTTTTTTTAACCAAGCTGAATACCTCCAGTTGTGTCATGCAACTGTTTTTTTGTGTGTCTTGGCAGATCATTGCCCTTCTAGAAAGTCAGGCATTTTGTTCTGGTGTAATCTCACGTGTCTTGGTTCTATTGAGGGACGATTCTGCCGTTATGTGAATCTATGTATTGTACTGCGTCTGTTATTTTTTGCAATTTTCTTGTCCAAGGTCCCCTTCTCACAGCCTCTTATGATCCCATTTTCACATTCTTTAATGACCCCTTTCTCACAGTATTTAAAGACTCCCTTCTCACAGCCCCTAATGACCACCTTCTCACAGCCTCTAATATCCCCCCATCTCAAAGCCTCTAATGTCCCCCCCATCTCACAGTCTCTAATGTCCCCTTCACACAGCCTCCAGTGACCCCCTTCCCAGAGCCTCTAGTGACCCCTTCCCAGAGCCTCTAATTACCCCCTCCCAGAGCCTCTAGTGACCCCCTTTCCACAGCCTTTAATCATCTGTAAGTTGGCACATACTACGATGACAGGAAATGTTTCATCTAGCTAATTTGCAGTGCAATTATTTCAGAGCCATCAAGTGCATATTCGATTTCTGCATCTATAATTTGGCTTCTCTTGCTTTTTGAGTACATTAGAAAAATATTTAGCACTTTTCGGCACAGAAACCCTCAGTGTAATTAGGTGTTTATTTTTCTGGTAAATTGTTTCGTTTATCCATGATGGAGAGATTATCTAGCAATTGCTAAGCCTTTATTCAGTACGAAAGGTTTAAGTTTTCCCACACACTAACCCAGTTTAACTTTTTTGCTTGGCAGATTTTGTGTAGCCAACCCTTTATACGCAGCTCGTGCTGCCGATGTTGTCATTTTGGCGTCTTTCCTCCCTGTTTTTACCCTTTTAGCCAACCCTTTATACGCAGCTCGTGCTGCCGATGTTGTCATTTTGGCGTCTTTCCTCCCTGTTTTTACCCTTTTAGCCAACCCTTTATACGCAGCTCGTGTTGCCGATGTTGTCATTTTGGCGTCTTTCCTCCCTGTTTTTACCCTTTTAGCCAACCTTTTATACGCAGCTCGTGCTGCCGATGTTGTCATTTTGGCGTCTTTCCTCCCTGTTTTTACCCTTTTAGCCAACCCTTTATACGCAGCTCGTGCTGCCGATGTTGTCATTTTGGCGTCTTTCCTCCCTGTTTTTACCCTTTTAGCCAACCCTTTATACGCAGCTCGTGCTGCCGATGTTGTCATTTTGGCGTCTTTCCTCCCTGTTTTTACCCTTTTAGCCAACCCTTTATACGCAGCTCGTGCTGCCGATGTTGTCATTTTGGCGTCTTTCCTCCCTGTTTTTACCCTTTTAACCAACCTTTTATACGCATCTCGTGCTACCAATGTTGTCATTTTGGCGTCTTTCCTCCCTGTTTTTACCCTTTTTTCCGCCAATTTCTTCGGAGTTTTTGACCAGTATATTCAGAAGTTTTATCTTCCGTTTGTTCTCGATATTACTCTCCTTGACTCATCGAGAATTTGGCTTATGAAACTTCAAACTCATGTGTATTTTATTTGATGTTTTGACATGGACCGCAGCCAGCGTGACATCGGGCTCTGTTTCGCACTTACGCCAAGTTAGTTTTCCGAATCTGCTCGTGACTTTTCGTGAATCATGCCTCTGGGGTACCTAGCTGTATTATAATTAGGATAGGTTTTCTTAAGACAAACAGGCTGACTTTGGAGAAACGAGGTCCGCTGAAATTAGGATCATATTTTTAAAAGCCCGTTTTCCCCCTATACATTCGGTTATTGATTTCCTTGGCTTAATATATCTGTATGTAACTGTAAATCAATGTTGAATCTTGAGAACCAGAATAGTAAGGAAATCAGTATTATGAGACTTAAATGTCAAGTGGGAGTTAATTTTGTTTCCTCTGGTGAGGAATTTACAATGTTAAATTTTACAGCGGTAAACGAGAAGACCGTTGTCTGAAACGGTTACACTTGAGGAGCGCTTTCTGGAAAAGTGCAACGTGCACGTCCGACTTGTGGAGTAGCTTGGTAATTTCCCTTCCTTTTTTCCTGATTCCACAGACGTTAAGTTTTACTATCGTTAGGTTTAAACTGTGGCATCCTATGGTGGGCGCCACGTCCTGCAGGTCCAGAAGCTTTTTCGTCTCGTACCGATCCAAGACCCGATGTCGGGGCTAGAGGGGATCAGATCAGAAGCCTAGGAGCAGTGACAGCGTTCTTCACTATCCTGCTCCCAGACACCAATGAAAAAGGCAGCAGCTGAGAAGCCATCAACGTATGAGTAAATCAAATCGTACTTGCCACATTTCTACAGAGTGCTTCAAAGTCTGAGTATTTTGTTTTCTTCACTTTGGGATCAGATTTTGTGTCGCCTGATACCCGTGTTGCATTAGTATTTCGATATTTGGTGGGACAACACTTGCTATTTAACTTATGGCCATGCGACCAATGTTTAAATACTCCATTTTTCTAGTCGAGCGCCTTTGATTATTTTTATGGCAAACGTTTTTTCGATGATACTCTGCAACACTGAATGTCAAAGAATGCCAAGGCACACCGAATACTGGTACACCAACACTTTATAAATCACTCTCTTTCATTTGTTCTATCTCACGCCTTATATTCACACATTTTTTAAATTATTCTATTCACGTCCTCCAATAATCATTTAGACGCAATAATAACACTCTTGACACAAGTCGCGATGCCAAAAAGTGTACGTACCATCAAAAGTGCTAATTTTTTTAACGCGACACTTATGTAAGGGTCATTCAACCCTCTAAGTGGTTGCGACCCCGCTGGCCTCAGACAATTGATTACATTTAGGAGCTCAATGTTGTTTACAGGCAACAAAAAAAACCAAAGGACAGGCGACTTACCGGTTTACAAAAAGTAGTGATGGATACATGATGTAGATGCTTTATTGCATCAGATTATTTTGGGCATCGAGTCGAAAGCTGGAGCTCAATCAGAATTGATGGAAATGGTGGAAATTCATACATTGAACCAACTGTCAGTTATGACGATAACTGACGTCTTTAAAAGTGTAAATTAATACATATATTTTGCATGATAAAATACGATATTCAATTGTGGATTTCCCCTTTCGCACACAATTCCTTTCGTCCCTAGTCCCTAGATGCTGTAACCATTCAACAAAAACAATTTTGATAAAAAAGGGGCCATTAGTTTAAAGACAAAAAATACAAATTCTCCTGACCTTTACTTTGATTGCGGTGAATGGAGCTGCTAACACCATTCAACATTTTCAATTATTGCTCACTACCTCTAATCAAGGTCTATGAATGGCAGAACTCGCTTGAAATGATTACATTGTAATCTTTTAAACAATGTTAGGCTTGCTCCGTGTGTATTTACAAAGTATGGGTGCAGGGGAGGGAAGGACGGGAAATATAAATATTATAATTATGTGTTTAAGTTGATCTTTTTTGACCGGTTGAACAGATTCTCTGAAGCATTCAACTGTTCAAGTGAACTTTCGAGAATGTTTCGAGGCATCAGTTATGTTAAAGAATCGGATCAAACTGTCGCTCTCCTGTATGACATCAACGGTTATATTGCTGGCACCCAATCCATTGTTCCGAATATTGTCGATATCCACACAGCCATTAACAGGGCGCCATTCGTCAGCTACCCAGAGGGTCACGCGCTAACAGTATATTTCGTCAATCCAGGTTAGTACAACATAATTAGATGGCTGTCAGAAGGGCTATTGTTTATTTTGAGTTAGGGTTAGCGACAAGATTCAGTCTATGTTAGGGTTAAAGTTAAGTCAATAATTATGTTAAGACTGAATCAGGTTTAGATTTAAAATATGAAATAATATATTTGAATTTTAAAAAATTAATTTTCGTAGAGCAATAAATCTACATATAAAACAGGTTAAAAATAAATGTTGCTATATTTTAAACGTCGTACATTAAGTTCAGAATTTTAATAATCTTAAAGTTATAATGTTACAATTTTTAACATAACTTAGAGCTTAGAAAATGTTTAAAAATAATTCGACATTTTAATTTTTCAACATTCATTTTCGACCATCACTGAGAAATATAAAAAATATTGCTGGAATGTGAATAGATGGAAGCAGAGTTTCTTTCAGTTATTTCTCGGTGGGGTGGGGGGGCATTACCCCCCGGGGAAGGCCAAGTGCCCCCCCCCCGAGCAAAAATATGTCCAACAATAAATCAACTGGCACTGTCCCCGCCCCCCGAAAAATCTGATGTCCCGTCCCCCCACCCCCGGGGAAATTTCTGAAATAATCACTGGATTGAAGGATGAGTTCGGCTGTGTCCATTTAGATTTAAAGTTAATCAAACACTAACTGATGTTAGTGGAAGTTGTTCAATTATATTTTTTTTCCCTTAAATATGTTTTAATTACTTAATAAATCATTACGATCTATTACAATAAAACGTTCATAGTACATTCATCCCATATAACGAGTTGATATGATTGGAATATTTACCCATTCCAGAATTTGTGTTGATATTGCATATTGGTGCCTAAGGGATTTGCATATTCAACGCCAATTTTAATGCTGAGATCGCTATTCGGCAACCATCCAAATAAGTTGCTGCAATTCCAGATGATGCGATTTCCAGTGCAAAGTTTTTTCGTTACCGTAGGGTTGCCAAAACAAGGGAATTAGAAACAGTTTGCATGCTCCCCTTGAAGCATTTAGGAAATACCATCCGCCGATTTGGCTTGTAATTGTGTGCATGATTTCTTTATACAAAATGCGTTGTTCTGAAAACAATTTCGGGAGATTTTTAAATTCTTCTATATCAAAGTGAGTTTCCCATTGCTAATTACGATGGAAAAGGTAGCTTTCAGATCGATTCAGAGCAGTCATTCCCAACTGTAAAGTGCTTTGTTAGCGATTGTCAAGCATATGTTCTTAATCGAAACCAATGTCTCATTATGCGCATTTGGTTTTTAATTTAATGTCCGGATTTTGATCCGTTGCATGCCCAAGATTTAGGATGTCTTCACTCATGTAGGATGTCTTCACTCATTTAGGATGTCTTCACTCATGTAGGATGTCTTCACTCATGTAGGATGTCTTCACTCATGTAGGATGTCTTCACTCATGTAGGATGTCTTCACTCATGTAGGATGTCTTCACTCATGTAGGATGTCTTCACTCATGTAGGATGTCTTCACTCATGTAGGATGTCTTCACTCATGTAGGATGTCTTCACTCATGTAGGATGTCTTCACTCATGTAAGATGTCTTCACTCATGTAGGATGTCTTCACTCATGTAGTCTTTGTATTTTTCTCAAGGATCTTTTGGATTGGATGGGAAGCACTTTTTCGATATTTTTGCAAACAACGAGCGTATTTGCTGTGGCTGATCACAGAGAGCGAAGTGTCCCAAAGTGCATCGTTTTCCAGATGTTTTAATTCTTGGCAAGCTTCAAAATAAGTGGCACATACCTCATCTTTTACTATTCTCAATTCTTGGCAGGATGTTGGTCCACGTACGTTGGGACACTTACAACAGTAATCGCAAGTAAAAGCATTCTGAATTATTTGAGTGAACTGTGTACAGACGGCCTAATGCGTCGGTTGAACATAATTTGGGGAGTTCTTTAATGCTATACCCCGTGTGTGACGTTGAAACCTTTTCGATGATGCATTCCATATGTAATATGTTGGCACTTCAGAGTAAAGTTGCGTCTTTGCAAACATGTCATTCCGACACCATGAGAAAAATGCAGTTAACGTTGTTGGCGGAGGTGACACTGTTCTTACACGAGCATTTTCTGTTGTTAAGTACCCGCGCTGTCACCGTAGAAAAACCTTTAAATTTATTCGTTTACAAACCAGATGGAAATTTAAAAAAGTTGTATACAATAAAAAGCACTTTTTTTAAAAAATGACTAAAATACAAGCACTATCGTTGTTTGAGTGGCACTGCAACGCATGCCGTGTACTCACTAGTATAAATTATCTTGTTTATTTTAGTGTATTGTCTCTTGGCGAAGGAATATTAATCAAACGGTCCTCTTTTTGTCAATGTTATTCTATGGGTCTACTACGTCTAACAAGATATGCCATTTGTGCAACCAGCATTATATTCTTCAAACTTTACACGCATTTCTTCATTCTGATTTTTTGAAAAAGTCTGCTTTTATTACAATTTACCATTCCATCTTCTTTTGTTTTTAAAGTTCTTTTCCATTGGTTTGCAGGAATGGCGATTTACATTGGATAACCCCATGTGTAATTATTTATAGTATTTCCCTTTTCTTTTAATGTTAGAGATTAAACAACTTTTGATGAACAACTACTATAGGAGTCCATTATTATTATATTCATTTATTTACACTTAAGTTACTGCAAGTTATTTTCCTATATGGGATAATCTAAAGTATACATTGTGCGCTCACCATTAGTTTGCATTATAATCTCTAGACTCAAGTATAGAATCTTTCAATGATTCTGTCGCTATGAACTAATCGCATACAAGCAAAACAAGCTGACTTCTGAGTTTTCTTCTCATTGCAGCTTAAACAATTCATTTACTTTCTTGAAAATTATCTCACGTTTAAAGTTGACTGTAATTATAATGCCTAAAATGCTTCCTCTAATTGCAAAATCCCTTTATAAAAATTTTGTATACAACTTCTGGCGTAACAATTATTTTAAAAAATTCGACAGAAAATTCATTGACGCTGTTTCCCTTTAAAGCGTGTGTATCCTTGTTTAGTAATTAATATTGAACCAAGTAGCTTGCCCTTTGACCTTTCTCGGATTTCTTTTTTTTTTTTTCCCTTTTGGAAAACGATGCAGACTTTTAGGACATTCACATTGAAAGCCTACTCAATGATTCTATTTTTAAAGCAAAGGATGGGATCTGGGGGTATGATTGACTGTTTAAAAGAGATTCGTAACATACTTTCATTTGCAAATAAATCTTGACAACTAACAAATAGGAAGAAAGATTTTTTTTATCTGTAAAGAAAATCTCTTAATATATTTTTTTTAAAAAAATCGTTTCTATACTAAAGAGATTTGGAAACTTTTCTTTTACATTTCTTTTCTACTAAAATAAATCTTTTAACAGTTTATGTTTGAGTAGTTTACTCTATTGTTGCTAAATTTTGTTCATCCAAAACTTTATGTTCACAAGTATAAGCATTTAAAAGCATCCAATTTGTGATCTTAGTTTCTTTCCCTGCTCTAAACAATTCACCAACGACATTCAATTTTTTATTTGATGTTTTCAATTCCAGCTATTATCTGTACCACTGGCCGCACGGCGGCTGAATTCAATGAACAAGGAACTGGCACACGTCTATATTTACAGATCAACCCATTCCCAGATGAAAGCGTCATTCTGCCCCTGTTTGAAAATGAAACAACAGACACTCTTTGGTACAATGGAGGCTGTCTGAATGAGATGGGTGAATAACTTTGTTTTTTTTTTAAAGCATATGTTTTTCCTTGACATTTTTTACGAAGCAAGACAGCATAACTTACCTGATGAAATGTGAAAATTAACTCATGCCTGGATCCATTAGACTATTATATCCATTTAGACTTATTGGACTATTATGCCATTTCAAGGGGTCAAAATGCAAAATAGTTCAGATGAAACAATGTGCCCAAGGAAAGGTTTCTTTTTATTTTTAGAAATACAGCACGATCAATGAAAAAAATATTGTTCCATGACCTTAAAGACAGATAAAATATCATGTTTCTAATGACGAGGTGTTCCACAACAGAACGCCAATAACGTGATCGCCAGTGAGCAGTAGCGAAGTCCGTACTGACACAATGTAATCTTCGCGTACAGCTGATCGTACAAATAAGTGCTGACAAACGATGCGATCACAAGACTGGCCTCGGGGTAACAGCTTTAGAAACTGAGTACGTGGTAGCTGACGGTAGAAGTCAATCAACGCTCTGCAACATGTAAACTTGGACAAGAGAATGTCCGAAGCCCGCAGCTCAATCAACATCGGTTGCGCATGGAAAAGGGAGGGGGGCGGTGGGGTGAAAGGCTTCGTCGTAGGCTAATTCAAAAGGGACTGCTTGCCCATAGAATTACTGTACCCCTCCCCCCCAACCACGATTTATTTTCCACCACTTCTGTTGTCCTAGAGATATCTTACTCCTAGTGTCGCTGTCCAGTAAATCCCACCTTGTGTGTGTTTGTGTGGGTCTTTGAGTTTGTGTCTTTTTTTGTGTCCTTGTGTGTGTTAGTGTGGGTC
This sequence comes from Lymnaea stagnalis, assembly GCA_964033795.1. Classification (NCBI taxonomy): domain Eukaryota; kingdom Metazoa; phylum Mollusca; class Gastropoda; family Lymnaeidae; genus Lymnaea; species Lymnaea stagnalis. The sequence continues at coordinate 940,883 of CAXITT010000068.1, forward strand.
TTTGAGTTTGTGTCTTTTTTGTGTCCTTGTGTGTGTTAGTGTGGGTCTTTGAGTTTGTGTCTTTTTTGTGTGCTTGTGTGTGTTTGTGTGGGTCTTTGAGTTTGTGTCTTTTTTGTTGTTGCGTGGTTGTGTTCTTGTTCGTGTGAGTTTCTGTGTGTTTGCATGTGCGTTTGTTGCGTTTGTGTGTACATATAAGAAGAGACACGATTTCTTTTTCTGATACAAAAAAATGTGAAATGGGTTTTGATGACATTGCACAGAATCACTTTTACAAAAGACAGAACATTAGGATTATGTTAACAGTTACTTTAACAACTAGAACCTTTTAAACTTAAAGACATTTAAAGAATTTCTCAAGCCTAAAAAAATCAGCCATAGTTTACTTTAAAACCCCACATTTTAATAACAATATTGACCATTAAGACGTTAAGATTCATTATTTGATTTTTCAACAATTTGGTTTAAATTTCAAATTTTTCCGTTAAAGAAGCACAACTCTTGTTTTCTATTGACAGGTACATACTACTGGTACAACGCTGAAAATACCAAAATGTGCAAATTTTTCCCGATATTTCTCATGTTCACCAATCAGCAACTCTCTGCCTTTGGTTTCTTGTACAAGGGTAATATCCCCTCCCTCAGCTATGAACACCCTCAGCCTGCCCATTTGATGGAGATTAACAGAAGGGCGCCGCACTGTTTGCGAAACGTACACGATTTATCCGATTTGCCGGTCATTTTGGTGGATGACGTAACACTACTAAGATGCTAGCCTCAGAAGGGGAAACTTACGATGGATGGCACCTTTACAAATTTTTAAGGATGTTTGCCAATTTATGTGAAAAGGGGATTTATTTTACATGTTTTTATTTTTATTTTTTAAATGTTGTTTACCGGAAATTTGATCGAAAGAAGTTTCGTCAGTACCTTCCAATAGGAAAAAGATTCAGCAAGATGATATGTTTAAAAAAAAATTGTATTTCCTTTTCATTTAATAAAGTCAATGCGCTTGTGTGCGGGTAGCAATGTTTTGTTTTGATTTGGGAATTTCTTTTATTTCACTTGCAATCCTAAATTCTTTATTAAAGAAATGGATCCCAATTTATCAAAGTAAGGTGTTGTTCTACATAAGTAAATATGCAGAGACCAATGGTAAAATTTAGAATTGTCTGGTGAAAAGTTGATTAAATGCAACAACATGTTTTCTGTTCAACACAGTGCAGTCGTGTGTACAGTGTAATAATCCGCATTCTAACTTAACCAACACAGATTAGTGCATTTACCTATGTGCTTAGTTAAATATATTCCACTTCAACTCCTCCATCAAAATATTCAATTAGTTTTTACCCCTTGGTTCTTAAACTGGTGTCGGCTGTCCTCTGGGGGAATGTTTTGGGCTTACTAAGTAGAAATTGTATAGTTATTTTTGAATTTCGTCACTGGTTGCTTCGTCAAATGTAGGACTCCAATTAGTTCCTGTGAGAATATGTTTAGTCACTTGAGATAAGTGTAGTATCTATTGATTTCTTGAAATCTTTCGCACATCTCCACATTTCTTATGTTTAGCAGAACATGATCTCCATCTTACTGATGTCTAACAGCCTATAGTCTTCACTACTATTATTAGTCTTATGTCTAGCATACCCTTAAGTCTCGACTACTCTTTACCTCTGATTCCTAACAGCCTACATTCTTCATTATTTCTTTGCCCTAAGATTATTTTCTCTTCTTAATGATGCTGGTTATACTTTTTATGTTTTATAATTTTAATTAATTTGCCTCTTTAAAAGAGTTTTAAATTGTTAATTTAAACATTAAAATTGGCAAATATTTTTTGCAATTTTAGATTTACAATAAAAATGTCAACCAGTATTTGTTTTTTTTTTTTTTTTTTTTTTTTTTTTTTTTTTTTTTTTTAAAAAAAAAAAAAATTGTCCATTATAATGCCTCATTAAATATTAAAGAAATCAGAAGTTTCATATTTGAAATTTGGTTTAACTTTTAAAAAGTCTTGTGCGGACGAGCGACCAGAGCGTTTTTTTTTTTTTTTTTTGTGTTCTGAAGTTTTGATGTCCACTTCTCTATATCACAAATAGCACAAGAGATAATTGAAAACAGAGTATCCCTGCGAAATAAACAGAGATGTAGACTTTTTGAAACGTTAAGCCGAACGAGTGCACAAACCACGGCTTCATGACACAGAATGTTTTCAAAGAAAATTAAGGCTGATCTAGAAGTGTCTTGTGAGGTTTCAAGGAAAAAATGTTTCTCTAAGAAAACACACATTATCGGAGAACATTTCATGTCCTAAATGAGCGAACAAAGTACGGGAAAATCTGGAAATAAAGAACGCAACAAACCAACAAACGTGACGGCAGGACACCTTAATCAGCGAAAAAAAGCAGCAGTCAAAACAGATTTAATTATGAATGGCATTCAGCAGAAATGGAGTATCCTAGATTACAACAAAAAGAGGTTTGTGACAAAAAAAAAGAAGGAGAGAGGTTAATTACAGACAAAAAAAGGACTGAAAAGAGGAAAAGAAAAAGTGGTCTGCGATTGGTCGAAAGGACGGGGGACGGAGAAATGTTTTAATATGTGAATGAGAACATGAAATTCATACCAAGTGGTGTCAAAGTACCATATGTCAGGATCAGCTTGTTTTTTTTTTTTAAAGGATGTCAGAAATATTAACACGTTACGTCAATTACTTTAACTTAAATGTCGGGTGAAAGAGTTGAAAAGAGTTGGTCGGCCGTGTAAAATCGTTATCTTTTATTAAGTTTTTTGTTGATATGTAATTTTGAAATAAAATGTTGGGCAACTTCTGAACCTGTCTGAACTTTAGGTTCATGGCTACGACATTTCAAAATCACAACTGTGTCCGATACACGAAAACCTTAATAATATTTCTTTTCATACAAATAAATGGCATGAGTAAGGAAGATACAATCAAACAATTTCAAGGACTTTATTGTATCTGGATATCACATATTCTGCCTGTTCTTTGTAAAAGCTTATTGATCGATTGTGTAGTATAATTGGGAATTAACGTGTGCCCCTTAACTGCAAGTACATTGGATAATGTTAAGAGGGAGTCTTAATCTTTAGATGAATTCGTTAAAAAAAAAATAATTAAAAAATTGAATACTTTGTGTAAATGAATTTCTTTTATATAGGGTAATCTATTGGATCAGTGGCATAGCTAGAGGGGAGCTGGGGGTATCAAAACATACTAGGTTACTCCATCCCAGGGGCGACACCCAACTGAAAAATTGCACATTATTTACAGAGCGTACACTGCTCGGTGTAACAGAATTTCATAAAAGGATAACCGATCACATGTACATTTTCCACACATGTATTCTAACCAATCGAAATGAGTGCTTTTTTAAAAGTTCAAGGTTGGTGCGTCAGAAATGAGGTGGCACTAGAATTAGGTCAGAAAACACCGCTTTGAGCATGATTCAACTCCGATTGAAGTGTTGTAAGTGGCAGGAAGATAAAAATCTAAATTCTTAGAAAAAAACAACAACTTTCCATTGATGTGGTCGGACCCCTTAAGGACATGATTCGAATCCGTAAAAAAATCGTTTTAAACAATTTATAGGGTTAACAAAATAATATTGTACAATTTTTTTTATCTTTTAATAAATAATTGAATAAAAAAGAAAACAAAAGAGGTTAAAACCAAAAATATCGCAACCCAGATATACTAACATATTTTTTACGCCGATTTGTCACTAGTACCACCCCTTAACTTTTGTGCACGATTGTCACACAGCACAAGTTCTTTCACATGATGTCTTTGATTTCACGTTTATCTGTTACATTTACCTCTGGGCTGATCTACTTGAGGAAGTTAATTTTGCACAGCAGTACCTGCAGACTTAAGGATTTACTCTTGACAAAGTGGTGAAAAACCTAGCGGCCTTAAGATTGTTCTTGCACGAAGAGCGCTGTCATTGTTATTTTATTTTTTTTAATTCAATAAACCAAACGCTAGCAATGATGTAAACGACATCCATACATTCAATGAACCAAGTTACACCTTGCATCGTGAATTGACACATTGCCTCGTAACAAAAAATCTGGTTTTGGGCGGATCTGAATCTATGCACGCAAGAGAAACTTTGATGTCAATGTGCAGTGATGGCGCCCTGCTTTGGTGTCGCCCTGTCACGTTTTAAAATCAGACCAACATGGATTTTCGGTAGAAAGAAGATTAAAATTTAAGAAGAGAATGGCAGGACAGCATTTTATAGATGCTGGACTCACTCTGCACGAAGAAAACAATAGAGAGATGCTGGAGTATTATGATCGCTTTCTTTCTGATATACAGAATAGATCATCAGCGATTAAATCAATCCCCTAGAAAGAGTGTCAAAAGGATATTTCATACGAGAGATACCTTTCAGAGTCAAGACATAAGTCAGATCACAACAAGAACATAGCAGTATTTAGATGTTATTGTTCTGAATATTCTTGAGAGTGAGTCGGGAAGTTTTTAACGATTTATCCACGCATAATTATATAGTTGGATGTTTTTTTTCTTATTGTTTATTGACGATTACATATTATGTATTTAAATAGTCATGTTAAATATAATTGACATATAATCTTAAAAAATCTAAAACATAATATGTATTGTTTTATGTTTGAAGCCAATGTTATTATGTTCATTGTGTTTTATAAGTATTATAATTGCAAGGAGGATGTTTACAATTTGTTATGTGTGTGGCATCACTTTTTTTCAATTGATGTCAAAGGAAGAGGAGAGGAATGTTAATGATTTGTTCAGTTGTTGTGTGTTTTGGTATTGAGATTAATTGTCAAGCTCTTCTGTGTGTTTTGTTTTTGTGAAGTTTTTTTGAGTATGGCACATGAATTCTCTCATTGTTTGGTGTTTTCGCTAGCAAGCGAGTTGCAGAGAGACTGTGGAAGGAAGAAGTCAATCTGTTATTTAATAAAGAATCATGCTTAATACTGATTTTGGATGTATTTACTATTTACCCCTGGACGTAACGAAACCATTGAGCTAATGATCCAGTTAGCAGTTCGTCAAAGGCATTCAACCGTTCCTTTACGGCATCCCTCTCAAAAGTCAATAATGCGTGACATTGCAAATCCCTCCTACATGCATAGAAGCCAAAAGGATCAATACATTGATCGTGGGCCCTTAAGATAGAGAAGAAGAAGTTTCGAGCTGATGGCCAATTGTTGTTTTGTTTTGAATGTCACCGTGGTTTGGGGTTGTCCGTAGTTCATCGAAGCGTCCAGTTTTGGTTTAGCCCTAAACATCATGCCCATCAGGTGGGTGGCTCAGGACGTTATCTTTACTTTTAAACTATTTTTGGAAAGCGTGGACGCGCAAGTTGAAATTTATTTATTTTGGCATTTTTATATAGCGCTTACCTTAAAGCTCTAAGCGCTTTACAATTATTAAAAACATGTAAACTAACTAAAATAAAAATGAGACATTAGTATAGTAACTACTATACTATAGAAACAATTAAAATGGCTATAAAACGAGGACACTTTGGCACGTTTTGGCCAATATTACAGGATTAACCCGAGACAGAAAATGGCTTCGCGGGACAGATTTACCCACGTGCCAGACTTTGAGTAACCCTGTTTTACGGGCTACAAGGCAATGACGTCCATGGTAATATCACCAAGCTATTACTTCGGCTAGACACTCCAAGCTTAGCTTATATAACAAGTATTATTTATGGAAGAAGGTAAATGGCAAGCCTCTGAATAAAGTAAAACTGTGTTCAAAGACATCAGGGAGATTAAAAACTGGATTATATTCTCTTAATCAATATATTTTATGACAATGAGGAATATAAATAATTGTTCTCTTGCAAAATGGTGAAGAGAATGTCTTTAACTTTTTCTATGGTGTCCGTGATTAACCCTTATGTCGATGATGTGTGACAGTGCAAGGTTAAGAGCTTTGGTATTTGAGAGTGTCTATTTCGGTCAATGTCAGTGACGCAAACACTGAGAAGAGCCCCTTATTGAAAAGGGGCAGTCACAATTTTTTTTAGGCTTAAGACTTTAAAAAAATGATTTTTAGCCTTTAAAAAAAATTAATCTCATATTAATTAATTATTTCTGTAGTTTATTTAATTCATTAAATTCTCTTCAAGGTTCAACCGGATTCCCCATCTTTCATCAACACACGACTGGAGGCTTCTAGAAACAATTCTGGTTTTGTCCTCTTCATTTGAAAAAAAAAATCATTTGTCAAAAAAGAAAATGTTGCTATTTTATATCTCCAAATATATTATGACTTATGTGATATAGATGTATGGACACAACAGACGGGTGGTCGTCAAGAAACAAAGGGCACCAAGGCAAAACCTACAATCGTCCAGGGTGCCAGGATTCGAAAAAAAAAAAAAAAATTACGAACCACTGGCGTGGACCAACAAAACAATTACGTCACACGCACGGAAACATTCCCATTTGAACGTGAAAAACACAAAGCAGCAATATGATGATCATAAGGAAACTCTGCGTTGGTATTGTTATGGCAATGAGTAAAACTAAGTGTGTGAAAACATGAAAAAGTAGCGCAACAAAACAACGAATCGGTCGGCAGTAAGCCTTCGTCAGCGAACAAACAGAAAAAAAAACAACTGAATTAAATTTTAAAATACATTTTTTTTTGTTGCGTTCCTGTTTCAGGATTTACGTACTTTGTTTTACGCATTTCCATTTGCGATAACCGTTGCAGTCTGTCCTCCTCAGTACCATATTATTGTAGCCTTTGAAACTATTTTGATGTCCTGGATTTCATAGATTATAAAGTCGTAAATGGCGTTTTTAGGATTATAATTGGGTTATTGACGATTATCAGATTAAAAGTCTATTTAATAGACCGTCACAATTAAAAAAACAACAAAACAAGTGCAGTAATTGTGAATAAATTAATTTACTTTCTTTTTGCTCCCCCCCCCGCCCCCGTTCCCCCGCCCAAAGATAATCCCATAAGCCCGCGTACCCAAATTCTCAAAAATCAGCAACCAGACTTCAACCCTCAGTGGGTATGTGACAGATGGATGGCCACTGGGAGCCAGTATGTCCAGTCACTGTTACAGAGCACCGTTATCGTTAATTCCATTATCACATAGCAAAGGTGCGTAAGGGCGCAGTGTGAGTTATTTTTAAGCTCAGAGCCTACTTCATTCATGATAGAAGAATCAGATAGTCATGGATCTCGTAAGGTTAGCCAACATTTTGTAGTGTATTAAATTATAATGTTACAGCTTACCTGATTCAAGCTCATTCATATTCTTATCCACTGGATTGATGTCGACTTTCGTTTATTTTCCCTGCTAAATTTTTCAGTTATCTGGTTTTACAATGTTAGAGAATGCTGATTTTGCAGAAAAAATACAAAAATATACTCATTACATTTTTTTAGAAGCGTCATCCATGCCAAATTGATTGGGGAAACAGTAGTCCACGACGTTGACTGACTTCATACAGACGACGATTAGCTATCTGACTTGACCTGGTCTACCGTCCCGTCCCCACTCCCCAAAGAAACAAAAACAACAAAGACATTTTAAGCCAGATGAGAGAATATGATTTATAATCCACTATTATTCATTGTAGTTAAGTATGTCAGGTTTTGTCCTTGGATAATGTCTTTTGTCTTGTGTGTGCTCTCAAAGTACTTTTGTCCTAATGTATAGGTAACTCTTAACAACTTTGCTCCACTACCATTTTGTCTTCTTTCCAGGTTTTCCCAAAGCCTACTCCACAGTCCCAATCAGGGTACCAATTTCCCGACATTTTTTTTCATTTAATATCTTAGTTTCATGTCACTCTAAAGTTTTTGAGCGAGTCCATAAAAGTTGTCAAGTATTTCCCGCAGTAAAACTGCCGACCGAGTGGCGTCTTCAGTTGTTCTTTTAGAGGAAATGGGTTGATGAAATAGGAGTTTTCCTCCGAGAAATAAAACCAGGGGTGTTTACTGTTTTCCCCGTTTAGATTCGACCCTTTCATGTAAATGATCTTGACATGCTGAGCTAGACCAAAGCTCATGACCGGCACAGCCATCTCTACAGTAGCATTGAAACGTTGGAAAAGTTCGGCAGCCACGATGAAATCGTTTCTCATCTTTTCTGGGATGTAAACTATCTCCAATGGACGGAATAACACATTCTCTGACGCAAGATTTTCACTGAAAATTTTGAGAAATCTCTGAGCAAACTGCTTGTAGCTTGAGGACCGTGATGTGCCCTTGAAATATTGAGAGTTACCGATAGCAGCTTTCTGGAGTTCTTCGAAAATTGAGATCATGGATTTCCGGTCCGATTTTTCGTTCCAGTTCATCCAGTGCTCCAATGATTTAGTTTTAAACGAGTTTAACTTTGAGAACCCTTGAGGCATCCACACAAAGTCCCTCGGAAAGTCCACAAGCATCCATGGATTTAGAAGGACCGTGTCCATGATCAAGAGGTATCCCTTTACAGGTAGACCAACTTTCATCACCTGCGAGATGCATTGGTACGTATAATTGACTCCATGCGTCAGGCCGGCGATGTATGTTATATGGCCAAGTCCGGTGGCTTGGAGGAAACGGCGGAAATTAATCATCGACCGACCGCAGTAAGCAAAGTGCCTGAAATATCTCCGATGCGTGAATTCAAGATAAGGAATCGTTGTGAAAATATTTTTATCATCGACGACCACGACGAGCACGACATCTTCAATCACCGGGCGTTTCCAATCATCCCAAACAGTCGACAAGTTCATCCGGAGTCGTGGACATATCCGTCGTACAGGATCATAGACATGTTGGACGACTGACGTCTTTGAATCTTTCCAGATATGTTTATTTATTCCCAAACTGATCTCTACAGAAGATTCAACTGGTGCACCCCGTAAATCCCTTTGTTTCATAGTGGTTAATTTTTGGTAGTCTTCCATCCACGCATTGAAGAACGAATTCATCACCACCGCTGTACTGTTGACGAGGTGGACGTACGTCTTCATGCATTTTAACACTTTCCTGACGATCTGTATCCCGCAAAGTAACGAGGCATCACCTTGACGACACCTGGCGTTGTTAACACAATACAAAACGCTGCTGACGTTGACAACCACAGGGGCGTTGGTCAATTCACAAGCACTCGGCCTTTTGTCTGTTGGCCTCGAAGAAGAAGAAGAAGACCGGATGGCCACATTCAGGAGGCGCGACTTCTTTAAAGCATGAATCGACAAGGTTCTAAAGAGTTCCGAAAACCATTTTGGAACCGCCGTTGGTAAGAACATCCATTGGATAGCGTCACCGTGAAATAATGTTGACCCGGTTTCCAAAGGTGTGAGAGTCCTCGGTCCCACGACCACGGTCGGTAACCAAGATTTACTTTCAGTTTTCGTCGTTTCCGCGCATGCGATATCGTACGTCACCGACTGGACGACTGACACTTCGTTGAAATCTTTCAGGAAAAATCTGCTTCTGTCACTTAGATTTACCTTTGAATTCACAGCATTGGAGTAATAGTCCCAACATGACCTCTCAACTCCACAGCTAAGGGTATCTGAATACTCAAACAGGTTAAAGAAATCGGTATCGTTATACATTAAACACCCAACATTTCCCTTAGCATAAGAATCCAAAGATGTGTCGAGATCGAAAATCCCATTCCTGCATTTCCCGTCATATATTGATGTGGCGCCCTGCGATACGGCCAATAGATACCCGGATGTTTTGGACGGGGTGCTGAAGATCTTTGACGTGGAGAGGTGACCTAGAAGTTCATAGAAGTTCTCAGAAGTCAACAGTTGACATTTTGGTAACCTGTGTGTATGTATGGGGGAATAAGATAAAAGATACTTTTAACAATATTATAATGCACACATCCCTCAGTCCACATAGAACAAGTAGCTTTATAATCAATGAGAATGACTGAACAACCATCCCATAAATATTTCTATAACGAATTGAGGCTAAGAACGATGGTAAATTTTGAAGTATTAATTCCCTGCTTTGCAGTTGTTACAAATTTGAAATTTGGATTTAATTGGATAAATATTTCATTATAATATAAAAGACCTATCTCAAGGAAATATTTTTTTTACAGTTATATTTTATGCTTATATTTTACAGTTATATTTTATGCTTATATTTTACAGTTGTATTTTATAGTTATATTTTACAGTTGTATTTTATAGTTATATTTTAAAATTATGTTTTATAGTTTTATGATATAGTTATAATATTTCACAGTGACTTTTTACAATTATGTTTTAATGTTAATTTTTATAGTGATATTCTATCCGCGAAAGGGGGTATAATCATATTCACTACCTGGGTTAAAATTATCCTGCGCACTTAAACACAATTTGAGAATCACTGACTGTGAATCATGTTCTTTATGCATCTAATATATTAAGTTTCTGATCGACACAAAATATCTGATAGACACTGTCTATTTCAAATCTGACAGGCACAATCTATTTGATATCAAAAAGGCTTACATGTCTGATATGTAACAGGTTCTATCTGATATCTTACAAGCACTATCTTTTTAATATCTTTGACGAAAAAAAAACGAAAGCTATATCATTATATCTTACGAAAAATGTTTGATATCTTGAAGGTACTATCTATTTTATATCTCAGAGGCAATATCGTTTATCCTACAGGCACTATTTTATATCTGCAGGCTATATTTAATATATCAAAGACAATATTTGATGTCTTACACGCAATCTTTGATCTCATGAGTGTGTAGGGCGACGACAATGATCCTCCACCCTTCCGTGGTGCTTAGGTTGGTCACGTGGTTGCAGGTGGAACCAATGGCGTCTAGTACAATCCACCTGGCAGAGGTTGTATTTCTTCAGTTAATAAAAGAAGGAAAAAAAAAAAACGACATTTTTTTAAAAAAAGGAGATATGTGCAAACATCTTGGCACCCTGCTCCCCCGCTCACCACCCCCAAAAGCGCACTCCACGACGCAAATTAATAAAAAATAAAGATATCAAAATTGACACTACATCAAATGATTATATTACTTTTTTTCTTCTCTTCTTAACTATGTTTTCTTCCAAAGAAATTTAAAAGAAAGCCTTACTTTTGCAGCTCTGTCAAGTCACGATCGTCAACTCTTTTCATGACTCGGTTGGCGCGAGAACCCTCGAAGCTGAGTTCAGGATTCCTGCCATGAGAGTGCATTCCTCTGTGTAAGTGGATCAGCACGAATGTCAAAATCGACGTGAACACGCAGAACATCCATAGTTTGAACACACCTGTGGATCAGAAAATGGGAAAATATTTTTATTTCTTTAAACAGAAGACTAGATTCAAATAAACAATAAAGTATGACTTACAGCCGACTTGCGTCTTGGCTAGATCCAAAATATCAAAATGATTTTTTACAAGATAATTCTAAGTAAGGCAACCCCCCCCCCCTTAAAAAAAGGACTCCTTTACCCAAGCGATGGCGGGGGGGGGGGGGCAGTAAATATAAACAGAACAAACAATTAAAAAAAGGACCCCTTTACCCAAGCGATGGCGGGGGGGGGGGGGCAGTAAATATAAACAGATCAAACAACCCTTATAAACTAAGTTTTTCGTAGACATACATTGTATGTGTTTTTATGATTCTATTTGATAGTAATATCCCAATGACCCAGCCGCTTTTACAATGCAGATTTATTCACCAACTGTTTCAGAAACACAAAAGAAAATATTACGCACCAAACGCACTTGCGATATTTTATTTTAGGCATCTCCTTTAGCTCAGTTATCAAGAATATTATTTCCTGAAATCAGTGGCATCATATTTCCTTCATCCTCCTGTTTTAAAAAAGGGAGGGGGGGGGAATGATTTTTGAGGGGTGGGTCGCGGGACAACAAAGTTGAAAGAATGTGTTGTCCTCGACAACGAGTCTATGTGCCAAGTTGTACCTTGATAGGTTGAGGGGTAGTGGGTCAATTAGCCGACCGAAGATTTTTCCAGTAAGCCAGCAACACCCCCCCCCCAGCGAACAAAGGTGAGGTTCATATAACGGATATAAAAGTGATTAGCTCTTTATGCCGGACGTGGCTGAATACTAAAAGGCGTATTTGAACAAGTAACAAGTCCCCCCCCCCGACGTCAAATGGACCTTTCCAAACTTGTTTGTCGAAACTGGGTCACGACCAGTTTTCATGACTTTTCATAATCCGCACACCTTGCACCCCTCACTGGTTTACGACTGAAAAACTCAATTGTATGCCAACGTGAACCATGTAATCTGTCATGGTGCGCAGAATTTTCTTGCGTACCAGATTGAACACATGTATACAAGATCGTAGGCGGTGAAGATAAGATTATGAATGAAAGCCACGACACTTCAATGATTGACATACATGATGAATAGTGATTTAATGTTGTAATGCATTGTAAAACTAGGGCTGCGGAATAATTCTTAGCGGTAGTTTGGCTTTAGGGTCTTTTTTTCTTCCCCTTTTCCTTCATACCTTTGATATTACAGTTTAATAGCTGGTAACATTCATAGCATGGCAAGTTGTCGTGTGTTCCCCTCACAGGAAAAAGTTGCAATATTAACAACAGGGGGGGGGTAACGATGTCACTGGGAACCAGACTATTTAGGTGCTCCAAAATCTGCTTCGATGTTACTTTATTGATGAAAAAAAATGGGTTTTAGAGTTGAAAAAAAAAAGAGGGGATCTTTGCAATGTTACTTGTTGTACTAGCTTTGATCCACCATTTTTATTGTTTTAGTTTTAAAAAAAAAAGATATTTTGTCTTTTATTTAAAATCACGTTGACAATAATCGTTTTCTTACTATTGCATTGACAGATCCTGAATCAGGTTCTTTATCATGGTCGAAGAGACATTGTCGACGGTAGTTAGGCCTACTAAATTGAGCCCAAAAAGGCTCTTACTATATATATATATATATATATATATATATATATATATATATATATATATATATATATATATATATATATATATATATATATATATATAT
>CAXITT010000068.1:954628-990276 GCA_964033795.1 Lymnaea stagnalis
ACACAGAAATCTATTCCACTTGTTAACATATAAAATAAAACCACCTAAAATTCAAAAAGAAAATTTATTGACTGGTTAAATTATCAACAACCCCCCCCCCCCTAAAAATATACAGAGCAACCTACTCAGCTGGTTGAAATACCCCTCGACTTGATTTAGGCTTGGTAAAATGCACTCACACACTTAATTGACTGGTAAGAATTTCCATAAACATCTCTAAAATGCACCCAGTCAATCAATCGACTGGTAAGAGCATCCATAAAACCTCTAAAATGCACCCAGAAACTGTATCGACTGGTAAGAGTTTCCATAAAAATCTCCAAAATGCACTCAGACTATTCATCGACTGGTAAGAGTATCCATAAACACCTCTAAAATTCACCAAGACACTGAATCGACTGGTAAGAGTATCCATAAACACGTCTAAAATGCACCCAGAAAATTCATCGACTGGTAAGAGTATCCATAATTTCCTCTAAAATGCACTCGGACACTTCATCGGATGGTAAGAGGTTCCATAAACACCCCTAAAATGCACTCAGACACTTAATCGACTGGTAAGAGTATCCATAAACACCTCTTAAATTCACCAGGACACTGAATCGACTGGTAAGCGTATCCATAATTACCTTTAAATGCACTCAGACATTTCATCGACTGGTAGGAGTATCCATAAACACCTCTAAAATGCACTCAAACACTTAATCGAATGGTAATAGTATCCACAGACTCCTCTAAAACTCTTCCAGTCACTTAATCGACTGGTAAGAGTATCCATAAACACCTCTAAAATTCACTCAGACACTTAATCGACTTGTAAGAGTATCCATAACCACCAAAAAAATTCACCCAGCCACTTCATAGTTTGGTAAGAGTATCTTTAAACGCCTCTAAAATTATTAACCCAGTCACTATATCGTCTGGTAAGAGTATCCATAAACACCTCTAAAATGCACAAAGTCACTATATCGACTGGTAAGAGTATCCATAAACACCTAAAAAATTCACCCAGTCACTTCATTGACAGGTAAGAGTATCCATAAAAACCTCTAAAATTCACCCAGTCATTCATCGACTGGTAAGAGTATCCATAAACACCTCTAAAATGCATTCAAGACACTTCATCGACTGGTAAGAGTATCCATAAACACGTCTAAAATGCACCCAGTCACTATATAAACTGCTAAGAGTATCCATAAACGCTCCTTAAATTCTTCCAGTCACTCAATCGACTGTTAAGTGTATCCATAAACACCTCTAAAATTCACCCAGTTACTATATCGACTGGTAAGAGTATCCATAAACAACCCAAAAATTCTTCCCGTTACTCAATCGACTGGTAAGAGTATCCATAAACATTTCTAAAATGTACCCAGGCATTATTTCAACTGCTAAGAGTATCCATAAACACCTCTAAAATTCACCCAGTCACCTCATCGACTGGTATGTGTATCCATAAACACCTCTAAAATTCACCCAGTTACCAAATCGAATGGTAAGAGTATCCATAAACACCCCTAAAATTCTTCCAGTCCCTCAATCGACTGGTAAGAGTATCCATAAACACCTCTAAAATTCACCCATTTACAATTTCAACTGCTAAAAGTATCCATAAACACCTCTAAAATGCAATCAAAACATTTCATCGACTAGTAAGAGTATCCATAAACACCTCTAAAATGCACCCAGTCACTATATCGACTCGTAAAGGTATCCATAAACACCTCTAAAATTAACCAAGTCACTATATCGAATTGTAAGAGTATCCATAAACACCTCTAAAATCAACCCAGACACTTCATCGACTGGTAAGAGTATCCATAAACAATTCTAAATTGCACCCAGTCACTATATCGACTGCTAAGAGTATCCATAAACACCCCTAAAATGCTTCCAGTCACTCATTCGACTGGTAAGAGTATCCAATAAACACCTATAAAATTCACCCAGTCACTTCATCGACTGGTAAGAGTATCCATAAACACCTCTAAAATTCACCCAGTTGCTATATCGACTGGTAAGAGTATCAATTATTTCCTCCAAAATGTACTCAGACACTATATCGAATGCTAAGAGTATCCATAAAAACCTCTAACATTTCTCTGTCACGATATCGCCTGGTTAGAGTATCCATAAACACTTCTAAAATGCATCTAGTCCCTATATCGACTGCGAAGAGTATCCATAAACACTTCTAAAATGCACCCAGTCACTATATAAACTGCTAAGAGTATCCATAAACGCTCCTTAAATTCTTCCAGTCACTCAATCGACTGTTAAGTGTATCCATAAACACCTCTAAAATTCACCCAGTTACTATATCGACTGGTAAGAGTATCCATAAACAACCCAAAAATTCTTCCCGTTACTCAATCGACTGGTAAGAGTATCCATAAACATTTCTAAAATGTACCCAGGCATTATTTCAACTGCTAAGAGTATCCATAAACACCTCTAAAATTCACCCAGTCACCTCATCGACTGGTATGTGTATCCATAAACACCTCTAAAATTCACCCAGTTACCAAATCAAATGGTAAGAGTATCCTGAACACCTCTAAAATGCACCCAGTCACTTCATCGACTGGTAAGAGTAGCCATAAACACCTCTAAAATGCACCCAGTCACTTAATCGACTGGTAAGAGTATCCATAAACACCACTAACATTTACCCAGACACTTAATCGACCGGTAAGAGTATCCATAAACACCTCTAACATCCACTCAGACACTATATCGACTGGTAAGGGTATCCATAAACACCTCTAACATCCACCCAGACACTTACTGATGAATCGGAAACATCTCCTCCTGGACATCTTCAAAACTTAACAACGACCCAGGCAACGTCGGCGTTAAATAACAAATCCATGCCACGCCTCGCAGAGCACGGTCTAGCCAGGACCCAAAGTTTACTCTAAGACACACACCCCCTCCCTCCCCCGACCCGGCAGCACGCTACCTTTCCATTCAACACCCGTGGTATTCCCCACCTGACTAATCTTGAATCGGTTCACTGAAATGTACACTTTGTTCTAGACTTCCTTGATATCATGTTGCTTAAAGGATAAGTACACACACCAGTCTTTTAAGTATGTTAATGAGATTCATGTAAGAAAATCTGTGACGCCTATTTCAATGCAATCCTGAATTACATGGCATGCCATGTGTTTATAAAAACTCAGGGGGAAAAAAAGGAGATTGATAAGGATTGTAATGATTAAGTCACTATATATCAACATTTCGTGTAGTGATTTCCCGCTGGTGTAGAGATTTTTTACTAGTTTACGAACTTTTATTTAATAATGGCTTTGTTAGTAGGAGGTAGTCACTTTGTACATGGTAGGTTGGATAGATTTGGTATGTGAGACAGACTTGGTATGTGGAAAAGACTTGATAAGTGTGGCAGACTTGGTATGTTAGACAGAATTGGTAGGTGGGTCAAACTTACTGTGTGAGACAGACTTAGTATGTGAGACAGACTTGATATGTGAGACAGACTTGGTATGGGAGACAAACTTGGTATGTGAGACAGACTTGGTATGGGAGGCAGACTTGGTGTGTGGGACAGACTTAGTATGCGAGACAGACTTGGTATGTAAAACAGACTTACTATGCGAGACAGACTTGGTGTGTGAGGAAGACTTGGTATGGGAGGCAGACTTGGTATGGGAGGCAGACTTGGTATGTGGGACAGACTTAGTATGCGAGACAGACTTAATATGCGAGAAAGACATGAAATGTGAGACAGACTTGGTATGTGGAACAGACTTAGTATGCGAGACAGACTTAATATGTAAAACAGACTTACTATGTGAGACAGACTTGATGTGTGAGGCAGACTCGGTTATGGGAGGCATACTTGGTATAGTGAGGCAGACTTGGTATGTGAAGCAGACTTGGTATGTGGGACAGACTTGGTATGTCGGACAGACTTGATGTGTAAGACAGACTTAGTATGTGAGACAGACATGCTATGGGAGGAAGACTTTGTGTTTGAGACAGACTTGGTATGTGGGACAGACTTGGTATGTTTAATAGACTTGGTATGTGAGACAGACATGGTATGTGGGACAGACTTGGTGTGTGAGACATACTTAGTATCCGAGACAGACTTGGTATGTGGGACAGACTTGATATGTCGGACAGACATGGTATGTGAGGCAGACTTGGTCTGTGGGAGAGACTTGGTATGTCGGACAGACTTAGTGTGTGAGGCAGTCTTGGTATGTGAGACCTTACTTGGTGTGTGAGACAGACTAGGTGTGTGAGACAGAATTGGTATGTGAGGCTGACTTGGTACGTCAGGCAGACTTGGTATATGAGGCAGACTTTGTATGTGAGGCAGACTTGGTATATTGGAGAGTTCGTGAATGTGGAAGAGACCTGGTATCTGGGAGAGACAATGTATGTGGAAGAGATCTGGTATGTGGGAGAGACAATGCATGTGGAAGAGATCTGGTATGTGGGAGAGACAATGGATGTGGAAGAAACCAGGTATGTCTGAGAGACAACGTAGGTGGTAACGACCTGGTATGTTTGAAAGACATGTTGTTGATTTTTTGGTCAGACCTGGTATGCGGATCGACTGGATTTTGTGGGACAGACTAGATAGGTGATATAGACTCGGTATGAAGGATAGAACAAGTTTTTTGGTATGTGGACAGTCTATGTATGTGGGATAGACTTATTAGGTGGGATTGACTTTGTAGGTGGGGATTTTTTGATAGGCATGATATAATTGATGGCAGGAATGGCTTTGAAATTACAATAAACTTAATTTTTACCATAGAATTGATACTAGACTGAATGGTTACAACAGAATTGATTGTTACAATGAACTTGATAGTTAAATTGAATTGATAGTTACAACTGACTTTGATATTGACAATAGTTTTGATAGTTAAATAGAATTGATAGTTGCAACATACTTGATTGTTGCAATAGACTTGATAGTTAACAAGAATTTATCGCTACGACAGACTTGATAGTTACAATAGCCTTGATAGTTAAATAGAATTGATATTTAAAACATATTTTAATTTTACTTTAGACTTTCTAATTACAATATACCTGATACTTCCAATAGACATGATAGTTACCCAAAATTTGAAAATAGACTTCACTGTTAAAATAGACTTAATAGTTACGATAGCCTTGATAGTTAAAATAGACTCTTTGGTGGGGTGACGATTCATATCTAGATAGAGCGACCCGTGATCTCATAAACACCCCACCATTTTCTTCGAGCTAACAGGAGGAAAGGTTCTCACTTTGTTGTATTACACCCATATGTTTTTTTCTTTAATGAAACAGATAAAAAATGATTCGTCGACTGTAAAAAAATTTAAAAAAAAAGAAAAACAAAAAACTACTGAAGTATTGTGGTGAGATTTAAGAGGCAACTGGTTCTGTAGTTAAGGGTGAATGTTATATAAGTCTAGGGTATAAGACTTTAAAACAGTGCCGAGAGGGGTTCATTTAACATTTAGATCGTTTGCATTTTATTTTTTAGTTTCTTAACTTTTACAAAGTTTATTGTTTGGGGCGTCTTTAATTGACTGTTAAAGTTGAATTTTTTTGTTTCTGCGAGCAGTTTAAAAAAAAAAAAATTAATATCCAGGAAATATTTTGGCAGCGGCGTGTCTTTATAGATATTGAAAAAATAATAATAACAACCTCAACTGTTTATTTATAGAACTGCTTGCAGCTCAGGGTTCACGAGTTGCCGACCACTGGCATAGGGCACCCATGGGGCACTCATTGGCATAGGGAACCCACTGCCATGCGGCTCCCACAGGCAAAGGGCAACAACTGGCATGCGGTGCCCACTGGCAAAGGGCAACTATTGGCATACGGGACCCACTCAATTTCACTGTGTTCAGCCGACCTGATCATTCTCTTCTCTACACACCGTCACATAATTCAAAATTCATAAGGAACACACTGGCATAGGCCACGCACAGGCAGATAATTTCCACTGCCACATGGCACCCACTGGCATAGGGCTCGCACTGGTATGGGATATCCACTGTCATAGGGCACCCACTAGCATAGGGCACACACTGGCATAGCACATCCACTGTCATTGGGCACCCACTGTCACAAGGCTTTCACTGACATAAGACACCGATTTGCTGACAGAGGCCATCCGCTGTCAAATGGAGCCCGCTGTCACAGGACATCCACTGGCATAGTGCACCTACTGTCATAGGGCACCCACTGACATATTTCATGATAGCAGTACAGCAAATCAGTGTCACGAAGCGTAACTTCATACTGTCTTCATGATAAAACTAAGCACCAGTTACATCGTAAAGCTTTTGCTATGTACTTCAGTTTCCGCGTTCCCATCCCACTCCATAGTCCTTATTAAACACAACACATGTATGCATTAAGCGTTAGACGTGGTGATCAGCCTTTAAGCCTTTGGTACTTTACAATACAATAGATCGTACAACAATCATTATTACTGCAAGAAGTCATAGAGTTATGGTAAGAGATATCGTAAATGAAACAACTCTGACCCCAGCTGTACAACAATGAACAAGACATCAAGAAATACCGCAGAAACAAATTGAAACATTACACGGTGGACCAAGAAGTGAATCAAACCACAACCCCACTTTAAACTGCAACCCCAATCAAACCACAACTCCACTAAAACCGCAATTCCACTCAAACCAGAACTCCACCCAAACCACAACTCCACTCAAACCACAACCCCACTCGAACTACAACCCCACTCAAACCGCAATTCCACTCAAACCACAACTCCACTCAAACCACAACCCCACTCGAACTACAACCCCACTCAAACCGCAATTCCACTCAAACCAGAACTCCACCCAAACCACAACTCCACTCAAACCACAACCCCACTCGAACTACAACCCCACTCAAACCGCAATTCCACTCAAACCACAACTCCACTCAAACCACAACTCAACTCAAACCACAACTTTATTCAAACAACAAACCCACTCAAATCACAACTCCACTCAAACCACAACTCCACTCTAACCAAAACTCCACTCAAACCACAAATACACTCAAACCAAAACTCCGCTCAAACCACAACTCCACTCAAACCACAACTCCACTCAAACCACAACTCCACTCAAACCACAACCCTCTCAAACCACAACCCGACTCAAACCACAACTCCACTCAAGCAACAACCCCACTCAAACCACAACTCCACTCAAACTACAACTCCACTCAAACCACAACTCCACTCTAACTACAACTCCACTCAAACCACAACTCCACTCAAACCACAACTCCACTCAAACCACAACCCCACTCAAACCACAACCCGACTCAAACCACAACTCCATTCAAGCAACAACCCCACTCTAACCACAACTCCACTCAAACAACAACCCCACACTAACCACAACTCCACTCTAACCACAACTCCACTCAAACCACAAACCCATTCAAACCAAAACTCCACTCGAACCACAACTCCACTCAAACCACAACTCCACTCAAACCACAACTCCACTCAAACCACAACTCCACTCAAACCACAACCCCACTCAAACCACAACCCCACTCAAACCACAACTCCACTCAAACCACAACCCCACGCTAACCACAACCCCACTCAAACAACAAAAGCAAACCCATTCAAACCAAAACTCCACTCGAACCACAACTCCACTCAAACCACAACTCCACTCAAACCACAACTCCACTCAAACCACAACTCCACTCAAACCACAACCCCACTCAAACCACAACCCGACTCAAACCACAACTCCACTCAAGCAACAACCCCACTCTAACCACAACCCCACTCAAACAACAACCCCACACTAACCACAACTCCACTCAAACCACAACCCCACTCAAACCAAAACTCCACTCAAACCACAACTCCACTCAAACCACAACTCCACTCTAACCACAACTCCACTCAAACCACAAACCCATTCAAACCACAACTCCACTCGAACCACAACTCCACTCAAACCACAACTCCACTCAAACCACAACTCCACTCAAACCACAACTCCACTCAAACCACAACTCCACTCAAACCACAACCCCACTCAAACCACAACCCCACTCAAACCACAACCCCATTCAAACCACAACCCCACTCTAACCACAACCCCACTCAAACCACAACTCCACTCAAACCACAACCCCACTTAAACGTCAACCCAATTTCCGCTAGACGCCTTCGCTAGTTTTATAAAGTCTGCAAGATTTTTTGTTGTTAAAGTTTTGTAATACGTTTTTCAATTTAGCTAAAATTTCATGTGTTCAGCAGACCTGATCTTTCTCTTCTTTACACACCTTCACATAATTCATAACAAGGTTTCAAATACCTTGTGGGTGGCAAGCCGTAGGATCATGTTATCACTAAGATAAGGAGCGTTCGTCTTTTCTCATGATGGTCGCTGGTTATCTGAGCCCAAATGGAGATCACTTGATCAGGTGACCGTTTGTATAGAAGGGCACTCACGGATTAAAACCACGGAGTAGTAAGACGGAGTAACACCACGGAGTAACACCACGGAGTAGGAACATGGAGTAACACTATGGAGTAACACCATGGAGTAGTAACACGGAGTAACACCACGGAGTAGTACCACCGATGCAGCAGTGACGAAGCGTAGCCCAGAACAAGTTCAGAAAGCGGCTGCCCTTGGGACCGTATCATACTGTATCCAGTGGGAGGACCACCCATTGAAGAACTCTCGGGGCCTTGTGGGACTGCAGCTTTAAATTTCGATGCGGAGCTCATGGCTATACACAGGGCCTTGAGAGAATTCATGACACCTTGAAAGGAACGGAACATGCGGGGCTCGATGTAGTTGTCTATTCAGACTCAAAATCTGCTCTCGAGATCTTGAGAAAGAGACAGGGTACCACACACTTGGTCGACGTCATCACCAATAACGTGTGCAAAATTGGTGAGCAAGGGGGTAAGGTAACAATACAATGGATACCTGGCCACGTCAACATCAGTTGCAATGAGAGAGCGGACACAGGCGAAAACCGGGGCTGCGCAGCCTCAGCCAGAAGTACCAATGACTTATTTGGGAATTAAAAACTGGCTGGCGGACCACTTCAGGAAGAAGTGGTACAGGTAATGGGCAGACAACACGACCGGCAGAGGCGTCTATTCAAACTTGCCAACTCCTAGCAAACAAGACCCATGGTGGGGGTTAGGACGCAGACAGCAGAGCTTAGTGACGCAGATGCGTACCGAGCACTGCCCTTTGCGCACATATTTCTGGCGGCTGGATAAAAACAGGGATCCTACCTGCTGGCATTGCAGCCTGGCCCGGAGACTCTAGAGCACCTGTTGACCGAATGTCCCTCACTAGATCTCCCGGGGGGAAGCCAGGGTTGTTGGAGGATCCTTTGTGAGGAAAATGTTGAATGGCTCAGCTCAACAGATGGAGATGCTAGCCTATTTACTAGCCGGGGTTATAAGAGAGTAATCTCAGACCCTCATCAGAATATGTGTGTTAGTTAGTAGTACTACGGAGTAACACCACGGAATAACACTTGATTACTTTTGATATAGTTCGAGACTCTCGATCAGAGTTCTCAGCACAACACGTCATGACTACATTGTGCTATTCAGCTTAGCTGGGAATGTTTCTCTTTAGTATGGGAATACTGAGTAATTCTACGAAAGGCCTTCGGTGTGACGCGCGACAGAAAACCAAAATGCTCGCAAAGATCTGCTTTAGTAGCAGACGAGAGCAGGATTCCGTGGTCTATCTGATCAGACAGAAGAATTAAAACACCATAAGCTAAGGTGTTAAATTATTTTTTTTTTTACTGAAAATATCTTTTTTTTTTTTTAGTAATGATAGAAACATATTTACAAACCACACACCTCATTACGAATCCCCTTAGTTAAGGTTAGCGCAGCGTTGTTCTAAATTGAGTTAAATTGTTAGTTGACCATAACAACATGCGGGCTAGTTTGTTGGTTTTGTTTCTTGTTTTTTTATGTGAATAATTAGTGGGTATATGTAGTATGAGCAGCTGATTGTCATATCGTTTCTAAGTCTGCCAGTGGTTCGTACAGTATAAGCCTATGAATGTTTTATCCCTTCTAAGTCTACCAGTGGCTTGTGCAGTTTGAGCCGATGATTGTCGTCTCCCATAGCAGACTACCAGTCAAAAAAATAAGTCTACACCAATTTAAAGTTTTAAAAATATATATATTTTAAATATATGTAAATATTTTGTCATCCTTCCCAAAGCAGGTTGATTTTATCATCCTCCACAGTACATCTAGATTTTTCATCCTTCCCAATGCAGGTTGATTTTATCATCCTCCACAGTACATCTAGATTTTTCATCCTTCCCAATGCAGGTTTGATTTTATCATCCTCCACAGTACAGCTAGATTTTTCATCCTTCCCAATGCAGGTTTGATTTTATCATCCTCCTCAGTACAGCTAGATGTTGTCATCCTCCCCAATGCAGGTTGATTCAGTCATCATTCACAATACAAGTTGGTAAATGCTTTGTTATGCTCAGCAATGCAGGTTGATATTGTCATCTTCCACAATACAAGGTGTTTAGTCATCCACCACAAAGCAGCTTTAGTTGAAAACAACATTGTAACATCCCTCCTAATTGTATCTATGACTGCATGGATGTTCCTACCTCTGACACAATTGTAATAAGTATTGTCTATATCATGAACGTGGCGTTCACAGCTTTCCTAAAATGACACACCGAGTTCTGCTTTACACCCTCTCACCTTTTTTCAATTAATGACAGAATGACAACATATTTGAAGGTACAATAATGGCTGCTCTATTGCAGTTGAATGTAAAATAATCACAACACATAGTTGTGTTGCTTAAATTACACTAATATCCTCGGACAAGAGATTACGACAGCTCCCTTCGTAGCAATCAAAAATACCTCTCTCTCTCTCTCTCTCTCTCTATCTCCATATACCTCTCTCTCCCTACACCCCTTTTCTCCTCTCTCTCTCACTCTCCTACTCACTTTTTTACTACTTCTCACCCACTCTCTCCTCTCTCTCTTATTCACTATCTTTCTCTCCTTCTCACTCCCTCCATCTCTCTCTCTCTTTCTCTCTCTCTCTCTGTGTATGTGTGACACATGGTTGATCGCTTTTCTCGTCTCGTCATGACTATTTCAGTTCTCGTGGCAATTATCGTATCCTCTCGAGCCTTTTAACAATGGTCTAAATAACGAGGCAATACAGACCTATTGTTATCATTACCAATGCCCAGAAGATCTTTTATTGAACCAGTTTCAAAGCAGCCCCATTGAACGATCAAAAGACAACACACACAGACACAAAACCAAAAAAACAAACAAAAAAAACCCCAAAAAATCAATGAAATAACACTGCAAAAATCTACTTAATAAATTAAAATTCTCTCTAACTTTTTTTTTTTAAAGTAGATAAAAAAAAAATTGTCAACATTGTGGCTTTGTAATATTAACGCAAATAATTCTTATTTTAATGGAGCATAAAATTATGAAGACAAGGCTTATGATATTACCTCTTTTGAAATTTCATGACACCAATTAAAAAAAAAAATTATAACTACCCCAGTGTCACTAAAACTATAGGGTTACCGGAAATTTGATCGAAAGAAATTTCGTCGACGGTAAATTGATCGACAGTAATTTGATCGAACGGAAATATGATCGAAACTTTTTTTCAGTTCAAACGTTAAAATTTTCGCCAAATTTCTTTTTGAACGCACTATACTATATAGCAAAACAAAATAATGCGTTCAAAAAGGAATTTGAAACAAAATTTTAACGTAAAAACTGAATAAAAGATTCGACCAAATTTCCGTTCAATCAAATTACCGTCGATCAATTTACCGTCGACGAAATTTCTGTCGATCAAATTTCCGGATACGAAACTATAGACATCTAGTTTATTATCTAATTTTTAGTTCTTTTTAAGAACGCCCACGTGTCGAGTTCTTGTGAAAGCAATTCTGACGAAACCTATGTCTTATTTTAAGTTCCATTTTTTAATATGACATTGTTACATTGTGCTTTTTAATTGGACATATATCTTCATTATGTTTTGTGCGTATGTGCTGATCGATTGAGTTGTAGTTCTGATCCTTACCGACAGTGGGGGACTTGATGTAGACCTAGGATTGCTTTTTTTTTTGTGTGTGTTATAGTTCTTTCCCAAATGTAGTTTATGTTTTGAACTGGTTGTACTGACTTATGTTGTCTATGCACACTCTTGCATATAATGGTTAAGCTGTCTTTCATTGTATATGCACACTCTTTTATCTAATGGTTAAACTTACTTTCATTGTCTATGCACACTCATGTATGTAATGGTTATACAAACATTCATTGTCTATGCACACGCTTGTACCTAAAGAGTGCTTAAATTTACATATTTATTTGACACTATGTCAATGCAATTTACGAAGTTAGAAATCTGCTTGAATTATTGAGGGGAGATAACCAAACAAAATAGTTACTTTATTTTTATCAGGTTTTTCAGAGAGCAGAAACAAGTATAACAATACATTTCTCTATTTATAGGAAAGATTTCTTTTTTTTATTTTTAAACATTTTTTTTCTAAAAAAGCTTAAGGCTAATTTTGTTCCAGTAAAAAAACAAAAATCTTTATATTTATGAGACATATCTAAAACAAACGGTCATGATTTATTTTTTTTTTTTGTTTAATCGCCCATCAATGGTAACTCTTCCTAACCGAAACGATAAGTTGTCAATGATTGCCCTTCTTGGATTTTGCTTTAGAGATTTTTATGTTCATATTATAAAGTAATGTTGTTGTGTTGTTGTTTTTTGTTGTTTTTTGTTTTTTTTTGTATTTAAAAAAAGTTTAAATTTGAAAAAAAAATAGTGTGTCCCCTTCTTTGAAATATTTCTCAATAGTTTAATTTATTGACTTTTCTGAACAATGTTAATAACAAAAATATCTAGAAAAAAAATACATTAAAAATCCATGTTACGAAAGCCTCTGGAGTTGTCCAACACAGGAGAAAACAACATTAGTTCACAGTTTTACAGATCTGAATCGTTCTGTTGGACCGTTACCACAGTCCTGAGTGGACAGCCAAACCATGAACTTTGACAATCCTGAGTGAACAGTTAGACCTTGGCGAATCAGACATGCTTAAACTCATACCCTGTCAGTAAAATAGAATGACACCTATCAATTATATGGCCCCATGTCACTAAAATTCCCATTGTGTGCCAAAACATTTAACTGACACACTTAATGTGACGCCCTGAATCCTTTGCACCGAGTTGACACTCTCTTCTGTCAAATGACACCTTGGGTCATAGATGTCAGGTGATCCGTCCTGACATTTAGCTCGCGGACGTCCTCCATTAAATGCTGCAGCTCCCGCTGCCGCAGCTCCTGCTGTTTCACAGTTCTGACCAGCGACGTCCTCGACCCGTGCGTCTGGTTGACCTCGCGCCCACCGATGACATCCAGGTGTCTGCCCCCAGGCTCCGGGGTGGCCGGGTTGAACACGATGCTAGGCATGTCCACGACGATGTGTTTTTTAGTGGAGAACCTGTCAGTCTGTTTAGCCACTTCATCAACGTCACATACCAGAGTATCATGGTTGTTTATTAAATTGCCAGTAGATTTGCTATGGCGTTGGGAACCGACTGCAGTATCTATGGTTTCTAAAGCGTGCTGGTGTTGAATCGAACCACGATTTCGATGACTGATGGAAGAACTACGTTTCTTCATCGGAAAAGGATTGTCGTCCAGGTCTATACTGTCATAAGATCTATATAGACTGACGTTGCTCGGCTCACTGGCGAACTGATCGGGTACAAACACGCTTATGGTGTTCTTGGGTTCGACTTCGTTGACCTCCATTTCCATCTTTTCATTTGTACTCGTTGTTTTTTCGTGGCTGCTCTTATAACTTTTTCGCCTCGAGCTGTTCAGGTTTCTCTCTTGAGGATAACCAACCTCTTCAAATCGATTATGTCCTCTTGGGTGTTTTGTGACGTGGTTATCATACCCTTCCCCGCCTCTTAAACGTTTTGGTATCCGCGAGGATCTGTCGCTATGGTCATTTTCTACGTCGTCGTCGTTAGAATTGATGGGGCCGACGTAGTACTCGTAGCAGTAATCCTGTATGGTATCTAGGTCAAACGTCGGTTCGCTGGAAACGTTCAGACGGCTGGCATCCGATGGGTTGTCGTGGTAACGCGGTGCCGTCACGGAAGGTTGGAGCGCGAGGGTTGATGATGGTGCGAACGGGCTGGGAAGTTGTCGGGTTGCTGGTTTGTGGGGGCGGGTCTTGGCGTTGAGGAGGGGCCTTGGCTTGACCTCCAGCTGCTCCTGCTGCTTGATGGCCTTGCGGCCGATGTTGGGGATGCTGCTCCTCGGCTGTAGCAGTCGCTGCAGGTTCGCCTGAAAGGTTTCCTCAATCTGGAATGAAGAAGAGAGTTATTGCAACTGATATGAAACGCTTTGTGGTGTAAATATTAAAATCTAAAAGCAGAACTGAAATCCAGCAAACTAATTGTCTAGACTCTACACCAAAATATGCGTGTTTGGCGTATCATTGGGCATGAAAACTGCAAACCATGTTGAGAGCTGAGAAAGTGCAAGATGTATTAATCTTTTCGTCTTCTTCCACTTCGTTGTCTCGTAATTGTTTTGTATAAATTTAATCTAAAATTAAAAACAGAACACAAATCTTTTTTTTAAAATTTGCCTGCTAACATATGGCTCACAGATATAAAAAAAAAATAGTTAATTTTTTTGAATAAGCGATAGGTATTTTAAAATGTGTGTACATACATAAGCAAAAAGTATAATTTTAAAAAAAAAACTGTTCATAAAGACCTTTAGCTGTGAGGATCGGTTCGTGGAATCACCGGCATGGTCTCCTAGTGATCTTTGGGTCGAGCCTCCTTTCGTCTCCTTGCTCTGTGATTTCTTGACTGAAAACTGCTCCAGGAGTGGCGTCCCTTGAATGGGCAGGATGTTAGGGTGGTGCGGCTTGGCGCGCATCTGTCGAAACTTTTCAACGGTCGTCAGCATATTCATCCGACTGCTGTTGGGTGTCGCCTTGACAACGGCGTCGTCTCCGTTCATCCGCAGACGGAAGGAGCTACTTTTGTTTGTCAAGGAGTGAATCCGTAAGCGATCCAAGGCTTGTGCTAAATACATCTGGAAATTACTTTTCATTAAAAATATTGCATTTGAAAAATATATATTTCTAAAATCAATTACGCTCATAAATTCTGTTAAATAAAATTTTCGTAAGTCAAAAACTCGATTGTGGCGTAGACAAATCTGTTCATTTTAGCACAAAAGGGGAACAAAAAAAGTATAAATAAGTCATTTATCGTTGAAAGTATTAACTGCTGACATTTTTAGAAGGGGACTATGTAGTATATATATGAATCTACGGCCGTAGACTACTACTCTGCTGCTCAACTGGCCTGCTGCTCACAGCATTACACTACTGCTCAGCTGCTCTTAGTATTACAATACTGCCCTGCTGCTCCGAGTGTTACACTGCTAGAATACTGCTCATGGTATTACACTGCTACCCTTACTACTTCCCTGCTGCCCACAGTTTTATTTTCTGAGATATGATATTGCTGCGAATTGTAACAAAGGACTGACATCAGGTCGTAAGTTCCCTAAAGGGTTCTTGTCACTATATGTGTCAACAAAATTATTTTGAGGACTAAAAGTGGACGAGCAAGAGATTACCTGCTCCTGATCTATCAACGAGTCTCTCAGTGAGGTAAGCCTAGTGATGTATTCAGACTGACCGATGTCTAAGGTGTCACTGCTTCGAGCACCGCCCCAGAATGACGTCATCTTGGTATTTTTGGACGCCAAGTTGGTCCTTTCCATCAGCCTGTAATGTAAACATAGACACGTGACTTTGGGCTTGTCATTTGTAATTTCCTAAACGTTATTTCCAAACAGTAATTTCCTAAATGTGATTTCCTTACAGAAATTTTCTAACAGTGATTTCCTAACAGTAATTTCCTAACAGTAATTTCCTAACATTGATTTCCTAACAGTAATTTCCTAACAGTAATTTCCTAACAGTAATTTCCTAACAGTGATTTCCTAGCAATAATTTCTTAACAGGGATTTACTAACAGTGTTTTACTAACAGTGATTTCCTAGCAATAATTTCTTAACAGGGATTTACTAACAGTGTTTTACTAACAGTGATTTCCTAGCAATAATTTCTTAACAGGGATTTACTAACAGTGTTTTACTAACAGTGATTTCCTAGCAATAATTTCTTAACAGGGATTTACTAACAGTGTTTTAATTACAGTGATTTCCTAGCAATAATTTCTTAACAGGGATTTACTAACAGTGTTTTACTAACAGTGATTTCCTAGCAATAATTTCTTAACAGGGATTTACTAACAGTATTTTACTAACAGTGATTTCCTAGCAATAATTTCTTAACAGGGATTTACTAACAGTGTTTTACTAACAGTGATTTCCTAGCAATAATTTCTTAACAGGGATTTACTAACAGTGTTTTACTAACAGTGATTTCCTAGCAATAATTTCTTAACAGGGATTTACTAACAGTGTTTTACTAACACTGATTTCATAGCAGTAATTTCTTAACAGTAATTTCTTAAGATGTCATTTCCAAACAGTGATTTACTAACAGTGATTTCCTTACAGTAATTTTCTAACAGAAATTTACTAATAGTGCTTTCCGAAAGAAAAATAAAGTTATATTCTTTATATCAAATATAATAGTACCAAAAACCCCCACCCCCACAAAAAACAACCCATAAAGTAGTACCTAATAATGTATTCAAATGTCAACTCCATTCTGGATTCATGACATAAATTAGTTTTCAAAGTATACACAAGACTACTAGATGTACACGCCAATCTAAACGAGAACCATCATATCTTGACCCAACTATTTAACCAATGAACAAAAAATTGAAGGCAAATTGTTTGTTTCTAATAGAATACGAGAAGAGTAAAACATTATTGTATTTACCCTTTGTTTACCCTATTTATAACCCGTGTTTAACCTATAATAATCTTTTCCTACCTATGTACGTATATGTAAGATATTTAATTCATCAAATGATTGATATTTAGTCATTTCGACATTGACCGATTCTTTCTGTGGTTAACACTCATGGCTATTCTATAAAAACGACTGTAGCTAGCACTTATGATAATGCCATAAAAATGACTCTAGCTAGCACTTATGATAATGCCATAAGATTGACTCAAGCTAGCACTTATGATAATGCCATAAAAACGACTCTACCTAGCACTTATGATAATGCCATAAAAACGACTCTACCTAGCACTTATGATAATGCCATAAAAACGACTCTACCTAGCACTTATGATAATGCCATAAAAATGACTCTAGCTAGCACTTATGATAATGCCATAAAAACAAGTCAAGCTAGCACTTATGATAATGCAATAAAAACGACTCTACCTAACACTTATGATAATGCCATAAAAACGACTCTACCTAGCACTTATGATAATGCCATAAAAATGACTCTAGCTAGCACTTATGATAATGCCATAAAAACAACTCAAGCTAGCACTTATGATAATGACATAAAAACGACTCAAGCTAGCACTTATGATAATGCCATAAAAACGACTCAAGCTAGCACTTATGATAATGCAATAAAAACGACTCTACCTAGCACTTATGATAATGCCATAAAAACGACTCTACCTAGCACTTATGATAATGCCATAAAAATGACTCTAGCTAACACTTATGATAATGCCATAAAAACGACTCTATCTAGCACTTATGATAATGCCATAAAAACGACTCTACCTAGCACTTATGATAATGCCATAAAAATGACTCTAGCTAGCACTTATGATAATGCCATAAAAACGACTCAAGCTAGCACTTATGATAATGCCATAAAAACGACCCAAGCTAGCACTTATGATAATGCCATAAAAACGACTCAAGCTAGCACTTATAATAATGCCATAAAAACGACTCAAGCTAGCATTTATGATAATGCCATAAAAACGACTCTAGCTAGCACTTATGATAATGCCATAAAAACGACTCTAGCTTGTAATTATAATAATGCCATAAAATGACTCTACCTAACACTTATGATAATGCCCTAAAAACGACTCTAGCTAGCACTTATGATAATGCCATAAAAACGACTATACCTAGCACTTATAATAATGCAATAAAAACGACTTAATCTAGCACTTATGATAATGCCGTAAAAACGACTCTAGCTTGTAATAAATAATAGTGCCATAAAATGACTCTACCTAACACTTATGATAGATGCCATAAAAACGACTCTAGTTAGCACTTATAATAATGCCGTAAAAACGACTCTAGCTTGTAATAAAAAATAGTGCCATAAAATGACTCTACCTAACACTTATGATAGATGCCATAAAATGACTCTAGCTAGCACTTATAATAATGCCATAAAACGACTCAAGCTAGCACTTATGATAATGCCATAAAAACGACTCTACCTAGCACTTATGATAATGCCATAAAAACGACTCTAGCTAGCACTGATAATAATGCCATAAAAATGACTCTAGCTTGTACTTATAATAATGCCATAAAATGACTCTACCTAACACTTATGATAATTCGATAAAACGACTCTAGCTAGCACTTATGATAATGCCATAAAAACGACTCTAGCTAGCACTTATGATAATGCCATAAAAACGACTCTAGCTAGCACTCATAATAATGCCATAAAAACGACTCTAGCTATCACTTATAAAAATGCCATAAAAACGACTCTAGCTAGCACTCATAATAATGCCATAAAAAAGACTCTAGCTATCACTTATAAAAATGCCATAAAAACGACCCAAGCTAGCACTTATGATAATGCCATAAAAACGATTCAAGCTAGCACTTATAATAATGCCATAAAAACGACTCAAGCTAGCACTTATGATAATGCCATAAAAACGACTCTACCTAGCACTTATGATAATGCCATAAAAATGACTCTAGCTTGTAATTATAATAATTCCATAAAATGACTCTACCTAACACTTATGATAATGCCCTAAAAACGACTCTAGCTAGCCCTTATGATAATGCCATAAAAACGACTATACCTAGCACTTATAATAATGCAATAAAAACGACTTAATCTAGCACTTATGATAATGCCGTAAAAACGACTCTAGCTTGTAATAAATAATAGTGCCATAAAATGACTCTACCTAACACTTATGATAGATGCCATAAAAACGACTCTAGTTAGCACTTATAATAATGCCGTAAAAACGACTCTAGCTTGTAATAAAAAATAGTGCCATAAAATGACTCTACCTAACACTTATGATAGATGCCATAAAATGACTCTAGCTAGCACTTATAATAATGCCATAAAACGACTCAAGCTAGCACTTATGATAATGCCATAAAAACGACTCTACCTAGCACTTATGATAATGCCATAAAAACGACTCTAGCTAGCACTGATAATAATGCCATAAAAATGACTCTAGCTTGTACTTATAATAATGCCATAAAATGACTCTACCTAACACTTATGATAATTCGATAAAACGACTCTAGCTAGCACTTATGATAATGCCATAAAAACGACTCTAGCTAGCACTTATGATAATGCCATAAAAACGACTCTACCTAGCACTTATGATAATGCCATAAAAACGACTCTAGCTTGTACTCATAATAATGCCATAAAATGACTCTACCTAACACTTATGATAATGCCATAAAAATGAATCTAGCTAGCACTTATGATAATGCCATAAAAACGACTCTAGCTAGCACTTATAATAATGCCATAAAATCGACTCTAGCTAGCACTTATGATAATGCCATAAAAACGACTCTAGCTTGTACTTATAATAATGCCATAAAATAACTCTACCTTACACTTATGATAATGCCATAAAAACGACTCTAGCTAGTACTTATGATAATGCCATACCAACGACCCTACCTAGCACTTATGATAATGCCATACCAACGACCCTAGCTAGCACTTATGATAATGACATAAAAATGACTCTAGCAAGCACTTATGATAATGCCATAAAAATGACTCTAGCAAGCTCTTACGATAATGCCATAAAAATTACTCTAGCTAGCACTTATTATAATGCCATCAAAACGACTCTAGCTAGCACTTATAATAATGCCATAAAATGACTTTACCTAACACTTATGATAATGATATAAAAACGACTGTACCTAATACTTATGATAATGCCATAAAATGACTGTAGCTAGCACTTATAATAATGCCATAAAAATGACTATAGCTAGCACTTATGATAATGCCATAAAAATGACTCTAGCTAGCACTTATGATAATGTCATAAAAACAACTCTCGCTAGCACTTATGATAATGCCATAAATACGACTATACTACTGCGTGTTTCATTAGTGTATACGACGAAATAACGACCAAGACCTGCATAGTCCCAGATGTGTAAATATGAAAAAGCACTATAATTAAATTCAAACGTATAATTTCTTTTGCCGTTCCGTTCCGTTCCGTTCTTTCTTCAACGAATCCACGCGTTGAATGGCAGAGGGTCGAGATCCCATTCAATTTTGTGTGCGTTAAACACCTAAATAGAAAAATGTTGGTTTGTATCTTTAAAGCTGCACGTTGCTTCCTTTCAAAAGAGTTGGAATTTTATTTACAAACTTTACACGCTCTATAAGGAGTCATCGAAAATAAACGATTAAAAAAAAAATCCAGTCAGTATGAAAGGTCCAAACCATTCACGAACATTTATTGGACACAATTCAAACTGAGTGGGAAAAGTCAAAGTAGTCAATACGTGATGTAAAATTCAAGGAAAAAAAACAACACTTTATCACATATGAACTTTGTGCAAATTTTTTAAGGGGTTAGTTTTATTGTAGCGATGTTGGCACCTGGAAGGTCAGTTTTCGACACTCCATGCAAACAACTAAAGCGAGGTGAGTTCTGGACGATCCATGCGAACAACTAGTGCAAGCTTACTTCTGAACCATCCATACAAGCATCGAACAATGTTAGTGACGCATGGCACAGTGGTTGTGGACATCGAGAAGGCCAGCAAACTGGTTATCGGCGGTTCCCGAACCGATAGAGGTTATTAAGAAAAATATTTTACAACATAACTGTCTCATTACAGCATCAATTCTATCTTTTAGAATGACACGGCCTTATTACAGCAACAAGTCTATCTTTTAGAATGACACGGCCTTATTACAGCAACAAGTCTATCTTTTAGAATGACACGGCCTTATTACAGCATCAATTCTATCTTTTAGAATGACACGGCCTTATTACAGCATCAATTCTATCTTTTAGAATGACACGGCCTTATTACAGCAACAAGTCTATCTTTTAGAATGACACGGCCTTATTAAAGCAAAAATTCTATCTTTTAGAATGACACGGCCTTATTACAGCATCAAGTCTATCTTTTAGAATGACACGGCCTTATTACAGCATCAATTCTATCTTTTAGAATGACACGGCCTTATTACAGCAACAAGTCTATCTTTTAGAATGACACGGCCTTATTAAAGCAAAATTTCTATCTTTTAAAATAGCACGGGCTTATTACAGCAAAAATTCTATCTTTTAGAATGGCACGGCCTAATTTCAGCATGAATTCTATCCTTTAAAATAGCGCGCCCTAATTACAGCAACATTTTTATCTTTTAGAATGGCACGGCCTTATTACAGCAACAATTCTATCTTTTAACATAGCAGGGCCTTATTGCAGCAAAAATTCTAGATTATGAACACTTTTCGAAAAGGATTTTTTTTTTCAAAAAATGAGTCTGTAGTTGTTCTTTTCCAAATATTTTTTTTAAAAATTAACAAACAAAAATATTTTGCAATGACAAATTCTATATGCAACTTACCACTACGCCATATTCCATAACTGTTAATTATGTTTTCTTATTCTCAAAATTGTACGCTATCAATAACGTTGCGTTTCTTGCTCTTGTAAAGAAAATTAATACGAAACACATTTGACGCACTGAGAAAAAAGCCCTGAGATCTGAGATAACAGTATCATGTCCATGTCTGAATGTAGAACTCCCAGCTTAAAGCTATAGTGTGGCTCTGAGGTCATAGTTACATCAAAATCAACAATGTTAACTGAAGCCACTGCCCATATCTTGACTTGTTTACATGCCTGGCTTAAAAAAAAATGACGTACTTGCATTTGAAATTTGTGTCCAACTAGCAGCAACGGAAATGATAAAAAGCTTAGTTAAAAAATGCGTCTTAAAAGCAGTGGCTCCCCGTGTAATTCTACGGATACCCCATTAAAAGCTGCTGTGTTGCACATGAAAATTGTTTAAATCTATAGAAGGTTAAATAAAAGCTTAGAAAAAGTTCCTTTAGCAAATTTGAAAGGTTTGTTGATTTATTCAAATATCTCCAATAAAGTTAAAAATGGTTTGTTATAAGCTGGTAGTTGTGATTTGGACATTGAAGCTGACACTTCGAAATAATAATGTATTGTACAGTATAAAAATATGACAGAGAACTGTCCTCGGAACATTACAAAATATTATGTCTAAATATTAATTTGAACATTCCACATTTGGGTTTGAGACAAGTCGGATTAGATTCGAAGCGTGATATATTATAGCTCTTCGCTTCTGAGAGTTAGAGGCCAAGTTTCATTTTATTAGAGCCGTTGGTATGGAAAGGGAGCCATTGTTATAGTCGAGAATATTACTCTGATAGTAATGTTTGTTTAATCTCCCAATAGGATAATTAGATTTTGCTGCATGGTGACGGAGCTATTCGACGCGATATCTGCCAGCGGGGAAATAGAACCAAGCGACGTGATATCTGCTGGCGGGCAATAGAACTATGTGGCAGGATTTCAGCTATTGGCGGGCAATAGAACCATATGACAGGATATCTATTGGCGGGCAACAGAACCATATGACAGGATATCTATTGGCGGGCAATAGAACCATATGACAGGATATTAAACAGAATCTTGTCCCTCTCCCCCAAAGACAGCGACGAGGCCATGACAGGCAATTCAGGCTCCTACCAGCAAGAAGCCAGTATAGGAGCTGCTCATTCCTGCCCAAGACAATCAGGGACTGGAACAATCTTTCAAAAGGAACAGTTGAGGCGACAACACTAGACACATTTGTGTCTATTGCCTCAAGCCTTCAAACCTCTAGTGCATGATTTCCACATCAACACCAGTAACAGAAACATTGCAAATCCCATCTACATGCATAGGAGCCAAAATGATCAATAAATTGATCGTGGGCCCTTAAGATATAGAAGAAGAGAAGAAGATATCTATTGGCGGGCAATAGAACCATATGACAGTATATCTATTGGCGGGAAATAACCATATGACAGTATATCTATTGGCGGGCAATAGAACCATATGACAGGATATCTATTGGCGGGCAATAGAACCATATGACAGGATATCTATTGGCGGGCAATAGAACCATATGGCAGGATATCTATTGGCGGGCAATAGAACCATATGACAGGATATCTATTGGCGGGCAATAGAACCATATAACAGTATATCTATTGGCGGGCAATAGAACCATATGACAGGATATCTATTGGCGGGCAATAGAACCATATGACAGGATATCTATTGGCGTGCAATATAACCATATGACAGGATATATATTTGCGTGCAATAGAACCATATGACAGGATATCTATTGGCGTGCAATAGAACCATATGACAGTATATCTACTGGCAGGGCAATAGAACCATATGACAGGATATCTACTGGTGGGGCAATAGAACCATGCGAAGCGACATCTACTCATGGGGCAATTGAAAATTTTGAACTTTTTGTTAAATAAAGATAGACTGTACGTGGTTATTCCCACCCTCCCCACATCTGAGTCTCCCACTCCCCCACATACATCATTACCGCGTCAAAATCAGTAGGGAACATATTTGCAACTCAACTATTGTTCAGAATGATTTACAAAAATTGTTTTTAAAAATTAACATTTTATGGGAAGAGATATTGTATAGCTATTCTAGCCTGTCATTTAAAACAATGGATTCGCCACTTCATGCCTGCTTGTGACGAGACGCCACTGCATATGTGCTTGTGACTAGACGACGTGGTCGGATGCCGATTACGAGATGAAATACCCCCGGGGGAAAGAGGGAGCGGGTTGAGAAGTCACGTGGCCCTCTGGTGTGTGTTGTTTTAGTGGTGGACGATGTAACAAGGGACAGTGGCGTAGCTAGGGTTGGTGTCACCCGGTGCGGTAAACTCATGGTGTCGACCTTCCCCCCCCCCCCCAATTTCCATGAGGGTTTTTTTCTTGTTAAAATTAGTCCATAGTCCACAATACAACAAGAAAAAGAACCAAAACAAATAAATAGAAGTTCATGAAGTTAATAAATTTAAAAACGTTAAGTTATACCTGTATTTACTTTAAATTTACAATTTAAAATTTTCCTTTCCCTGTCTTCAAAGCTGCAAACCTGTCAATGACTTGATCAAAATCAATGTTTTTCACTGTATCACTTTCAATTGATAGCAGAGCCACATCAGAAAACCTTGACTGTCAAATGGTGGATCATAAATATTTTTTGATCAAACTTTAGTTTTGAAAAGTTCCGCTCACATGAAGCCACATATACACACATCGTAAGAAAAAAATTAAAGGCTTAGCGAGAATATTGGAAGAGATTCTAATATTACCCATTCAGCTTTGAATTTCAAAATATAAAATACTGACCAGTCCATGACTTTGAGAAATCAGCTGCTTTTAGAACTTCTAAGTCTTGATATTTTTTTTTTTTTTAAATTTCATCTTCTGCTAACTCATCATTGAAAGAAGTTAGTTTTGGAACGGACACCAATAAATCTTCTTCACTTGCTGATACTAGACTCTTGGGTTGAACAGACCCAAACAAACTTGGTACTTCCTTGACCACTGCGATCTGATGTGGAGGTCAGAACGAAAGCGATCAATACACTCCAGCTTGTCCCTACTGCTTTCTTCTCCAGAAAGAGTCCAGCATCTATTAATTAATAGTTATCCTGCCATTCTATTCTTAAACCTTAATCTTCTCTCTACCAAAATTCCATATTGGTCTGATTTTAAATGTGCCTTATCAATAACATGTTCCACCAAGTGACGACGCTTCTTGTGCAGAAGCAGTCTTAAGGCCTCTAGGTTTGTCATCACTTTGTCAAGAGTGATCCCTTAAATCTGCAGATACTGCTGTCAAAGATTAACTTCCTCAAGTAGATCAGCCGAAAGTTAAAAGTAGCAGATAAACGGGAAATCACAGACATTATGTAAAAGATCTTGAACTTAACCTCTCGTATGCAAATTTTTACAAGGTGGTAACATAGAGCTTTAATCGCCTCCCCACATTCATCAAACATATCTTTCACTGTTTTAACAGCAGCATGATGAGCACTCCAAAACGTTGTTGATATCCTTTTCACCGACATTACAGTGTGTCCAATTAGATTAACTTCCTCAAGTAGATCAGCCGAAAGTTAAAAGTAGCAGATAAACGGGAAATCACAGACATTATGTAAAAGATCTTGAGCTTAACCTCTCGTATGCAAATTTTTACAAGGTGGTAACATAGAGCTTTAATCGCCTCCCCACATTCATCAAACATATCTTTCACTGTTTTAACAGCAGCATGATGAGCACTCCAAAACGTTGTTGATATCCTTTTCACCGACATTACAGTGTGTCCAATTAGATTAACTTCCTCAAGTAGATCAGCCGAAAGTTAAAAGTAGCAGATAAACGGGAAATCACAGACATTATGTAAAAGATCTTGAGCTTAACCTCTCGTATGCAAATTTTTACAAGGTGGTAACATAGAGCTTTAATCGCCTCCCCACATTCATCAAACATATCTTTCACTGTTTTAACAGCAGCATGATGAGCACTCCAAAACGTTGTTGATATCCTTTTCACCGACATTCCAGTGTGTCCAATTAGAACATTCCATTGATTATTGGATGCAGCAAAGAAGTAAAACATTCGTTCAAGAGTACCGAATAATGTAATACATGAAGCATTTTCAGCAAAAGAGTGTTGACCACACAAGTGAATGGCCCACACATCCTTTAAAAATTGCTTTCTTATTATTTCTTTTCCGAATGGCTTGAACACCTTCATGGATTCCATACATTAGGGCAGCATTATCGTAACCCTGAGCTCTGAACATCAGTATGTCTAGTCCATCACGCTTTAGTTTGTAAGAATGTCAGATCTGAGGTCATCAGCTTTTGTTCAATCTTAACGGGAAAAATGGAAGAAACACTCCTCTCACTTGAACTTTCCCATTGTGTATTATCACATATTTGATCACTACAAAAATCTGTTCACTGTGTGATATATCAGGTGTACTTTCGAACATAATTCCAAAATACCTCGCAGGCTTTATATCCGTGATAAGAATCTCATTCACGTGATTTGCAAGGATAATTATATGTCATTTTGGGTTTCTGGTGAAATGTAAGATACCTTTTGGGTTTCGATATATAATATTATATATGTCTTCAAAAAACTTTTCTTTATTTGAATAAAAATAAAGAGGAATCAATCATTAAAAGATTGAAAATTGTGTAAAATATATTTTTAACCCTATAAATGGTTAAAATTCATTTTTTTGTTTTTAATTTTTAACGATTTTTATACGTATAACCGCCTGACCACACTTATTTGGTATCAATGGAAATCCATATTTCAGAATTTAGATAAATATAGCCTCCTGTCACTAAAGGAAGTTACCAAACACTTCAAACGGGATGGAATAATGACTGTGTTTTTCTGACCTAAAAATAGGGTCATCACATTTCTGACGCATCAACCTTGAACTTTTAATAAAGCACCCATTTTGATTAGTTACATTTGTTAACAATGTATTTGTGAGCGGTTATCCTTTTATGAATCTTGGTTAGACCGAGAACTGTGTGCTATGAAAATATGGAATTTTTCAATCGGGTGTCAGCCCTAAAATGGTGTCACCCGGTGCGGTCCGCAGCCCCCGCACCCCCCTCGCTACGCCACTGACAATGGGTATTTGCTCACAGAGGCGATGACAACACATGGGCTCTGTTTGTTTTCATCGATACCTTGTCGATTGTGATTAGAGAAGTGGAGTGGTTCATAATCGTTACAAGGAACACTTTCTACGTCATTATGGGGGGGGGAGGGGGGGTGTCCTATTTGTTTTCATGGACACTTTGCCGGTTGTTACCAAGAGGTTTGGTGCTACTCTTTTTTACCATAGGCACTTTGTCGTTCTGATTCAGCTTTTTATCCCTGTTCATATTTCTCTGGATAAAGGTAGAAAATTTCACCCCTTTTAAAAAAATATTAATAAATCCTCTGATTTCAAAAAGTCTAAAATCAAAAGAAATCATTCTACGAAAAAGTAGCCGTCCGCCAAAGATGGGAGCCGCCCAGCAAAGATGGGAGCTGTCCACCAAAGATGGGAGCTGTCCACCAAAGATGGGAGCCGTACACCAAAGATTGAGCCGCCCACCAAAGATGGGAGCCGTCCACCAAAGATGGGAGCCGTCCACCAAAGATGGGAGCCGTCCACCAAAGATGGGAGCCGTCCACCAAAGAAGGGAGCCGTCCACCAAAGATGGGAGCCGTCCACCAGAGATGGGAGCCGTCCACCAAACATATCCTGGTCAGCTCTCAGCCATAGTGACGTGAAACGAAATATGCAATAGTTCTAAAAAAATTGTATACATTTCTTGGCACTTGTTGGTAGCTCTACCAAAAGAAATATTTTTAGAAAATACACGCTATGATGCTCTTCCTTTCGACGTAGTTTTTTTTCCAAATCTGTTCTGTAGATCTACTGTTTGACCTTTGATAAAGCGATGCGTTGATCTAAAAATAGACATCGTAGAACAAACATACCGCCCGTCCGTTGACTGACAATTGAAGTTTCGGTGATTGCAACTGTTACAGAAAGAATTGACTAGACCTCAATAAAAACAAAATAATTGTTTATCGATATGCCTTTCTTGCTTTAGAAAAAAAACAAACTGTTTTTTTGTCTTCCTGGAGAGCTTTGAAAGCCGGGTAAAACGAGATACGAGAGAAAATGGTGAATCTCTAACACAGTGTAATAATGGTGCACTTTGAAAATACATGTTTCTGTGTAATGGCTCACAGATAACATGTGCTCATTTTACAATTTATCTAAAGTACGGTTATAGTGAGAGATTCAATTACACAGTGCCAGAAACGAGTATTTAAAATCAAATCTGTCAACCGCTTGCTACCAAGAACTGCAAGTTGTTTTCATGGTTGTTTTTACAGCTGTTATTCAAGCGTTTGCAAGAGTAACAATAAAACAACTAGTGATACTATGTCTTCAAATCATGTATGTAGATTAAATAAGAAGAGTGAAAAAGTTCAATAAATTCAATAGTCTTGGGTGTGCCAAATAATTCAAATAGTAAATGCGTGACTGGGATAGCTAAACCAGAAAAAAGGGGTGGGGGGTGTTAGGGCTGCAGGATCATGCAACATAATCTTATCTTTCGAGACGATTCGTCTTCTGATGATCGTTCCCAGCCAATCTTATGCTATGAGTGGTAGGCAGTAATGGTGGATTCATTTTTGCATCATTTGGTTAATATATAATTTATAGCACAATAGAAAAACAAATAGTGGGGCTCAACCGGGTGAATTTTTTTTTAAAACCGGGCCCGGGTATTTTGATAAAACACCAGGTGAGTACGCATGTTAACAAAAAGTGTCAACACTAGGTGAGTACGCATGTTAACAAAAAGTGTCAACACCAGGTGAGTACGCATGTTAACAAAAAGTGTCAACACCAGGTGAGTACGCATGTTAACAAAAAGTGTCAACACCAGGTGAGTACGCATGTAAACAAAAAGTGTCAACACCAGGTGAGTACGCATGTTAACAAAAAGTGTCAGCGTTTCAATTTCTATCATGTACCACGAAATCTACTGCCCTAGGTCGTAGGGAGAGTGCATTGCCTTCGTGAACTGTTTATGTCAAGATGTAACCCACTCATAGGAGCAGGTAGTTGCCGGATACCAGAATAGAGATGATGTTGTACAAAACCCAGTCCTCAGAGAACATACCCTCGTTCATTTTATAACAAAGATTTACGAAACATTGGGGGTATAACGAAATTAGCAATACCTTCCTGTACCAGGCTACGGAACAATACTCACAGGTGCACACATGACTGAAGAGAAAGGGCGGCCCATGAATTATTTCAGTGTGGTGTGCAGCCCCAAAAACAAAGATGGGAAAAAACAGTGACATAAAAAATCATTCTAAAGACAAAGAAAAATCCATATATTTACTGTAGTTCAGACGCCAGGCATGAAGCTCGCTGCGTGGACAGCCTTTTTGTACCCAGTACTATTAATATAAAACATGTGGAGTTGGGGGGGGGAGAGGAGGAGAGGTCAGGTTTTGAAGAGGAAGCAAGACGCACCCGAAGCAAAATATATATAAGCGATTTTATTTGCTGTAGAAATTAAAACACACTGACAAGATATGATACATAATTAAAATATAAAACCTAACTCTTGTATCATTGACATGGCGTTGAATAAAGTTGAATAAAGTTGAATAAAGTTGAATAAAGTTGAATAAAGTTGCACGCTAACTGTGATTTAAACCAAAAAAAAGTTTTATAAATACTTTTTATGGAAAGAAAAACCATCTAAATATAATTTACCAAATAGTTTCAACTAAACAACCCATAAAAATAAAGTCGTACGGATAAATCACTTATAAAATGTGTTATCGAGCGATGGAGAGTTGGGGCTGAAAATTTGACAACTCATGCACACATGTGACGCACGGTAGACGGATCACAGTTAGTGTTCCCACCTCAAGGCCTGCAAGCGCACTTTTTTATTTATTTTTTGTTTACGCCCTTGGACAATATTAATAGTATAATGCCTCACCCGCATTTACACCGCAGATTTATTTCACAAAGAATTTTAGAAAAGCAAGAGACGATAGTACGCACCTAACGCTTTTATGAAATTTTATTATTTTTTTAAAAATCTCATTTAGCGCAGTTATCAGGAAATGTATTTGATCCGCCCCTTGAAACATAGGAACAGCTGATATTTGAAGGTTGGGGTTCGGGGGTGGGGCGGAAAATTTGATGTATTGTGTTGTCATCGGCAACGAGCCCATGTGCTAGGTTTCAGCTCGATAGGTTGACGGAAAGTTGGTCAATATCAAGGATTTAACACGGTATCATTTAAGACTTCAGCCTTGTAACAGTCACGCGAAGAAAAAAATATTTGTGGTGCGTAATTTAGTCAGTGTGTTTGTCTGTGCCAAATCGTGTATTTCAAATTATCGACCTTTTGCATTCGTCTGCTGGCCTTGAAATTTTGCATGGTTACTGAATCCCGACGATATTACAACCCTTGAGGATCAGTAGGTAAGCCGTCACCTTTAGTAACCCACGAGTGACCTCTGCGGGTCA
The DNA here is from genome assembly GCA_964033795.1 of Lymnaea stagnalis. Taxonomy (NCBI): domain Eukaryota; kingdom Metazoa; phylum Mollusca; class Gastropoda; family Lymnaeidae; genus Lymnaea; species Lymnaea stagnalis. The sequence continues at coordinate 985,145 of CAXITT010000068.1, forward strand.
AATCTCCGATTTAACTGTAACTTTTATTGTTAGGGGATGATTGCTTAAAACATCATAGTTCTTTTGGGGCTTTACGTCATTAGAACACTATGTCTGCTTTTTATGTAATATATATGAGTCAATCCAATATTAGCATGCTACATTTCTTTATACAATGTAATTCATCGAAATTGTTTCATACGCATGAGTTAATTAAGTATTAAGGCTATTATACTTGCGGCCCGAGACCCCTCTCCATAAACTGGCTCTTTATCAGCTAACGGGTCGGTCCAGGTGAGAAATGACAAGAATGCTCACCACACAAAGGGAACCCAACAGCTGTACAATGGTCTTACACGACAAAGTCACAGGAACCTATTGGTCTCACTTTTAATTTTGTCGATATTTTATTGACTGGCATGACCTAACGCCATGTTGACAGTACAGACTTATCGATCACTTCAATCACCAGTGTTTAACTGACGTCCCAGACGGCAGACGTATCAATCACTTCAATCACCAGTGTTTAACTGACGTCCCAGACGGCAGACGTATCGATCACTTCAATCACCAGTGTTTAACTGACGTCCCAGACGGCAGACGTATCGATCACTTCAATCACCAGTGTTTTACTGACGTCCCAGACGGCAGACGTATCGATCACTTCAATCACCAGTGTTTAACTGACGTCCCAGACGGCAGACGTATCGATCACTTCAATCACCAGTGTTTAACTGACGTCCCAGACGGCAGACGTATCGATCAATTCAATCACCAGTGTTTAACTGACGTCCCAGACGGCAGACGTATCGATCACTCAATCACCAGTGTTTAACTGACGTCCCAGACGGCGTTTGTCCGGGGTTTAAAAAAAAAAGATTTCTTAATTGGACACGGATGGTTGACTTGTCCTTTTCTTTTTGTGTAGTGGTTTTTAACATAGAAGGAGATTGTGAAATTAATATATACCTACTTGACTGTCGCTACAGTGGCCGTTGTACAAAACATTTCATCAAACAAACGTCTTTTCTGGCACTAAGGTGCTATGCATCAAACAACATTTCATCAAACAAAAGTCTTCACTGGCACTTAAGTTCTATGCACACAACAACAATTCATCCGATTATATCTATTTTATTTTTGAGCACGCACAATCCAAAACTAATAATGTCATTCCTGTTGATCAATTTTTTTTACAATCTCTCTATCCCTACCTATCTAGTGTTAGATAAAAGACTCAGCAAAGCAATACCAGTAGGCAAGTATCATTACCACTGCTCACCATGAGGTACGCGTTCATAATTTATTATTATTTATTTTTTTGGTCAAGGTCGAGGAGTAAAATAAAACAAAAACACGAATTTGAAAATAATGCTTCCATTTTTTAAATGTAAATAACTTGTCCTTCACCATCAATCACTTCTCCATCAATCCCATCTCCATCAATACCCTCTCCATCAATCACGTCTCCATCAATACCTTCTCCTCTCTATCATACATCTTTCCATCGTTCGAGTGTATGATGCACCTTTCCAAACAAGCACCTTCCATCAGGCACCTCTTTTAGGCACCTTTCCATCAATACCCTCCCCATCAAGCCCTTTCAATACACCCCTTTTCATCAAGCCCCTCTCCATAAAGCCCTCTCACGTCGTCCATCTCCATCCCATTCGTTCACATCCACCTTTTCGCCACGGACTAAACATATTTTCAAAATCACTTTTCTTTTAAAATTCACTATCATATTATTCTTTAAATGTATTACTGCCATATATTGCTTTTCAAAACCAATGTATATGCAAGCATAAGTCAAACAGAATAAAGTTGAAGTAAACACTACTTACATTTCTAGAGAACTGATCTACAAGCACCCATGTACCTTCGCACCCATGTACCTTCGCAGCTGATCACACACATAATTCCTTCGCTCTGGTATCACGGCCCACAACTGTCCCTGTCAGACTGAATGTGAGCGGACAACATGGGATCGAATGCTCGGAAATTTCGGACGCGATGAAGCATGAAACCTGACACCGGTTTTCGCTCCGATCGCTCGATACAACAACGCAGTCGAGGTATCGGGAGGGGAGGATACGATTCCAAATAAGCATATCGCTCGATTGTAAACACTGGTATCGGGTCACATCAAGTATAGCGCAACATCAAGTACACAGAACACGTTGAATACCACAGCCTTTGTCAAGGAGATTGAAAAAAACAAAAAAACAAGTTCGGTATTTAGCACACTGATGTTAGATGTATGTAAGGTAGATTGCTGCTAAACATTTATTAATACCAAGCGAGTCAATTTTTGGAATGTCAACAGAAATGCTCTATAACACAGGTAAACCATTTTATAGCAAGCACAGTTACCTATTGAACCCATACCTTTAGAAAATACTTTTTACTTAAGGATTAAGCGAGAAACGATCATTTGTTTCGCGTTTTGGAGTATGCATTGGCCCACGGGTGTATAATTTAGTGTAATGGAGTATGCTATAAGCCCACGGTTGTATAATTTAGTGTAATGGAGTATGCATTGGCCCACGGGTGTATAATTTAGTGTAATGGAGTATGCTATAAGCCTTCGGGTTTACTATTTAGTGTAATGGAGTATGCTATAAGCCTTCGGGTGTACTATTTAGTGTAATGGAGTATGCTATAAGCCTTCGGGTGTACTATTTAGTGTAATGGAGTATGCTATAAGCCTTCGGGTGTACTATTTAGTGTAATGGAGTATGCTATAAGCCTTCGGGTGTACTATTTAGTGTAATGGAGTATGCTATAAGCCTTCGGGTGTACTATTTAGTGTAATGGAGTATGCTATAAGCCTTCGGGTGTACTATTTAGTGTAATGGAGTATGCTATAAGCCTTCGGGTGTACTATTTAGTGTAATGGAGTATGCTATAAGCCTTCGGGTGTACTATTTAGTGTAATGGAGTATGCTATAAGCCTTCGGGTGTACTATTTAGTGTAATGGAGTATGCTATAAGCCTTCGGGTGTACTATTTAGTGTAATGGAGTATGCTATAAGCCTTCGGGTGTACTATTTAGTGTAATGGAGTATGCTATAAGCCTTCGGGTGTACTATTTAGTGTAATGGAGTATGCTATAAGCCTTCGGGTGTACTATTTAGTGTAATGGAGTATGCTATAAGCCTTCGGGTGTACTATTTAGTGTAATGGAGTATGCTATAAGCCTTCGGGTGTACTATTTAGTGTAATGGAGTATGCTATAAGCCTTCGGGTGTACTATTTAGTGTAATGGAGTATGCTATAAGCCTTCGGGTGTACTATTTAGTGTAATGGAGTATGCTATAAGCCTTCGGGTGTACTATTTAGTGTAATGGAGTATGCTATAAGCCTTCGGGTGTACTATTTAGTGTAATGGAGTATGCTATAAGCCTTCGGGTGTACTATTTAGTGTAATGGAGTATGCTATAAGCCTTCGGGNGAGTGTGGCGGTCTTAGGGGCGGAGCGTCCCTGGCGTGCCGCTTCGCGGCCCGATCGGAATAAAGACCACTGGGGGAGTGGTTGACGGCCGGTTTGGTTGGCGGGGTGGTGCGTTGGGGAGGACCATATGAGCCTCAAGGCTCGGTGTTCGCTGATTTTCTTAAGTTAGTTAGTTAGTGTAATGGAGTATGCTATAAGCCTTCGGGTGTACTATTTAGTGTAATGGAGTATGCTATAAGCCTTCGGGTGTACTATTTAGTGTAATGGAGTATGCTATAAGCCTTCGGGTGTACTATTTAGTGTAATGGAGTATGCTATAAGCCTTCGGGTGTACTATTTAGTGTAATGGAGTATGCTATAAGCCTTCGGGTGTACTATTTAGTGTAATGGAGTATGCTATAAGCCTTCGGGTGTACTATTTAGTGTAATGGAGTATGCTGTAAGCCCTCGGGTAGGCTATTTAGTGTAATATAGTATGCTATAAGCCCTCGGGTGTACTATTTAGTGTTATGGGGTAAGCATGAGCCCACACAGTATCATAATAGGTTACCAACTCAAATGCAAGAATTACAAATGAATATGACCCTGAGATATTTTCGTACAATTGACCGTTTCAGCCCGCAGTTGAAAATCTCACCCAGGAACCCGTGTTTAATGTGTCAACATGGGTTAGGAACACGTCATCTTTAAGTCCTAATGGATTATAAACCAATGTTCAATATGTCCTACTGGATTATATGCCAATGTTCTATATGTCCAAATGGATTATAAATCAATGCTCTGTATGTCTTAATTGATTATAAACCAATGTAAGTATGTCCTAATGGATTATAAACCAGTTTTCTATATGTCCTATTGGATTATAAACAATGTTCTAAATGTCCTAATGGATTATAAACCAATTGCCTTTATGTCCTAATGGGTTCGGATCCAATGTCCTAATAGGTCTGGGCAAGGTCAAGTAGGCCTAGATCTATATTCATTAGGAGAAAAATAACCCTTAGTGACACAATGTTAGCTTCGTTGATTACATTTTCCTCCGGCCAACACATGTCCCTCGAAGGCCGACATCTACATTTGCCAAATTTTATGTTTTGCTACACTATCTTCTAAAGACATGAAGTAATGAATACCACATATTGCCCCTTTGTAAATAAGGGATAAAATCATTTTCAAAACTACATACATCATCCAATAATTTTTTTGTTTTTTTTTGTTTCTCAATGATAATTATCTTTTTCAAAAAATAGCTTGTATTCTCATTTACATCCAAAGGAATTGACCGATTAACAAAAAAAGACCGCATTTATTTAGATTCATGAACATAAGAAATGGTTAACTTTAGATGAATCGACGCCACATTCTTGAGCTTTATTCAGAAATTTGAAATGTGTTTCATGAGATTTCTCATGACGATGCACAATACAAAATTCTTGTCTTCGAATAAAAAATAGCAGCATGGCCCTCAATCCGCTTCCATAAAAGGTTTGCTCCAGGCTCAAGTAAATTCTTTTCTAACAGTGTTGAGGTAAGCATCCTACGACTGGAGCTATTGCTCCGTACAAATTGTATATACACTATGCAAAGCCCATGACTTAACATGATCTCCAGTCTTGATACCTAAAAGCATTATTACATTAAATATTACATATATATATATACATATATATATATATATATATATATATATATATATATA
>CAXITT010000068.1:991241-1039240 GCA_964033795.1 Lymnaea stagnalis
TATATATATATATATATATATATATATATATATATATATATATATATATATATATATATATATATATATATATATATATATATATATATATATAAAGGGAGCAAATGAGAGATAGAGAATTTTTATATCTTTCGGTCCTAACTATAGAAGAAAGAATCCTAACTCATCGAGCTGATCCAATCATACAGAGCTTCAAATATTGAATAGTTCCGAGGGCACAAATGATATTGACCAGGCAAATGAATAACAATTAAGTAACTAATGGTTACGTAGCGAAATACGGAAGCGTCGATTCTATAATAAAAGAAATTTGAGGACTAGCAAACAAAAATCACCACAACCTTAAACAAATCACTGATGAAAAAAAAATATCTATTAGAGTTAAATTTAAAAAAACACATTTTCCTATATACAAGGCAAGTCTTCTTTGGTTGGTCTAAAACAAATAACAGGATGTATACCCACGCGTGAATGCTTGAGTGTTGAGGACGTGAGGAATTGTGTAAAGGACTTAAATTACTTTTATTGTACTTTGGCAGTCTTCTTTCTAGAATTGTGCACAATGACATGATGCATTTATTTATTTATTTATTGAGGCATTATTATATAGCGCTTACCTTAAAGCTCTAAGCGCTTTACAATTATTAAAAACATGTAAACTAACTAAAATAAAAATGAAACATAAAGATAGTAACTACTATACTATAGAAACAATTAAAATGGCTATAAAACGAGGACACTTTGGCACGTTTTGGCCTATATTACTGGATTAACCTGAGACATAAAATGAGGCAGGGCAAGGAGGGTGCATCACAGGTCATAGGCGGACCTAAACAGATGGGTTTTAAGGGACTTTTTAAAAGTGGACGAGGTTTCACAATGACGGATATGGAAGGGGAGCTGGTTAGTTTTCTCGTGAATTCACATGAATTCGTTTAACGCTACCAATACTACACAGTTTGACAGATTATTGTTTACTGAACAATGCGTGATCTTGTTTTTTTATTTTAAACAAGTGAATGCAGCCAAAGCCTCGGGGCCAGACGAAATAAGTGGTAGGCTTATTAAACTCTGTTCAGAACAACTCTTCTATATTTTGTGTTAAATTGCATAGTTCATCAATCTTATAACCTAATTTATGGAAAAAACTTCCTAAATTTAACTATTCCAAATAAAAACAAAGTCATGAAGAACTTAAGTCCAGTCGCACATAACTCTAATGTAATTCATCATTTTGAGAAACGTATTCTGAGAGATACATTAAAGGTAGTAGAGCCAAGACTTCACCCCCCCCCCCAACGCACCAAATTTCTTATAATTCCGCCAGTGGTACCAATGATGCAATCTTACTGTTTTTTATTAAAAAGACTTCACCTTTACTAGGACAACCCTAAAAATATACTAGGGTGCTTTTCTTAGACTTCTCTAGTCGCTAGTGAAGTAACTATCTTCACTAGATGTGAATTCAAATATTCAAGCGTGGATACTGAAATTTTTAACAAATCTTCCTCAAGAGATCAAGGGGAAAGAGCAGCTTTTATCAACTAAAGAAATACGAACGAGGGCGTCACAAGGTTGCGTTCTCTCGTCTTTCCTGTACACAAGATAGAACAATCATAACCCGAGCCCAAGCAACTCTGTTGCAATCAATTCATTTGCTGAGCATACCAACATCACATGCCTAATATCTGAAGGGGAAAGCTTATACCGCAACTTTGTTGCAGCCTTTTTCAGTTGGTGCGATGAAAATTTTCTTTAGTTGAATGTCTCAAAAATAAATAATTTTTCGATTTCCGGAGGAAACATCACCCAACTGCAGATCCCACGATAAAATATCACAATATAGAGGAAGTAGAAACATAATATATGAGCCAATTTGTCATCAATAATAAAAAGCTGACTTGGTATGAACAGGGTCAAATTCTTTGTTTCGTTTGTTTTTTTATTCAAGCAAAGACTTTTCTATCTTTAAAAAAATGTATACTATTGGCGTAAACAAACAATGTATTTATGCATTCTACAGTGCAATATTTGGAAGCCTACTAAACTTCAGTACCACCTGCTGGTGTGGGAATTCATCGTCTGACATCAACAGACTGATCAAGAAAATCGAGTAATATAACACAATCTAAAATTCCTTTACTTAAAAGAAATACTTGAACAAAAATGCTATTGTAAAACACTTTTACAAAATTGGATGACATATTTTACATCCCATTGTCTTCATCTCAGATACCCAAGCGAATATTTTCCCTTAATGTTAGGACCGAAGTATTTAAAACTTATTTTGTTCCTCAGACTGCAAGAATTTACCAGAATGCTCCTCTATCGGTTGACAAATCTAACGATCACTCATTTTGGTGATTCTTTGCACTAGCTAAAACACATTTTCTGATGAAGGTCTGAGATTACTCTCTTATGACCCCGGCTAGTACATTGGCAACCAGCTCCATCTGCTGAGCTGAGCCATACAACATTTTCCTCACGTAGGGCTCTCCCACCGCCCTGGCCTCCCTCGGAACATCTTGTAAGGGAAATAAGGTCAACAGATGCGCTAGTGTTTCCGGGACCAGCGTGCAATGCCGGCATGTAGGGTCCCTGTTATGGTCTAGCCTGCGCCGATGGGGTAGTGCTCTGTGGGCATCTGCGTCACTAGACTCTCCTGCCTATGACCTTATCCCAACCACGGGTCTTGTCTCCTAGGAGTTGGCAAGTGATTATTGTTACTAAAGGAGTTCATTTTTAAGGGGTAGATGATGTTAGAGTTTTAAGCTTGACAAATACCTCAGCTGCCTTTTGTTTTTTTAAATTTTTATAATTGTAAAATGTTGTCTTGGTTAAAATATGTACTTATTTATGTGCTGAAAATGTGTATGTACAGTGTAATAAAAAAAATAGCTTGCCCTTTTTTGGATCAACACAATTATCTTATCTTATATAATATAATTTGTGTTAGAAATCTGGAAACTCTAGTTAGATATTCAGAGAGCAGCTGCACTGAATGAGCTGCAGACACACTAGAGCAGTGATTGAGTGCTGGGCCATCGGTGGCATGTCATGTTATAGATCGTTTAATTGACAGGTCTAGTTGTACTGTACAAGCATTGATTTCCTAGGGCTAGTTGTACTGTACAAGAATTCATTTCGTAGGGCTAGTTGCACTGCTGGTGCCAAGTATTATTCGTGTTTGCCATTAATACCTGTGTTCCGGCGAGCAGCATTTGTTGAAGAACATACGGACCAGGAGATCAAAGACAAATATTAGATATTGTGCACCGATTGCCTCTACGTATATGTAAATAATATATGTCGATGCAGGGGGTGAGAGAAATAGAGAGATGGGTAGAGAAAGAGTTAGATAGACGGTTAGAGAGAGAATGAGGGAGGGGAGAGAGACGAGAGAAAGATAGAAAAAAGAGAGATAGAGAAAAGAAAGATAACAATAGAGATTGGAAGAAAGACGGAAGGATAAAAATAAAAAGAGATAGAGGGATTGAATAAGTTACTTTCAACGGTTTTTTTAGACAACGTAATGAGCCCCGACGTAATTTACATGGAATCGGTAATATCGATTTCAACATTTTTAACCAATATAACTGAACAAGCATGTGAATAATCGATAGGGTTATTCCTTTCAATCCACACTCACTTGTTCCTAGAACATTCTATGTGTTCCCTCACATTCTACGTGTTCCTTTACATTCTACGTGTTCCTTAGCATTCTACGTATTCCTTTACATTCTACGCATTCCTTTACATTCTACGTATTCCTTTACATTCTACGCGTTCCTTTACATTCTATGTGTTCCTTTACTCTACATTCGACATACTCATTTACACTAAATTCTTCTTGTAAAATTACCCTACACTGTACTTGTACAATTACCCTACATTCTACTTGTGCAATTACCCTACATTCTACTTTTACAATTACCCTACATTATACTCGTTCAATTAACTACATTCTACTTGTACAATTACCCTACATTCTTCTTGTTCCATTACACGCAAATTCTACAATTACACTACATCTATTTGTACAATTACACAACATTCTACTTGTACAAATACCCCACACTCTACTTGTAAAATTACCCTACATTCTACATGATCCAATGAAAGATTAAGGTAAGCAGTTTATTGAAATTTGTAAGTGCCATTTATTTTTTACAACATCTTTGTGTAGTCATGTGCTTTAGACTTGTGGCAATACAACAATGTGGTTGACAGAGTGCTTATAACTGTGCCTTATACTTGCATCTTAGGCAGTGGTGTAGCTAGTGTTATTATATGCCTGGGGCATACCAAGGATGTATGCTTCCCCCTTCCTATAAAAACATTCTGAAATTGTTCAAAAATGTTATCCTTAAAAAGAAGAAAAAAAAATGTCGCCCGGAGTGGATCACCCTCCTCTGCATCCCTCTTTCTACGCCACTGCTCTTAGGCTGATAAAAACAAAGAGTTGGCTGATTGCTTAGCACCAGAGTCACGAATCTGTGTACTAAGCCCTGCCCTGGCGTCCAGTGACTGCTCCCCGTAGACCAAGATGGACAGATGAGGAGACTGGTTTATTTCAACATGGGGGCTCATGCGTGTTTTAAAAAAAAATGCAACAGGCAAGAGCCCTCCACCAGCTGTGGTTCCATGGATCATTCTAAGGGGAAGGGTGTGGTGGAACAGGCAAGAGCCCTCCACCAGCTGTGGTTCGATGGATCAGTCTAAGGGGAAGAGTGTGGTGGAACAGAAAAGAGATATCCACCAGCTGTGGTTCCATGGATCAGTCTAACGGTAAGAGTGTGGTGGAACAGAAATGAGATATCCACCAGGTGTGGTTCCATGCATCAGTCTAAGGGGAAGAGTGTGGTGGAACAGGCAAGAGATATCCACCAGCTGTGGTTCCATGGATCAGTCTAAGGGGAAGAGTGTGGTGGAACAGAAAAGAGATATCCACCAGCTGTAGTGCCGTTAATGATGAAATTATTTATTTATGGCCACGGTAGCCACCTTGAATACACAGCGTGTCACACTGTTTGTTACATTGCACGATATACTACTAAAAAAAATGATTATTTCTTTCGTAATTTGCATACTTTGCTAAAAAACTAACATATGTGATGGCAATACAGAGAAGAAAACGGGGGATAGATACCTGCTTACAAAAAACACCCTCGACTCCACGTTTCGATATAACTCACATGACTAAATCTTTGTTGTTCTCTAGTGCTGTATTACTAAAATTAATGAGCATGAGTTCATTTCGGTAATTCTCACCCATTTAGTCTTATGGGATGATCATTTCAGTCTTATGGGATGATCATTTCATTCTTATGGGATGATCATTTCAGTCTTATGGGATGATCATTTCAGTCTTATGGGATGATCATTTCAGTCTTATGGGATAATCATTTCAGTCTTATGGAATGATCATTTCATCCTAGCGTCAATAAAAAAGCAATACTTTTTTTGTCTCTTAAATGAGAATCCCCACAATACAGTTTTTTTAAATTATTTTCAAATCCGAATGCAATTTTTTGAGAACCACTGCTAAAAAGTTAAGTACGCTAAATGAGCCTGCTAAATTTATACCAAAAGCCACTGTATTCTACCCAACCATTTTGCATAAGAAACATATACCATAAGCCCATAAAAGCTTATCCCACCTATCATGTACGATAAGCAATCACAACACTATTATCCACAAGGACCTAACGCTGATCTCCTTACGCCCCCCTGGCTTATGAGGCTCACGTGCCGATTATTGACAAACGATCGTTGTGACCTGTCACCTACCGTTCGATACAAGATAAAAGGATTGCTATTGATTGTATATCGATATACCAAAAAAAAAATATATCTGCAATGGGCTTTCTATGTAATGGTGAACAAGCAGTGGCGTTTCCCGATACTTACGTCGTGTGTGTTAAATGGTCGCTATACACATGTTATAATGGTGTATGTATTAAATGCTCATTATACTCATGTTCTAATTGTGTATTTATTAAATGGTCACTTGATCTAATAGTGTATGCATTAAATGGTTTTTACACCTATGTTCTAGTGTTGTATTTATTAAATAGTCAGTATACCCATATTCTAGTTTTGCATATAATAAATTATTGTCATCATACACATGTTCAATTTTTGTATTTATTTAATGATAAATATACCCACGTCACAATGTTGTATGCATTAAATGATCACTATGGATATATTTAATGTTGTAAGTAAAAAAAAATTGTCATTATACCCATGTCCCAATTTATTAATGTATTAAAATGGCTATTACACCGATAGTTAGATATTTTATGTATTAAATTGTCGTTGTCAATGTCCTAGTTATTATCTATTCAATCGTCATTATACCAATGTAAATTGGCCGATTATCGAGTAATCGGCCTGAAATAATGCCGATTAAATATTACTTATTGATATTTGAAATAGAAATGTTGATTTTAGTTATATAATATTCGTAATATTTTATTAACACTGGCGTAGAAAGTTGGATCGAAGGGGGTGACCCACTTCCCAGTGCGGCACATTCTTTCTTTATACCCTGGGGCGAACTTCTAGAAAATCAAAATTTATTTAGTAGTTTAAGTTCTTTCATCAACTCCAACATCACTAAAACCTAAGATACTTATGGATAACATGCTCATAACATCACTAAATCCAAATAACTTATTGATAACATGGTCATAACATTACTTAAACCAAAGGAACTTATTGATAACATACTCATAACATCACTTAAACCAAAGAAACTTATTGATAACATACTCATAACATCACTTAAACCAAAGGAACTTATTGATAACATGATCATAACATCACTTAAACCAAAGGAACTTATTGATAACATACTCATAACATCACTTAAACCAAAGGAACTTATTGATAACATGGTCATAACATTACTTAAACCAAAGGAACTTATTGATAACATACTCATAACATCACTGAAACCAAAGGAACTTATTGATAACATACTCATAACATCACAGAAACCAAAGGAACTTATTGATAACATACTCATAACATCACTGAAACCAAAGGAACTTATTGATAACATACTCATAACATCACTTAAACCAAAGAAACTTATTGATAACATACTCATAACATCACTTAAACCAAAGGAACTTATTGATAACATGGTCATAACATCACTAAAACCAAAGAAACTTATTGATAACATGCTCATAACATCACTAAAAGCAAAGGAACTTATTGATAACATGGTCATAACATCACTGAAACCAAAGTAACTTATTGATAACATACTCATAACATCACTAAAACCAAAGAAACTTATTGATAACATGGTAATAACATCACTAAAACCAAAGAAACTTATTGATGACATGGTCATAACATCACTTAAACCAAAGGAACTTATTGATAACATACTCATAACATAACTAAAACCAAAGGAACTTATTGATAACATGGTCATAACATCACTAAAACCAAAGAAACTTATTGATAACATGGTCATAACATCACTAAAACCAAAGGAATTTATTGATAACATACTCATAACATTACTAAAACCAAAGAAACTTATTGATAACATGCTCATAACATCACTTAAACCAAAGGAACTTATTGATAACATACTCATAACATCACTTAAACCAAAGGAACTTATTGATAACATACTCATAACATCACTTAAACCAAAGGAACTTATAGATAACATACTCATAACATCACTTAAACCAAAGAAACTTATTGATAACATACTCATAACATCACTTAAACCAAAGGAACTTATTGATAACATGGTCATAACATCACTTAAACCAAAGGAACTTATTGATAACATGGTCATAACATCACTTAAACCAAAGGAACTTATTGATAACATGGTCATAACATTACTTAAACCAAAGGAACTTATTGATAACATACTCATAACATCACTGAAACCAAAGGAACTTATTGATAACATACTCATAACATCACTGAAACCAAAGGAACTTATTGATAACATACTCATAACATCACTGAAACCAAAGGAACTTATTGATAACGTACTCATAACATCACTTAAACCAAAGAAACGTATTGATAACATACTCATAACATCACTTAAACCAAAGGAACTTATTGATAACATGGTCATAACATTACTTAAACCAAAGGAACTTATTGATAACATACTCATAACATCACTGAAACCAAAGGAACTTATTGATAACATACTCATAACATCACTGAAACCAAAGGAACTTATTGATAACATACTCATAACATCACTGAAACCAAAGGAACTTATTGATAACGTACTCATAACATCACTTAAACCAAAGAAACGTATTGATAACATACTCATAACATCACTTAAACCAAAGGAACTTATTGATAACATGGTCATAACATCACTAAAACCAAAGAAACTTATTGATAACATGCTCATAACATCACTAAAACCAAAGGAACTTATTGATAACATGGTCATAACATCACTGAAACCAAAGTAACTTATTGATAACATACTCATAACATCACTAAAGCCAAAGAAACTTATTGATAACATGGTCATAACATCACTAAAACCAAAGAAACTTATTGATGACATGGTCATAACATCACTTAAACCAAAGGAACTTATTGATAACATACTCATAACATCACTAAAACCAAAGGAACTTATTTGATAACATGGTCATAACATCACTAAAACCAAAGAAACTTATTGATAACATGGTCATAACATCACTAAAACCAAAGGGACTTATTGATAACATACTCATAACATTACTAAAACCAAAGAAACTTATTGATAACATGCTCATAACATCACTTTAACCAAAGGAACTTATTGATAACATACTCATAACATCACTTAAACCAAAGGAACTTATTGATAACATACTCATAACATCACTTAAACCAAAGGAACTTATGATAACATACTCATAACATCACTTAAATAAAAGGAACTTATTGATCACATGGTCATAACATCGCTTAATCCAAAGGAACTTATTGATAACATGTTCGTAACATTTGATGAAATCGTTAACGCCATCTCATGACATCTGGCTTTGGCAAGTGTTCAATTTTTTTTCGCATCTAATTTTATTTTTAAAGGTACAACGTCAGTACTCACCCTGATCCACTGCATAGAAAGGTACGAGCCGAGTTGGGCCTTCTTCTTTGACTTAGTTTCATTGAAAATTAATGTTCTCTCCGTCTTCCAAGCGAAATAAACACTTCCTCAACAGATTCACAAAAATCTTCATTAATATAAGAGATGAAAATGTGTTGTTTCTAACCAAAAATATTGCAACTTAACTGAATGCGTTTCGAAACACACACAAGAGAATCGTTTAATTTTTTTTAATTTTTTTTTCCAATTATTTTCCTTGTCCTCTCTTCACCTACACATTATCAAACTGCAATGAGAACACATTTTTATCTGGGTTGTTGTTCCTTTTTTTTGTTCCTCCAGAAAACTATTATCAATGTCAAAATGTACAAAAAAAATTTAAATTATTATTCATTGTAATGTATACGCTGTTCTTGGAAGAAAAGAATAAAGTAGAATTATTTACGTCTAGAACTTATGACTTGCAATTTGAACGTACGTTTAACATAGAGATATTTTAGGTACAGTAAGACTTGGGTAAATAATACAATTTAGTATATGAGTAAGACTACATCCTCGAAAAAAAAGATTGAAAGAGAAACAACGCGGAAATGGAAGAGAAGACATATTCTGTAATTGTAATTTTCAAGGTGGTAGCTGGCAGGTCTAATCAAATGTATTGTGCTAAAGGAATTGATTGTAATGAGACCGTGCTACAAATCAACTAATATTCATCAATGTGAAACTTATTCTATATTGTGCTTCTTTGTCAATAAACAAATGATATGTGAAAATTGGACTTCTGCTGGTGGGTAGAGTTACTTCAGTAACTATGGCACTATCTGGTGATTGGTCATTCGTGACAGTGTGTCAATAAATAAATTAAATCTTGCTATTTAAAAAAAAAAAGTTTTTATTATTGCTCTATAATGAGTTTAAAATGGCAAAAAATTTAACAACTGAAATTACATGTTTCACAAGGACAGCATCTAAATCACGCATCCATGAACGAAATTGCAAGAATTTAACACAAATTTGAAGTGAAAAGCTACCTAAATGACATGTATGTTGTAACAACAAAATTTTTTTTGCAAATTACAAATTGATAAGGGAAACTGTAACACGCAAGATAACTGTATAACGCCTCATAACTCATTGTAACACATTAAAGTAAAAGTAACACACCAAGTAACAATAACATTCTAATTAACTGTAACACACCAAGTAACTGTAAAACACCAAGTAACAGAAATACGCCAAGTAACAGTAAGAAGCCAAGTAACAGTAACACGCCAACTAAGAGTAACACGCCAAGTGACAGTAACACGCCAAGTAACAGTAACACGCCAAGTAACAGTAAGAAACCAAGTAAGATTAACACGACAAGTAACTGTAATACGCCAAGTAACAGTAAAACGCCAAGTAACAATAACAAGCCAAGTAACAGTAACAAGCCAACTAAGAGTAACACGCCAGTGACAGTAACACGCCAAGTAACAGTAACACGCCAAGTAACAGTAAGAAGCCAAGTAAGATTAACACGACAAGTAACAGTAACAAGCCAAGTAACAGTAACACGCCAACTAAGAGTAACACGCCAAGTGACAGTAACACGCCAAGTAACAGTAACACGCCAAGTAACAGTAAGAAGCCAAGTAAGATTAACACGACAAGTAACAGTAACACGTCAAGTAACAGTTCCACTAATCAACTAGGTCCTCAACATAATTTACTTTCAGTAAGCACAATTTTAGCACATGTAATGCAAACAATCCCCTTTGACACGCTGAAGAGCCGAGAGTTAGTCAAACGCATCGGCCCGTGAACCATGACATTGAAAGTGTCCTAAATGTGGGCTCATCTCCTTGTGCCAGGTCCTATGGCGGGTAATGTAAGCTGCCCCTAATGGCGGTAAAGGTCAGCTGACTACAAGGCGGTGAAGATCAGCTGCGATAGAGTTCCTAGATTCTATCTACGCAAAAAGAAATTGGATTACGAGAGTATGTCTATACCAGATGAAATTTGTTTCCGAGAGTATGTCTATACAATATAAAATTTGGTTCCGAGAGTATGTCTGTACAAGATAAAATTGGATTCCGAGAGTACGTTTATACAAAATGGAAATCAAGTCAAAACTGAACGGTCGATAAAATAAATGTTTAAATATACGTTTATGACGTCATCAGCACGAGTTTCTTTGATAGCAATAAATAACCTTAAAGTGACGTCATTATATTGGGTCTGGAATATCGATGACATAGAGGCATTACTTGCAGACATAATGTATATACATTTTGACAAGTGCCCCTCTATCATTTGTATATGACATTTTACAAGTGGCCGTCTATCAAATGTATATGACATTTTACAAGTGGCCGTCTATCCAAAGTATTTCATATTTTATCTTCAAGTGTCAGGACAAACTCTCACAAACAGGTGGGCTGAATCACGAGACGCAAATTTAAGACTTAAGTTTGAAATTAATGAATGTTGTTACATTTGTCGATAACTCTGGAGCGCGATACCAACTGTTCGAAATGTTGACTCTCTTGCAAATGTCAAGTGTACAAAAGCCCAAATTGTGACTTAAAATGGCGAGAGGAGTGGGGGGGGGGGGATTGTAAAGGCATCTAGGTAGGCGAATCAGGCACTGAATTAAATGTATTTATTTTCGTGCTCTAGAAAGGTGAAACACAATTTTTGGTCATCCAATTTACCACATCTTTTTTATAAAAGTTACCTCCAGCACTGTACACTTAGTCTTTAGTTTGAAAGATCCAAGATCATTAAAATATTTAGAACGTTTTAAGATCCTATTGATCTTTTATTGTTCTTCCGCCATCTGTCTTGAACGCCTACTGACATTAAATCAATAAAAGTTATTTGATTTTTTTCAAAATTCACTGCTTACGTTTGGCACTTCAGTACCGTCCTCCTGCTTGAATGTGTCAGAGTTAACAGATTACGCCTGCGGGACGTATAGGGGCTTGAGAAAACATTGACGGAACTTTGATATGTAAGGGGGTTTTTAAGTGCTCGAGTCCTGTATATGTTGTTACACCACAGAAGAGACGCTTAAGTGTAAGGGGTGTTATCAGAGGCGTCGCCTGGTTCGGTGCCACCCGGTGCGGTGATGTTGTTGTTGGTCGGTCCTTTGCATGAGATGACTTAGTCAAAAAAAATTAACAGTAGACCAGGCTGCAGGATACAACCAGCAGCTTCTTTTCTACGTCGCAAGTGTTGATCGGAATGTTCACCGTGTCAAAACGTCATACCGCCTACGGGACTCCATCTCCGGGTATGATTTCAGAGTTTGCCTACTTTTAAACGACTTGGCATCCAAGATTGACGAGCCCTATCCACGCTGGCGATGTTTTTGCTAGTCTTCGCGTATTAAGGGGACCGCTCGGCCATCTAGCATCGGTGCGATAAATACATCATGGGGTCACCCTCCCACCATTCCGGGCCCCCTCTTCTTACCGGACCTGCATTAAGTAATATTTCACTGGGCGTACGCAATCGCGGTATTATTTTTAAATTCAGTTCTAAAGCAACAAAAGACGTAAGGAGAAAAAACATAATGTCAGGTAGAAGCTTTTAGAAAAAAATCCTCAATTTATTATTATCGCTAGCAATAACTTGAAATGTTCTGCGGGATTGATGATCAAGATGGAATGAATGCACTTGCGTGTTAATCACTAGGACTTGAAGCACACGGCTTGGCCACTTGAGACCCTCTTAAGGAAAGGCACACATGTGATGTCTCATACAGGGAATGGGATTACTGCTTCAGTGGCGTCTGAGCTATGACGATACATTGCAAAGTTAGTTCAATTTCAGCTAGCAACGCAAATAGGAGTCTTACCCTTAGAATTTAGTTTATGTTTGGCACATGTTGGAGACTCTAGTTTATTTAAAAGAAAACCAATGTAGTTATTATTAGGGCCAAGGTAGTTATTAGAAAGAGCCAATGTAGTTATTAGAAGAGACGGAGTTATTAAAGGGACAATGTAGTTATACGAAGGGTCAATGTAGTTATTATGAGGGCCTATGTAGTTATTATAAGGGCCAATGTAGTTATTATTAGGGCCAATGTAGTTATTATTAGGGCCAAGGTAGTTATTAGAAAGAGCCAATGTAGTTATTAGAAAGAGCCAATGTAGTTATTAGAAGAGACGGATTTATTAAAGGGACAATTTAGTTATTAGAAGGGTCAATGTAGTTATTATAAGGGCAAATGTAGTTATTATGAAGGACAACGCAGCTATTATAAGGGCCAATGTAGTTATAACAATTGACAAAATGTATTTATTAGAAGGGACAATGTAGTTAGTTATTAGAAAGGATATTTAACAATATTCAGTTTCTTATTATAATTGATAACCTGTTTTACTTCATGTATAACAGTCTTTCTAATACATTGGTCTGACTTCGTTGAAATAGGGACACTCAGCAATGATGGTTTATTCGGCTGATATTCGTTCGTGTTTTGTATGTGTGTGTTTGGTGCTCAAAGTATTTCTGTAGCTGTTGCTATGTGCTTGGTATTTTGTGACGTAATAGGGTATGGGAGATGGCGTTTATAACTGTTATGTTTCTTTTTTTTTTTTTTTGATTTAGCAGTTGCAATGGATCGGTGGTAAATGGATTGCAGATGCGTAACGGAATGAAAGAAGACCCGCTGTTTATTCAATAAAGAGACATATATCAATTATTGTGCATAGATTTGTTTAATAATTACCTCTAGACAACGAAGCAATAGAACTGACTATGCATTTTTTCGTTACAGAGGCGAAAAATAAATAAAGGGAAACTAAACGTCGATCATTTCTAATCTAAAATCGTTTAGTCAAGTAGTAAGTATTCTGTTAATAGTGATTTCTTATAACTTAACACACACACCGTGTGTTGCCTCATATCCCTCCCGTGTGACCACAGTCCCAACACACCCAACCCCGGTGTCACCTCACTAGCATTGCGTGTGTCCCCACAACAGAATTCAGTGTGTCACCATACCACCATAATAATAATAATGATAATAATAATGATAAAGATTATTTGAAAATCACGCTTTATCTCCAAAGGCTCGAACCGCGGTACATATCACATTGAAGTACAAAATGCAAAATTACAAAAACTACATACGAGAATACCCATTCTAAGTCTTTCATAACTTGTAACTAGAGACCGACCGAAAGTGATTTTCTCATTTCGGCCGAAGCCAAAAATAGGCCGAAAGTTTAAAATGACTTTCGGCCGAAACCGACAATAGGCCGAAAGTTTAAAAATGACTTTCGGCCGAAACCAAAAAAGGCCGAAATTTAAAAATGACTTTCGGTCGAAACCGAAGCCGAAGCCAAAACCGAAAATGAAATATTTAGATATTTTGAAATTCGTTCCCGCATACATTCTGCATACATCGAAAATGATGGGGAAAGTATAAATATTTAAATTCTTTTCATAAAAAATGAGACAATAGTGAATATTAATAAATAAACATAATATAAAATACATAAATAAACATCTAATATAACATCATGTTGTTAAAGATCGTTTAGTTTGCTCTTAAAGATCGCTTAGTGTGTTGTTAAAAATCGTTCAGTTCTTTACTAATGATCGCTTTATTTGTTCTTAAAGATCGGTTAGTTTGTTCATAATGATCGCTTAGTATGATCGTATAGATAATTGATTTCGTTTCCTAAGATCGATTATTTTGTTATTAAAGATCTTTCAGTTTGTTCTTAAAGAACATTTAGTTTTCTGTTAAAGATCGCTTAGTTTATTCGTATAAATGATTTAGTTTACTATTAAAGATCGTTTGTTTTGTTCTTAAAGATAATTTAGTTCGTTCTTAAAAATCGCTTAGTTTTTCTTTAAGATCGTCTATTTTTTTTTTATTAAAGATCGCTTAGATTGTTCTTAAAGATCGCTTAGTTTGTTTTACAGATCGTTTAATTTGTTCTTAAATGTCGCTTAGTTTGTTGTTAAATATCGTTTAGTTTGTTCTCAAAGATCGCTTAATTTGTTTTTAAAGATCGCTTTATTTGTTTTTAAAGATCATTTTTTTTTGTTTTTAAAGATCGTTTAGTTTATTCTTAAATGTAGCTTAGTTTGTTGTTAAATATCGCTTGTGCTGAGTATAAAATGACCGAAAACCTCAGTAACTTTCGGCCGCATGGCCGAAAGTCTAAGTCAATTTCGGCCGAAACCGAAGAAAACCCGAAAGTTAACTTTTCTCTTTCGGCCGAAACCAAAATTTAGCCGAAAGTTAACTTTCATTATCACTCTCGGCGCCGAAACCGAAGACGAAATTCGGTCGGTCTCTACTTGTAACCATAAACAACACAGGCTAATATACATCTACGAGATATAGCTAGATAGACAACATCATCACAGCAGGTGTTTTCGAAATAGATAAGTGTTCAAATCAGTTTTAAAAGATTCCAGTGTCTGGCTGTTTCTGAGAGCGATAGGAAGGGTGTTCCACATTGTTAGCCAGCAAATGCGAAAGTGCGCCCATCGTAAGTCTAAAGGTGAACACGTGGTATCGAGAGTTTGCCACTATCAGATGAGTGGAGTTGTCTATTGGGTACATAAGGCGTAAGCAGGTCTTTAAGATATACGGTGCCAGGTCATGCAAGCAGCGGTAGCACAGAGTCGAAAATTTGTACTCCATGCGAGCGCGGACATGCAGCCAATGCAACTTTCTCAGAATTTTTTTAGCATGGTCATATGTGCGTTTTCTAAGAACAATGCGAGCCGCATTATTCTGTGGTTTTTGAATTTTAATCCAGGAGCGTAGCTGGAAGACCCACCATAAGAGCATTGCAGTAGTCAATGCGTGATAGCACGAATTCAGACATCAGCCTCTTTGATGCATCAAACGTTAGGAAACCTCTTATATGACTAATTCTGCGCACCTAAAGAAAAATTGCTTTGCAAATCATGTTAATGTGATTTTCCATAGTTAGCGTTCTGTCTAAGTAGACACCCAGGTTTCGCACTGTTTGAGCAAACTCAATCTGTATACCTGAGAGATTAAGGGTCTGTTTGTTATTTATATAGTTTAGTTTTTGAGCGGTAGCAATGGAGATCAGCTCGGTCTTTTCATCGTTCACTTTAAGCTGGCTTATGTTCATCCAGTGCTTAACTGACTCCACTTTCTTCTTCGTCATAATAAGAAGCTGAGGAAACTAAGAGGGGATCACAGGTATCCGAAGTTGGGTATCATCCGTGAACATGTGATATAGCATATCAAACTGCTTGATAACTGTACCCAGGGGTTGAACGTAGATAGTGAAAAGCATCCGGTCTAGGACCGAGCCCCTTGATACTCCGAATTCGATGATAGATTGCTTTGAGGTCAAGCCGTTTGCGGTAACGTATTGGCCCCGGTTTGTCTGATAGGAGTGGAACCATTTCAGGACGGTGTGTCCACTCACCCATCCCGCGGGTCACCACACGACAATCCCGTGTGTAAACTCATCTATACCGTGTGTCACCACACCACAATCCCGTGTGTCACCACACCATAATCCCGTGTGTCAACTCACCCATCCCGTGTGTCACCACACCACAATCCCCTGTGTCAACTCATCTTTACCGTGTGTCACCACATCCATCACGTGTGTCACCTCACAGTAGCAAAACAATAGAAATAATGGATACGCCATTTAAACTTATACTCTCAAATCACCACTTTAGCTAGTCCAAGATGACGTAATTGTACTAACAAAGAAGTTCTTCAACGTTCCATTAAAAGACATCTGAATTATAATTGACACTGCAAAATTGATTTAAATGTTTGCAAATGACCATCATACGTCACGATCAGTCTATCGAATTTTAGATATTGATTTAAAGAAATAAACATATCGATTTGCATGGTCACCTGTAGTTTTATTGATCTTTTGTGGTCACTAAAACATGGGGCTTATAAAGCGAGGTCTTTTGGGTGGGTGGAATATCCACAAACAAAGGCAAACTCCTTAACAATGAACACATTGTTCAAAGAAAAACAATTGTTTGAATAATAACTTTAAATAAATATTTTCAACCATTATATGGACCCAATACAGTGTAGTTCCTGCAAAGACAGTCACTATTTCAACCATCATTTGATACCATATAAAGTGGTAGTTCCAACAAAGCCCATCATTACATAACATATTATATGGTACAATTCAAAATGGTAGTTCCTGCAAAGACCATCATTACATCAATAACTATATGGTACATACAAAGTGGTAGTTCCTGCAAAGACAATCATTACATCAATAACTATATGGTACATACAAAGTGGTAGTTCCTGCCAAGACCATCATTACATCAATAACTATATGGTACATACAAAGTGGTAGTTCCTGCCAAGACCATCATTGCCTCAACGCAAGAAAGGACTTTGATAATGAACTATAAAATAAGCTTAGACAATAATGTTACTGAACTGGACTGACCTCCTTGTCCGGTACTTGATGTATCCAGACGATGGTAGCCTCTTGTGTTGTGACGTCCAGGGTCTTTCCGGCCCCTCGAGGGGTTCTGGCATAATTATCAACGTCACACACCGAAACATCGCTGGATTATTGGCCCTGGTGTCATTCATCGTTTTTAGAACCTTTGAAGAAAATAACGTGCAGATATTGCATTTTAAATATGTTTATTTACTGCTTTAAAATGTGTATGGCTCAACAGGTCTCTTTACTGTTATTAAAATATTACGCTTCTTTAAATAGAAAGTGATCCTTTGTTGTATTGAGCAACAGATCTCTGTGTAGCTTTCCACAGATATCTCTTGACATTAACCATCGTTATATTAAGCACATTGTAAATCCATTCATGGATCAATGGTTTAAGCTAACAATGAAAGCGAGCCGGACACTTACGTCCCACTCACGTCGAGGTCACGTCCCCACTTACGTGTAGAATATTTGTGCTGGACCAATACGTTTACATCCAATATTTTTACTACTTCCGTTTAGTTTTAGGGCTAATCACTGGTCCACGATCAATGAGGATCTTTATACATTTAAGGGTTAAGCCATAAGCTTTGACCTCCGAGTTTTATGTCGACTTTTAGTTTTATACTTATACTTTTTTTCAATAACAGATGTCGACTATTGACTTAAAGAAAATTAAAGACTTCAGTTTACTAAAACCTTTATGGGGACTTATTAATATATTTTTTAAAAAAACAACACTTTTGTACAGCGCTGAAAATCGATGAAGGGGATTATCATTTCAAGTTGACGAGTGCACTAAGCAGAAGTGGCATTTCTTTTCTCTACTCTCAAACCTGGCCATAAACAGATACAGTCCTTACACTTATGACCTAAAGTTTTTACCAAACAGTTTTTCATTTTCTTTCAAACGAACCGACTGATAGAAATAAAATTTTTAAAAAAACCTTCATTTACCCTATGAATAAAAGCAGGACCTAAACAAGAAATCCCGTCACAAATTCAATGCCACTTTACAAGGCCGACTCAAAGGTGTAAAAATTGAATGGCGCTAAATCCGAAATAACGACCACAAGCTGACTGACAAAAATCACCAGGGGTAGACAAGAGATCTGAAGTTGCCACCGACGCACCGCGTTCATTGAAGGCGAAGTGAAAACCTTTCAAAGATCCTTACCTACACAAATATTAAATACCGTGTGTTGTAAGAAATGAAATCAAATAGCCACCACTCGACTCGCGGCTAACCCAGAGCGAGAAAACAAAATAGATTTTTTGTTGTTGTTGTTGACTTTGTCAGGTCAGGGGGTTTAGCTCAAAGCTTTTGAGAATTGCTAGGAGAGGTCGGGGAAAAAAAATACTATGAAGAGATTCAGAACTTTTAAAAGTCAGATATATGTTCTGATTGTGGGCGTAATGTTAATTTTCAAGACAGAGTTCATTCTGATTGTGGGCGAATTGTTCAAAAGATCAATATTGCACTCCGAATAACCTTTCAATATCTATTTAATGATTTTTTGTTTTGTTTAATTCACATAACACAAAGAAATTCCTACCATAAATTATTGTTACTCAAAAAGTATACAGATATCTCTATCTTTATATATCTCTATATATATATATATATATATATCTATATATCTAATAAAAAAAAAAAAAAATTTTACACACATAACACAAAGAAATACCTAACATAAATTATTTTTACTCAAAAAATATATATATATATCTATATATATATATATATATATATATATATATATATATATATATATATATATTATTTTTTGTTTTTTTTAAATAGTGAAACATAAACTGATTAATAGCTTTATTTTGCACGCGTTATCATAGGTCTAGATTTTACACCAAGCAACGCAAACCAGGAATCGTCAGCTTGATATGAGATCCTAAATATCCGTGTCTGCCAAGTGTAGTCTGACGTGGAGGCCTGCTACAGTAAATCGAGACGGCAAGCCGATGTATTATTTTTAATCAAACGAACAAAGCAAAAGCACAATGGCCTCATTTTCATGTGACGAGTGACGTCTGTGCCAGGGTTTTTAAAGAGTTGTTTAAATCACGCTCATCATTGGATCGAAAGATGAGAAACAAGAGAGGAAAGAATTTTTCATTGCTGGTGAGAAGTGGTGTTTTTAAAAAAAAAATGAGATAGATTATTCATGAGAACACACGACGAAGAATCAAACCAAGGACCACGAAATACGATTGATCTAAAATCAATTATTGATTTCCACGAACAACGGGCTATAAATGAAATGAAAAAAGGAGGGGGGCAGATCGAAGGGGGAAATTAGTTAGTTTGATGACTTGTTAAAATAAGTTTGTTGTATGAATCGGTAAAATGAGTTATTTGTATGACTTAGTAAAATAAGTTAATTTTAAGACTTTGTAAAAATGAGTTAGTTTTTTTTAAGCTAAAAATTTCAAACTAATAGTAAGAGCACCTTACAAAGGAAATTGATTTTAGCAATCACCCGCTCGCTGTGTAGGGGAGAATACAATCACGATGTCTGCTGTATGTCAAAGGTCCAATCACGATGTCTGCTGTATGTCAAAGGTCCAATCACCATGTCTGCTGTATGTCAAAGTTCCAATCACCATGTCAGCTGTATGTCAAAGGTCCAATCACGATGTCTGCTGTATGTCAAAGGTCCAATCACAATGTCTGCTGTATGTCAAAGGTCCAATCACGATGTCTGCTGTATGTCAAAGGTCCAATCACGATGTCTGCTGTATGTCAAAGGTCCAATCACGATGTCTGCTGTATGTCAAAGGTCCAATCACGATGTCTGATGTATGTCAATGGTCCTATCGCCACCTCTGTTGCAACATAAAGGTCCAAACACAATATCTACTGTATGTCAAATGTCCAATCACCATCTCTACTATATTTGAAATGTCCAATCACCAAATCTACTGTGCGAGAAAGTGCAATCACCATCACTACTGTATCTCAAATGTCGAGCACTGTATTGTATTGTCAAATATACAATCACCATCTCTTTTATATGTCATATGTTCAATCGCCACTTCTACTTTGTGGGCAAGGTATGAGCTCTACTCACTGTTGCAGTTCAACAAACTTGAACATAGTATTTTAAGCCTTATAAGATGCAGTCTTCTTCTTCTTCTATATATTAAGGGCCCACGATTAATTTATTGATCATTTTGGCTCCTATGCATATAGAGGGGATATGCAAGGTTTCTGTGCCTGGTGCTAATGGGGATATTTCAATGATTACAAGTGCTACTTTGTGAAGGAATCATGCAATGGGGGTTGGAAGGCTTGAAGCAATAGACGCCAATGTGTCTAGTGTTGTCGCCTCAACTGTTTATTTCGAAAGCTTGTTCCAGTACCTGATTAAAAAGGCTCGTTAAAATGAATTAGCTTCGCGATTATAATGGGATGTCATTCATTTAGCTAATGTAAAATAGGTCTGTCAAATCCATAAGTTATTTCCTAAAATGGGCTTTAAGTCATTTTGCGTATATAAAATTTGACATTATGTTATTTTGTTTATATAAAATTGGGCTTTTAGTCATTTTGCTTATAAAGAAATTTGGCTTTAAGTCATTTTGTTTATATAAAATTTGGCATTCAGTCATTTAGATTATATGACTATATATTAGTCATTCCAGTCATTTATTTAGCTTACATAAAAAGTGGCTTTCAGTTATTTATCTTCTATAAAATGGGACTTTAAGTCACTTTGTTTACATCAATTGGGGCTGTCAGTCACTTTATTTACATAAATTGGGGCTGTCAGTCACTTTGCTTACATAAATTGGGGCTGTCAGTCACTTTGCTTACATAAATTGGGGCTGTCAGTCACTTTATTTACATAAATTGGGGCTGTCAGTCACTTTGCTTACATAAATTGGGGCTGTCAGTCACTTTATTTACATAAATTGGGGCTGTCAGTCACTTTGCTTACATAAATTGGGGCTGTCAGTCACTTTATTTACATAAATTGGGGCTGTCAGTCACTTTGCTTACATAAATTGGGGCTGTCAGTCACTTTATTTACATAAATTGGGGCTGTCAGTCACTTTGCTTACATAAATTGGGGCTGTCAGTCACTTTATTTACATAAATTGGGGCTGTCAGTCACTTTATTTACATAAATTGGGGCTGTCAGTCACTTTATTTACATTAATTGGGGCTGTCAGTCACTTTATTTACATAAATTGGGGCTGTCAGTCACTTTATTTACATAAATTGTGGCTGTCAGTCACTTTGCTTACATAAATTGGGGCTGTCAGTCACTTTGCATTTTAAAAAAGGGACTTGCGATTCATAAAGTGCTCTGAAAAAAAAATTCTATGACTTTCAATTTATATCCCTATTTATTAGTCACCTGTTTTTGAATATCACATTTGTGTTATTCACAAACACACAATAACATAAACTGTTTACGATATCTCATTTTGCTATTAAGGTGAAGGCCACAGCAAAGGGAAGTAGCTCAGCAAAATTAACCAATTAGTGTGTGACATTTAAGTATCTCCCTGTCATGCATAAGTTGTGAGATCTGCCTGCTTCAGCGGTTTTCAGAATTTGTAAGGAGGTCTGCCTGCTTCAGCGGTTCTCATAATTTGTAAGGAGACCTGCCTGCTTCATCGTTTCTTTTAATTTCAAGCCTTAACTGTGCTATGACTTTTCTCTGTGTGTCCATAAACTTCATTAAAGTATTGTTTCATTAAATTGCTTGTGATTATAGTTTATAATAGGTAATTATCAGTAAACTTCATGAAATGTCCTACCATGTACCCCCCTACGCTTGTCCCACCATTCTGAGGATGCCCCACCATTCTTCCCTAAGTTTGTTTCCACCATTATGAGGTTTTCATCCCATTACCAGGTTGTCCCACCATTCTTCCCTAAGCTTGTTCCACTTTCTGAGGATGTCCCATCATTCTTCCCTAAGTTTGTTCCACCATTCACCCCTGAGGTTATCCCATAATTCTCCCCTTAGGATGTCCCACAATTATCCCCTTTGGTTTTCCCACTAATCTCCCTTTAGGTTGTCCCGCCATTCATCCTTAAGATTGCCCACCATTCTCCCCTTAGGTTGCTCCACCATTCTCCCTTTAGGTTGTCCCACCTTTCTCCCTCTATTTTGTCCCACCATTCTCCTCTTAGATTATCCCACCATTTCCCTTTAGGTTGTCCCACCATTCTCCCTTTAGGTTGTCCCACCATTCTCCCTTTACGTTTTAACACCATTCCATTTTAGGTTGTCCCACCATTCTCCACTTAGGTTTTCCCCACCATTCTCTATTTTGGTTGTCCCACCATTCACCCCTCAGGTTGGTTCACCATTCACCCCTCTGGTTGCTTCACCATTCACCCCTCAGGTTGCTTCACCATTCACCCCTCAGGTTGCTTCACCATTCACCCCTCAGGTTGCTTCACCATTCACCCCTCAGGTTGCTTCACCATTCACCCCGCAGGTTGCTTCACCATTCTTCCTTAAGTTGTTTCACCATCCCTTCTCAACTCTCTCCTTGGCTCCCCTCGGAAACTCGTTGATCATGAAATGGATTGGCCCCCACTTGGAGACTCCGTGTGGTATGGCTGACCACATTGTGAGAAGCCCTTGTTGTTTAGCTGACAAGTTTGAAAGTAGCACACATTGTGAGAACAACTTGTACTCAAGCAACATCCATTAAGTGTTGTAGCTAGGGTTGGTTTCACCTGGTGCGGTAAACTCATTGTGTCAAACCCTCCTCCCCCCCCCCCCCAACCAAAAGGTAAATGTATGATATGTGCTTCGAATCTCCCATCGGATTCAATGAAAAACTTAATTTCTCAGAATTCAGAGTTACACAACACTTCAATCGGCGTTGAATCGTAGTCAAAACGGTGTTTTCTTATAGGCTGATGTGTCAGAAAATAGGTGACCTTATAATTAAGTGAGAAACCCCCGTTTTACCAAAAACCTGCATGCGGATTGGTTACAAATGTTTCTAAATGAGGTTCGACCGAGCAGTGTGCACTCTGTAAATATGCGTCACCTCCTGAGTTTCCGTCACCCATGCGATCTGCACACTCCGAGCTACGCAACTGGTTTCATTTATCTTTTTTTCTTGTTTGCTAGTCATCGTGTAGACTTTGCAAGTTGAAATCCACAAGGCTCGTGATTATTCTCCACAGCAAATCGCCGCTCTCCACGCCGCTAGAAAGCCAGTGGTGGGAGTTGTCGGAATGTGTCATTGTACCAGTGTTTTCCACCTACGGGACTCCATCTCCGGGTTTGACTTCAGCGTTTCCTTCTCTTAGATGAGTTGCCGTCCAAGGTTAACGAGTCCCATCCATCCGGGGTGCTGGTGGTGTTTTTTGCTTGACTGGGCTTTGGTGGGGATTGAACTCCGGACCACGAATTTAAGATTGACCCAGTCAAGAACTCTCGGCACCCCAGAACACAATTATAGTTCCGTAACATAAAAACTCATGAAACCACCACACCCGTCTTAGTATTATTATTTTTTTTAAATTCTTTTTACATATTATGTCAACAATTTGTATAATTAAATATGTGTGATTGAAGTTCTTGCTTTCATATTTTTAAACATTAACACTATTTTTTTTTTTCGATATGTTTGCCCTATTTTTAAACTTGAATGGTTTTTTAACATAAGTCTTTAAAACACATCCACCTTGCCCCCACTTACCCCACCCCCCTTTACCCTCCACCCCTCTCACGACCCGAGCTGATGTGTTCAACATTAATTGTCTAGCAAACTGTTAACAACTTAAAGACTTTTTAAGCCGATGATTCAATGTACTATTCACCTTACTGTCAGTGTTTCTCAAACTGCGTGGGGTTCAACCGCCTAAACTTGCTCGCGAGCTTTACGTAGCCCGGGCGAACAAGTTCAGTTACGAAATTGGAGTGAAATTAATATTTTCAAAGTTAATAGATATTAAGCTTTCCCTATAATATTGGAGCTTTGTCCAATGGTCCGCCTAAATGAAAGAGTTTGAGAAACATTGTACATTGCAGAGAAGTCAATATTATTAAAGTAGGAGGTCGTTTTGTTGTTTGGTCTCACTGTTGTACAAGTGCTTTGGAAGAAGAGGACATGAGTAATATGATGAGGGAGTAAAGGGCACTCGAGATTTAAGATGAGGGAGGGCACTCCAGTATTATGATAAGGGAGGGCACTCCAGTATTATGATAAGGTAGTGCACTCCAGTATTATGATAAGGGGGGGCACTCCAGTATTAAGATAAGGGAGGGCACTCCAGTATTATGATAAGGGAGGGCAATCCAGTATTATGATAAGGGAGGTCACTCCAGTATTATGATAAGGAAGGGCACTCCAGTATTATGATAAGGTATGGCGTGCACTCCAGTTTGACCAATATTGATTTACGGAGTGGCCATAGGTACCCGGTATAAAGCCTTAAATGTATAACTCAAAAATATAATAGGTATCTGTATTTATATCTTGACCCTGATTTGTGTACAGTATGGGTAAGGATATCATATGAAATGTAAGATAAATATGTAGTTAATTTTAAAGTCATGGATTTGGCAAGAGTTCAGTCTCACCCTAAGCGCAGTGTCAGTGATAACTTTGCGATTTTTCCACAGAGTATCGGAAAAAAAAAAGACGCTCCCATGATTAAAAGCGCTAGTTTGAGTGGTTGAAAACGAAGTACCAGTATGCCATTCAATTATATCATTATAATGTCGCAATTTGACTGAAAGTTTCAACATAATTTTCTGTGGAGGGCCCCCCCCCCACCACCCGCTTTTAAGTCAAACATTAGAAAATGAGAGCAATAAACTTATAAAAAACTATGGTCGGTAGTTGACTTGGGGAACATATACGACCTATAGAATATACAGTGGAATAATCTGACGCTAACTGCATTTTTATCCCTAATGTAAAATGGGAAAAGTTGATGGAAAAGACAGTGTAGATCATGTGATTCTATGTTAGATAAAAATATGTGTCTCATATAAGGAACATTGTCAAGTGATTAGAACATTACCCATTGTAATTTTTATTTTAATATACGATTAGCAATCAATTATTTAGAGAAATTATGTCATTTTTGTTTGTTCTATCTGTGGGTTTTCCCCAGGGGATGAACTTGGGGTAACAAAACAATTTTTAGGTTAAAACGGTAAAGGATTAATAGTATTATAATTTTTTCTCTCCAGGTTTCAAGATTCTACCCTGAAAATAGGAGGTCAAAAATGTCAGGACATCTGGTTGTTGCGCTAAAAATTTATTCAGCATCGACCAAAGAAATACAAGGGATGAGTGTCAAATTGGAGGAGAAATGATGGGCTGAGACATTTGAAATTTATGACACAATTTCTGTGACGTCATGATCTTGGGCCCAAAGACTTTAGAAATAATTGGAACTGATGCTCATTCAACCCGTTCAACTTAATGAAGATCACCATTTAGAAAACGACTTTTATGATCCGGTCCCTTTTTGAGGAACTTCAAAAATAGATTATCCTTATAAATAACGCATTGAATATATAGTTCTTAAACATTTTTGTTGCTTGTTACTGGTAATAAATAATAGATGATTGAGGCTAAATATTGAGTCACTGATTCTTATACTTGAATGTTACTGTAACATTATTTGATAACTATATTAATTCAAATTATAAGTAGAAATCTTACTTAGTAGTTGTTGTTTTTGTATAACCTAAAAAGAATATGTAATAGCTACATTCTTGTGAACATGCCTTGCTGAGATAATCGTCCTTCCTGACTTGTTCTTGTAAATTTATTTTCACTGCCAATTCGCAATGATTGGTTGCAAAAGATTTTCGGCAACTTTTATAAATATGTGAATGTTTTTAATGTGCTGAAAATTATTTTTAAATTTGTGTAAATAACCATTTTTATTATATTTCTTGGGCAGACTTTGGTTTACTAAACTTGAGTCTTTTGATTTCTTTTAAAAACATTAAAATGTTCTACATTATTGTGTAAAATGTGTATAGATATCTAGACAATTCTTAGCTTCTGAGAATGTGTGAATATGCCTTCCTGAAACTATTTTTGTCAAATATTAATTTTTTTCATCTTTGCCTGATAATTTCACATTGATATGCTTTAAATTTAATTTTAAATGACTCATACATTTCAAATATTGCTTAATTGAATTGTTTTCTCTGTTTTAAGTTGTCCACTACGGATTTTCCATTTATCTCTGACCTCCAATGTATTATGAGGAAAAGTATTATTACCACATGCTTCAAAATTTGCAAGTTTTTTTTCTATTATATTCTCTACACAATGATTGATGTTTTTTATTATATGTCTCATAAACAAAATTCAGAAGTTTTTATGATCTTATTATTTTTATTAGGCTAGAGGCTAGTGGGTTGTTGGGAACATGCATTCATTTATATTCTATCAATTATAACTATGTTCTTAAATTATTTTTTTAATCAACGAAGGGATTGTGTTCATGATGTATGCATCCAATGTTTTTCAAGAAACCTCTAATTTTTTAATAAGCATTTTTCAGTGTCTTTTTCAGCTTTCATCGATATAGCATTTAAAATTTTTTTCTGACTGAAATTGATGAATCAAAAGGAATATTTTTGGAATTAAATAATTGAAACGTTGCATGATTATTTATATTGACATTCTTTACTTAATGATGAATGGTTTTTAAATAAATGTCTCATAGGAAATTAAAAAAAAAAATTGTATTTATGTATTTTATTTATTAGGTTCGTGTGTTAATTTTTTTTCTCCATCCTTTCTGTCTAAGTTTTCAAATTGTTTTTTAATTCATGAATGATATATATATATGGTGTATGCATCCTATACTGTTCTTTCAGCTTCTAATTTTAAAAAAAAAACATCAACATTTTTTATACTATTTTTTCTAATTTTTCTCAATTTTTTAGGAAAGCCAAATGAATGAGGAGGAAAAGTATTTTATCTAAAGCCTTCAACCTTTGCATGCTTCTTTTCATTGATATTCTTTACAAAATTCAAGAGGCTTTTTGATATATGCATCCAACTAGAAAAGTTTTATAACATTTTTACCGACCCGGAAATTTGATCGAAAGAAATTTCATCTACGGTAAAATGATCGAGGGTAATTTGTTCGAACGGAAATTTGGTCAAATCTTTTTTTTTTCTTTATTTTTTACGTTAAAATTTTGCTTCAAATTTCTTTTTGAACGTATTATTTTGTTTTTCTATATAGTATTATGAGTTCCAACCCATTTTTACATTTTCTACCCCTAAGGAGTTCTCTAATATTTATGCGACCCCAACATACATGCCATTTGTAACACTTTCAATAACTGCAGCGTAATAAGCTCCTTTAAACTTTTTGCCAGTGTTATTCTTAATGTACATGCCAAGTTTCATTTTGATATTGCAATACAAATTTTTCTGTATTCGTTGTGCGTAAAAGTCAAAATTGGTAAAAAATGTTAAATTTGTTGCAATACAAGTCACAACAAATTTTAAAAAAAACAAACTTTAATTGTTTTTTTTTGTTTGTCTTTCTGTTTGTGTTTGGTTTGTATGGACTATTTTTGTGTATGGTTTGTATGTATTTTTGTGCAATAAAGAAACATAGAAGAAAAAAAATTTGACCCATGCATCTCCTTATTTGAACTAAAATAGACTTTTTTCAATTTTTAATATTTTGTAAAATTGTGCTTCGGTTCATTTTTGTTTGTAATAAATTTGTATTTACATTCCTATCTACCATATCTATACAAAGATCGTTTGGAACACACCTTAATATGATCTTTGATTATAGTATTAATAGACGTTTCTCCCATAATTCTCAGGTGAATTACAACTATACACAATATCTTTATTGTTTTTTTTAAACTTAATATACATCTACATGTCATCCATCTAGAAGATAGACCAATCGCCTAAGAGACAAAAATTGATATTTGTCTAAACTCCTAGGTTAATTAAATGCTGAATTCACTCAAACGTCAAAAGTTGGAAGAGACATTTGATTTTAATTCTAATTTTGTTTTCACGAAAAAGTTTTTTTTTTTCCCGAACCCTTTGTTGCTTCTAATTATAAAACACAATGTGGTGTCCTCCCTTGACCTAATCTCTCTCCAATGTTATATTACTGAAACTGTCAGTACAGCTATATCAGATACTTTCGTAAGAAGCTTTGTAACATAGCCACTACTCTGAACTTAAGTGACACATAAAATATACGAAGTGTGTGACGTTGGGACAGGGTTCTCACGTTATTTTGAAAGTCCGTGGATCGACCGCAAAAGACGTCCAACGAACCATCGAGGGGTGCCGCGGGGTTGGATCACCCCCGGGGGGCACATATATGCTTTATGTCCGAGGGGCAGTATATTCGACAAACCTAAGTTCAGTAGAGACATTCCAAACTGACCCACTCAAACTGTGTGGCAGAAGATGGCAGACATAAACAGAAATAAAATTTTACATTGTGTAATAATTATGCAGCTGTACCAGTCAAAAACAAGACACGTGTTAGGTCGATACTTAAAATACCTAGCCAAAATAAACACATCATTTGATGAAAATTTGTAGAGGCACCAAATGTGAGAATGCAACCAAATGTGAGAATGCAACCAAATGTGAAAAGGCAACAAAATGTGAGAAAGAAATAAAATGTGAGAATGCAAAAGATTGCTTAGGTAGGGTCTTTTAAATATATTTAAAATAAGCGCAGATATCAACGGTTGATTGATTAAAAGAAACTGGCTGCTAATGTATGCCACAATGACCCACAAAATGGTAGGAACATCTGTGCCATTACATAGGGCAGCTTACCGAAAGTTGTTGACTTAGGGCCATGTTGATAAGGCGCTTGACATTTCAAAGTCACGTGTAGGTTGGGGGGGGGTGAGGGTGGAGGATAACTGATGAGAATTGACTAATGTGCAAGGGAAATCTTTGGACCAATGGGAAATGAGAAAGAAAGGAAATGGTCTTTGCCTGCTACAATGCGTGGTATAAAAAGTTAACAACGAATTAATTTTAGTAAATGAGTTAACTATTACATCCGGTAGAGAAAACCTGCTTAGTTTTGTAAGTTCAAACAATGTTGCTCAGAATTTTTAAAAAAAGTATATTATACCTTATACATTTTATTTTCTAATGTTTGAATGATTGAAAATAAATTTGTGCAACATTAAGCTTATAGTTTTCTTTAAACATATGTTTTCAAACATTAAAAGCTTATTTGATATTTTTAATAACACAGTAGGAAATAGTGATTATCACCTTAGATCTTTTTAATTACACAACCTGAAATTCCAATCTCTTTTTCAATGGCCGTTGGTTTTCAAGAACACCAAGTACTAAGATGACCATTTCGTGGATAGCAACATGGATTTTCGTCACCATGGCAATGTGCTCGCCTGCTGGTTCTCAAACTGGTCAGTTGATCACGTGAGCTAGATAAACTATATTTACATATATTTTTTTGTCATATGCATCTTTTGGCATTCATTTTAAGCCACCCGAATGACACATGTCGTACCCTAGATGTCAACCTTTCAGAAGGACATACTTTTTACCCTAAACGTCATCCTATCAGACTGACATAATCCCTACACTAAATTTCAATGCTCACTATACCATTGTGGGCTACTTCGTCAGATCCGGAAAAGCGAGTCTGCTTGAATACACTTTTTGAACCAAAACTGACGCCGTGGGGCGGGTAAGGTAACAGCCACCCGGGGCGACACCAGCTTTTTTTTTTTGCCACCCCGTTCAACGAAAAAAAACTAAGAAATTAGCGCAAAATGCCGCCCCTTGATATATACAGAAATTAAAGTAGTCCACGGCGTGGACTACCCCCTTCGCACCCCTTCATTCTCCCCTGTGCTGACGTTTTTTGACACATTTGGTTTCAAGGATACCAAATGAATAAAAAAAAAAAGAAGTCTTGAAAAAAATAAAGACGACCCATCAAAAACAAGTTGAAGCGAAACAAAAAGTAGAAAAAAGTTTCAAATTTCGTTAAATGGATTATGCGTCGACAGATTGTGCAGGTGTGTAGATGAGCACTCTATAATGCGCAAGGGTTGGAATTGAATGTAGATGTAGAAGAAGCTTAAATATGTTTAATTTTGTACTTATTTTTTAAACAAAAATATTTACTTCACGGCTTTCTTTGCATAATGTGAAGATTTTGAACATGATTTTCTAATTTTTAGTGCTCTTTAACTCGTCTTTGATAGAAATACTGTTTTTTTTTTTAAAATTTACTACAAATTAATTTTAAGCTTTTACTATTTTAGGATTTAATATAATTATAATCTTTAAATTATCGACAAAATTTGAATAGTCTACCGTTTAAATGTAGCATGCTTACAAGATCCCTCGTAATGTGCTGGGACGGCGCTAGGAGAATATTGAATGTTGGGGGCCGTTGACGTTATATATTCCCCCATAGGATATTAAGACACGTTATAGTCGTACAGGGGCCTTTCTGGTTATAATTGGGCGCGTCATAACGGACATTTGTTCTCTCGCTTAGTTTCCGAAATTTCTATTTTTTCCTACAACAGTTAATTGCCCTGGCTCAAATTACTCCTATTATAAATAGACTATGTTAACGTACGTTTGCGGGGCCTGGGGCGGTGGCCAACTTCGCGATCCCCTAGCTTTTGTCCTGTCATGTGACTTCACTTTTACCAAAACATAAAACTATCCACACAAAAAAAAAAGAAACCAACATAGAAGATAGGCCTGGGTTAACCCACCCACCCTTTAAGGGAACGATGCAGACGCGGTCAACTGCGATCATTTCAGTAACAGTATTTCACCGTCTTCGTCGACAGGGTATTCTTGACCAGCCGTTCACCAGGGGAACACTGCACTCGAAAGGCTCCATCATATAATTGTCGCGTGTATAAATTTAAAAAATAATGCTCCCCAAGAGGAAGCTGGGACTAGAGAAAAAGTCTTTAAAAAAATTTAGATGAACGAATACGACGTAATTACTTGGAATTAAATAAACTTAGCAACAAAGACAATTTTAGAAATGGGGTTTCTAAAGTCGTAAACAAAAAAATATATATTTATGGTTTTCAGGTTTAACGATTTTAATTTTCCCAATGTTGAACCAAACTATTTTTTTAGGACTAAATTAAGTTAGGTGATTGTCTAAAAATGTTGAATATGGTCTATTTTTTTTTAAAAATCGGACATAAAAAAAAACAACTTATTTTGGATCACAAATTTAAATAAGTATCGTATTGACTAAAGATTTCAGGAAGACAATTAAGCAGACAAACAGATGAGAAACAGACCAGAAACAGACGAGAAAAAGTCAATAAACAGATGAATTTGATGCCAAGATAAACAAATCCAAAAGAGGACAATATCTTGTGCATGACATCATAGGGGCACTAGGTGCTATAAAGTATCCGCATATATCAATGGGGGCGCTAGGTGCTATGAAGTATCCGTATATATCATAGGGGCACTGTTTGCTTTGAATTATCCGTATATATCATAGGGGCACTGTTTGCTTTGAATTATCCGAATATATCATAGGGACACTGTTTGCTTTGAATTATCCGCATATATCATAGGGGCACTGTTTGCTTTGAATTATCCGCATATATCAAAACTAAGACCATCGGTGAACGCTCCTTCTGCTTCCATGGGCCACGTTCTGGAACCAGTTCCCCTTCCATATCCGTCATTGTGAAACCTCGTCCATTTGAAAAAAGTCCCTTAAAACTCATCTGTTTAGGTCCGCCTATGACCTGTGATGCACCCTCCTTGCCTTGCCTCATTTTCTGTTTTCTGAAGTATAGGCCAAAACGTGTCAAAGTTTCCTAGTTTTATAGCCATTTTCATTGTTTCTATAGTATAGTAGTTACTATCCTAGTGTCTCATTTTTATTTTACTTAGTTTACATGTTTTTAATAATTGTAAAGCGCTTAGAGCTTTATGGTAAGCGCTATATAAAAATGACTAAATAAATAAATAAATATCATAGGGGCACTGTTTGCTATGAATTATCCGCATATACCATAGGAACACTGTTTGCTATGAATTATCCGCATTTATCATAAGGGCAATAGTTGCTTTAGGAAAACAACCGCGAGCATAACGCAGAAAGTGCAGTCATTCATAAACACATGCCTCAGAAAAATCCTGAACGTCAAATGGCCAAATACTATCACCAAAAAAGATCTACTAGAAAGGACATACCAGGTGCCCATTGATGAAGATATCATAAAGAAACGATGGAGATGGATAGGGCATACGCTCTGAAAACCCCCAGATAGTATCACCAAACAATGCCTAACATTGAACTCATAGGGATTGAGAAAGAGAGGAGGCCTAAGAATACATGGAGATGTGAGCTAGAGGAAGACACACAAAATATGGGATACACCTGGAAGCAATTGGAAAGGAAAGCACAGGATCGTGATAAGTGGAAAATTCTTGTGGACGGCCTATGCCTCAGACGGGGTAAAAAGGCATAAGTAAGTAAGTAAGTAATAGTTGCTATGAAGTATCCGCATATATCATAGGGGCACTAGGTGCTATGAAGTATCCGCATATACCATATGGCACAAGGTGCTATGAAGTATCCGCATATAACATAAGGGCACTAGGTGCTATGAAGTATCCGAATATATCAAAGCGGCACTGGGTGCTAATGGAGTATCCGCATATATCATAGGGGCACTAGGTGCTATGAAGTATCCGCATATATCATAAGGGCACTAGGTGCTATGAAGTGTCCACATATACAAGGACAGTCATAGTTGTTACGAGTAGTGACGCTTATTTTGCTCAGTTATGCAATGCTGTGTGTGTGTTTTTGTTTTAAGGACTGAGTGAAGGGGCCTTCGGGGTATTTGAATCTTTCTCTCATACCATTCAAACATGTCCCATGGTTGCTTTGACCCACAGATCCAGAGTGGGACGCCTTGAGAGTGACCCGGGGGCCAATCCTTGCGGCGCCTTACTTCGACTCAATGCCAAGGACGACAAAAGACGCGGTAGCTCAGGGGTGAGTTCAACGACTACAAACAGATCAAGGGTGGCCAACCTGCGGCCCGCCAAAAGTTAATCGTTGCGGCCCGTGGATTCCAGGCGTATCTAAATACAAATAATTGTCCTTTATTCAATAGACGACCGGCTTTTAAAAAAAGCCACGAGAAAGAAAGTTAAAATCTGATTTGTTATAAACATTTCTTTATGTACTTAAGTCAGGAATAGATATACATTTCTAAACTGCATTCAGTGGTTGCTGTTTTCTTTTACAGTTTTAATATAAGGCGTAATGTTGTGCTTCCCGATAGCGGTTCACTCGCTGTCGTTGTGGCCCTGGAAGCCTTTTGGGTTGACATACCTTTAAATCTATGGATACATTATTTTCCCGTTAAACAATAAATTGTTTTATGCTGTCCAAACTTACTTACAGACATCTCACAATTTAAAAAAAAAAAACGGGCTGTTCAACTAATGCCGCGTGCCAGAAGCTGGAGACCAACTCCTTTTTTGCAGCCAAAGCTATGAACTCATTTTTAAGACATAAAAACACATAACAGTTCTGTCCTTAAAGGTTCGAAAAAGTCAACGACTGTAGCCTAACAGCAAAGTGGCGCGGTGCCAGGTATGTTAGAGGCGTCGATTACTCTGTGGCCCTGCTCTACGACACGACGGACAACCTGGCTGGGATACAGACTGCGGTACCCAAGGGTCAGCCCAACGGCTTCCCGCCCCCCGAGCTCAGACCCCCGTTTCTGGACGATGGGGACCGGTTTGTGAGCACGATGTATTTTGTTGACCCAGGTGTGTTCAGTTCCGATTTTCTTTAACTTCGCTGAAGTCGGGTTTGTTTGTTTGTGTGTTTGTTTAAGCAAAAATTTGGCTTTAGAAGAGCTGAAGACGTGAAGAGGGAATGGTCAACTTATTAGCTTTACAAAATAATGTTAGATGTTACTTTAAAAAAAAATCTTTTCGCCATTAGCTTTTATGATCTAGGAATTTTTACCGAACTATTGCTGTTCAGTGCACCGACGACAGTGTGGCTGTTCAGTGTCAGGGGGACAGTGTGGCTTTTCAGTGTCCGGGTGACAGTGTGGCTGTTCAGTGGCACAGTGACAGTGTGGCTGTTCAGTGCAACAGTGACAGTGTGGCTGTTCAGTGCACGTTGACAGTGTGACTGTTCAGTGCAACAGTGTCAGTGTTGCTGTTCAGTGCAACGGTGACAGTGTGGCTGTTCAGTCCAACAGTGACAATGTGGCTGCTCAGTGCCACGGTGACAGTGTGGCTGTTCATTGCCATGGTGAAAGTGTGGCTGTTTAATGGAACGGTGACAGTGTGGTTGTTCAGTGCCATGATGACAATGTGGCTGCTCAGTGCCATGATGACAGTGTGGCTGTACAGTGCAACGGTGACAGTGTGGCTGTTCAGTGCCATGGTGACAGTGTGGCTGTTCAGAGCAACAGTGACAGTTTTCCTGTTCAGTGCCACGGTGACAGTGTGGCTGTTCAGTGCATGGTGACAGTGTGGCTGTTCAGTGCCATGATGACAGTGTGGCTGTTCAGTGCCATGGTAACAGTGTGGCTGTTCAGTGCCATGGTAACAGTGTGGCTGTTCAGTGCCACAGTGACAATGTGGTAATTCAGTCCAGGCTTACAGTGTGGCTGTTCAGTGCCACAGTGACAATGTGGTAATTCAGTCCAGGCTTACAGTGTGGCTGTTCAGTGCCACAGTGACAATGTGGTAATTCAGTCCAGGCTTACAGTGTGGCTGTTCAGTGCCACAGTGACAATGTGGTAATTCAGTCCAGGCTTACAGTGTGGCTGTTCAGTGCCACAGTTACAATGTGGTAATTCAGTCCAGGCTTACAGTGTGGCTGTTCAGTGCCACAGTGACAATGTGGTAATTCAGTCCAGGCTTACAGTGTGGCTGTTCAGTGCCATGGTAACAGTGTGGCTGTTCAGTGCCACAGTGACAATGTGGTAATTCAGTCCAGGCTTACAGTGTGGCTGTTCAGTGCCACAGTGACAATGTGGTAATTCAGTCCAGGCTTACAGTGTGGCTGTTCAGTGGCTTCTGTTATTTTTTAAAAATTTTAACAGAAAGGCTTTATTTTTTATTTCAAAAGAAATACTTTCTTTTTTTTTAAACATTGATATTTGTTTTTTAGTTAAACAGAAAAGCTTATTTATTTTAACAGAAAGACTTTTTTTTTTTTTAAATTTCAACGGAAATTTTATTTCCTTTTATTTCAACAGAAATACTTTTTTTAAATTTGAACAATGCTTCGGTACGTTAAAGAAGTGAGATGATAGAGTCTCCCAATGGTGAAGTGACGAAATAGTGCGTTTCGTCTCAGAGAGATTATCATTTTGAAATAATGAATCTAATTCTAATGTCAGCCATCATCTGCACATGTGGGAGATCCAGTCAAGAGGTGCAAGTTCAAGGTCTCGGCACGAACCTTTACGTTCAGAACAGCAGTGTGCCCGAGCAAAGTTTTATTGTACCCAGACAGGAGGTGGACATTAAAGGGACAAGCTGGACAGAAGGAATGTGTTTCCGGAACAGAATGGGTAACTACACAGCCTAACTGATTACATACAGAGCCTAGCTCATTACATACAGGCCTAACTCATTACATACAGACCTAACTCATTACATATAGGCCTAACTCATTACATACAGGCTTAACTCATTACATACAGGCCGGGTTACATACATGACTAAGTATACATGACATACATGCAGCCTATCTGATTACATATATGCCTGAAGTCAATACAAACTGGCCTAACTCATTATATACATGCCAAACTCATTACATATAGATCAAATTCATTCAGCACAGGACTAACTCATTACATGCAGGCCTAACTCGGTCACTTAAGGCTTAACTCATAACTTATGGTCTAACTCAGGGGTCGGGAACCTATGGCTCGCGAGCCAGATGTGGCTCTATTGATGGCTGCTTTTGGCTGGCAGACAAATGCTCGATTATTAAAAAAAAGTAGCTTTAATGGTAAGAAATACTCATTATCGATTAGCAACAGCATAACAATGTTATTAAAAAGAATTCAGAGCCATAAATATTGCATTTTCAGTGTTGAAATATCACAAAATGTACACATTTACTTGAATGTTTAGTTTTAAACATAACGTATGGCTTTCACAGAGTTACTTTTCAAAATATGTGGTGTCCATGGCTCTCACAGATTTACTTTTCAAAATATGTGGTGTCCATGGCTCTCACAGAGTTACTTTTCAAAATATGTGGTGTCCATGGCTCTCACAGAGTTATTTTTCAAAATATGTGGTGTCCATGGCTCTCACAGAGTTACTTTTCAAAATATGTGGTGTCCATGGCTCTCACAGAGTTACTTTTCAAAATATGTGGTGTCCATGGCTCTCACATAGTTACTTTTCAAAATATGTGGTGTCCATGGCTCTCACAGAGTTACTTTTCAAAATATGTGGCTCTCACAGATTTACTTTTCAAAATATGTGGTGTCCATGGCTCTCTCAGAATTACTTTTCAAAATATGTGATGTCCATGGCTCTCTCAGTCAACAAAGGTCCCCAACCCCTGGTCTAACTCATTAGATATTGCCTAACTTATACCTACGCCCTCAATAATGACGTATGCCGTCCCTACTGAATCCTGGGGGGGGGGGGTTAAAATTTTAATAAAATAAATAAAATTGGTAGCTTATAGGTCTTCGGAATTCATTAATGGTGGCTTTGGTAAAGCCCTTGCGGGTCAATGTTTTATTTAATACGCAAACGGTTTTTCCCCATTGAATGAAGCTCTCCTTTGTAGACGTTAGTCCTGTCAAACTCCGACAAGCGAATACCATATGGGGATTATTAGAAAATACATAAAACTGTTTATCTAGATAGGGGATTATCTTCCTCGTTCGGTTTTTATTTTCATTTCCAGGCAATTTAATGTTCATAAAGTGGTTCGTTTTAACTGCTCCGTTTATTTCAATCGCAAATTATTATTTTTTACGACAGGATTTTACATATTCACACATCATGACTTAAGTCACATATATTGAAACTATTTTACACATAAAAAGTGAAAGTCACAAATACTCAAACGTATTCACATAAATCCTGACTTAAAAGTCACTTCTATTCAAACATCTTAGCCACAACATGGCCTAAAGTCACTTCTATTCAAACATCTTCGCCACAACATGGCCTAAAGTCACTTCTATTCAAACATCTTAGCCACAACATGGCCTAAAGTCACTTCTATTCAAACATCTTAGCCACAACATGGCCTAAAGTCACTTCTATTCAAACATCTTAGCCACAACATGGCCTAAAGTCACTTCTATTCAAACATCTTAGCCACAACATGGCCTAAAGTCACTTCTATTCAAACATCTTAGCCACAACATGGCCTAAAGTCACTTCTATTCAAA
This sequence comes from Lymnaea stagnalis, assembly GCA_964033795.1. Taxonomy (NCBI): domain Eukaryota; kingdom Metazoa; phylum Mollusca; class Gastropoda; family Lymnaeidae; genus Lymnaea; species Lymnaea stagnalis. The sequence continues at coordinate 1,029,230 of CAXITT010000068.1, forward strand.
CATCTTAGCCACAACATGGCCTAAAGTCACTTCTATTCAAACATCTTAGCCACAACATGGCCTAAAGTCACTTCTATTCAAACATCTTAGCCACAACATGGCCTAAAGTCACTTCTATTCAAACATCTTAGCCACAACATGGCCTAAAGTCACTTCTATTCAAACATCTTAGCCACAACATGGCCTAAAGTCACTTCTATTCAAACATCTTAGCCACAACATGGCCTAAAGTCACTTCTATTCAAACATCTTAGCCACAACATGGCCTAAAGTCACTTCTATTCAAACATCTTAGCCACAACATGGCCTAAAGTCACTTCTATTCAAACATCTTAGCCACAACATGGCCTAAAGTCACTTCTATTCAAACATCTTAGCCACAACATGGCCTAAAGTCACTTCTATTCAAACATCTTAGCCACAACATGGCCTAAAGTCACTTCTATTCAAACATCTTAGCCACAACATGGCCTAAAGTCACTTCTATTCAAACATCTTAGCCACAACATGGCCTAAAGTCACTTCTATTCAAACATCTTAGCCACAACATGGCCTAAAGTCACTTCTATTCAAACATCTTAGCCACAACATGGCCTAAAGTCACTTCTATTCAAACATCTTAGCCACAACATGGCCTAAAGTCACTTCTATTCAAACATCTTAGCCACAACATGGCCTAAAGTCACTTCTATTCAAACATCTTAGCCACAACATGGCCTAAAGTCACTTCTATTCAAACATCTTAGCCACAACATGGCCTAAAGTCACTTCTATTCAAACATCTTAGCCACAACATGGCCTAAAGTCACTTCTATTCAAACATCTTAGCCACAACATGGCCTAAAGTCACTTCTATTCAAACATCTTAGCCACAACATGGCCTAAAGTCACTTCTATTCAAACATCTTAGCCACAACATGGCCTAAAGTCACTTCTATTCAAACATCTTAGCCACAACATGGCCTAAAGTCACTTCTATTCAAACATCTTAGCCACAACATGGCCTAAAGTCACTTCTATTCAAACATCTTAGCCACAACATGGCCTAAAGTCACTTCTATTCAAACATCTTAGCCACAACATGGCCTAAAGTCACTTCTATTCAAGCATCTTAGCCACAACATGGCCTAAAGTCACTTCTATTCAAACATCTTAGCCACAACATTGCCTAAAGTCACATATATTTAAACATCTTAGCCACAACATTGCCTAAAGTCACATATATTCAAACATCTTAGCCACAACATTGCCTAAAGTCACATATATTCAAACATCTTAGCCACAACATGGCCTAAAGTCACATATCTTCAAACATCTTCGCCACAACATTGCCTAAAGTCCCATATCTTCAAACATATTCGCCACAACATGGCCTAACGTCACATATCTTCAAACATCTTCGCCACAACATGACCTAAAGTCACATATCTTCAAACATCTTCGCCACAAAATGGTTTAAAGTCACATATCTTCAAACATCTTCGCCACAACATGGCCTTAAGTCACATATCTTGAAACATCTTCGCCACAACATGGCCTAAAGTCACATATATTCAAAAATCTTCGCCACAACATGGCCTAAAGTCACGTATGTTCAAACGTCTTCACATCATTATATGTATACATTCCTAGAAAAATAAACACATAATACGTCATAAAAAATATCGCAAGGACAAGACTCATCACCTGGTATCTTCGGTTTCACATGTTACGTACGTCTTCAGTATGGAGAAATTAATCTCTTATTTAAATGTATGACTCGTTTTAAAACAGTACACCACAAAAGATAATAACATATGTTAAATACAATAACAAAGAATGCGATACTCAAACCAGGGCTAATTACAGTTAATAATGTTGAATAAAATACAATGTGCAAAAAGGGTAAAAATGGTGAAAAGAAATCTACACACACACACAGTAAACGAAGCTCTCTGGCAAAGATGGCACACGTTCAAAATAACTCTCTTCACGTCGTCTTGTCCGCTGTCATTCAATATATTGTCTTTATATATAGCCTGTTTCTTAGACCGTTCGAGAACAGAATACGCATTGTAATCGTGTCTGAAACCTTCTACAATGTTCTACAAAAATCTATTAAAAACATACCATAGATTATGGTTAGTAACCGAGGTCAAAGGGAGAAAATAATTAGTAAGCCACGCCTTACTGATAGGGCAGTGCAGCCGAATTGGGGGTCAGCTAACTTCAGTCACAGAAAACATGAATGAAAGTAAAATAGCACGGCTATATAACATGCTAGTCACATCACCTGGTATCTTAGATTCTCTCAGACACATCAAATGACATCTTAGGTTCCACCCAGACACATCACCTGATATCATAAGTTCCACTAGTCAATTAAACTGGTAACTCAGGTCCGACCAGACACATTACATGATATCTTAGGTTCCACCAGACACATCTCCTTGTCGCATCTTGTTGTACAGTGTGTTGTTTAACTACGCCTCCCATCTATTTCTCGACTCCTGTTTTTGCCCGAACAGGTCAACACTACTCCTACAACACGACACGTGACATGCGGTGTGAGAACCTCTTCCCGATGTTTGTCATCTACAACGGGGGGCGGCTCACCGCTTTTGGTTGGGTCATCCAGACGAACCTCCCCTCCCCGAGATTCGAACACCCACCCCACGCCGCCTTCGGTATGTTCATGAAGGAGGTCCCACAGTGTCTTTACTCCGGGGAGACCATATCGATACTCCATGTCTTTATGAAAGATAACGTAACGGCGACCTGCTGAAGAATCGATTCTGTGTCTTTACTCCGGGGAGACCATATCGATACTCCACGTTTATATAAAAGTGAACGCCACAGCCACCTGCTGAAGAATCGATTCTGAATTGTACTTGTATTAAAATAATTATCTTAACGGTTGTTAATTTGCAGTAAACTCTGAATGACTAAAGCCAGTGTAATTTTTGTATTACTCTGTGTAATGTGCTAATACCTTAGTATAGAGAATATTAGATGCTTAAACTTTTTTTTTTTTTTTTGAAAATATATTTTTTTGGTCAAATGGGGATCCCCTACACTCCACTCCGCCGCACTTCTACACACCCACTCACACACACACACACAAGCACGCAAGCACGCTAGCACGCACTCAAACACACACACACTTTAATAATCTACATGAATGTGAATCTTAAAGCATGGATCAAACTATGAAGTCCAGAGTCTGTCTATCATGTCTGGATGTTAAGTTTAACATGTACTCAAGAAGTATCTATACTATTCAGATAGTTTATAAAGTGGAAATAATATGTCATTCTGTAGTAATGTGGACAGTCTCGTGTTGGTACTGATTTGAACGGTCTCATGATGGTACTGATGTCAAAGGTCTCATGTTAGTACTGATGTGAACTGTCTCATCGTTGTTGCTGATGTGAACGGTCTCATGTTGGTACTGATGTTAACGGTCTCGTGTTGGTACTGATGTGACATATGTCATGTTGGTACTGATGTGAACGGTGTCATGTTGGTACTAATGTGAACGGTCTCATGCTGAAGGTAGGCCTGCGAATACTTTCCTGATCATGGAGACTGTTCTTAGATAACATTTTCATTTCTACTGTTGGCTGAGGAAGGCTTTATGGCGAAACGTTCTGGTTTTTAGTCCTATTATCTTATTTCAAGCTTCGACATACCTCGTTTTGGTATTTCATTCATAGATCACAGCCTGAACGCTGTGTTGTTTCCCAATGGTAACGAAAAGTTCCTACAATTACGCTATGGGTCTCATGAAGACACATGGTTCAATAAAATTAATGATGAAAGTTATCAACAGATGAGAATACAATTGAAACATCAATGAAAGTTATCAACAGATGAGAATACAATTGAAACATCAATGAAAGTTATCAACAGATGAGAATACAATTGAAACATCAATGAAAGTTGCAGTGCGACTTCTAGGTCTGCAGTTGGGTGAAACAGGTTTTTTTCGCTTGTGGAGCAGTCGTGATGATAGCAACCATTGCAAGGTGAAACAATGGCTCTTTGATAGAAACCATTTTCAAGGTGAAACAGTGTTTTATGTATAGAAACCCATTTCAATATGAAACAGAGGTTCTTTGATAGCAACCCATTTCAAGTTGAAACAGTAGCTCTTTGATAGCAACCCATTTCAATATGAAACAGAGGCTCTTTGATAGAAACCCATTTTAAGGTGAAACAGTGGCTCTTTGATAGCAACCCATTTCAAGGTGAAACAGTAGCTCTTTGATAGCAACCAATTTCAATAGGAAACAGTGGCTCTTTGATAGAAACCCATTTTAAGGTCAAACAGTGGCTCTTTAATAGCAACCCATTTCAATATGAAACAGAGGCTCTTTGATAGAATTCCATTTTAAGGTGAAACAGTGGTTCTTTAATAGCAACCCATTTCAATATGAAACAGTGGCTCTTTGATAGCAACCCATTGCAATATGAAACAGTGGCTTAATGATAGCAATCCATTTCAATATGACACGGGGGCGCTTTGATAACAACCCATTTCAAGGTGAAACAGTGGCTCTTTGATAGCAACCCATTTCAAGTTGAAACAGTGGCTCTTTGATAGCAACCCATTTCAAGGTTAAACAGTGGCTCTTTAATAGCAACCCATTTCAAGGTGAAACAGTGGCTCTTTGATAGCAACCAGTACAAGGTAAAACAGAGTCTCTTCCATTTGAACCTCTTTGTGTCGGCACAACGTTTAACTGGTAGAATTGTTTGGTCCTTTGAACCTTTTACTCACGGCCAATTCCCATTAAACATGACCAGGTGTTCATAATGAACAAGGTATAGCAATGAATAGTCATGAACAAGGTAGTGCCAACGGATCGTAATGAACAAAGTAGTGGTAATGTATTGTAATGAACAAGGTAGTGGTAATGGATTGTAATGAACAAGGTAGTGGTAATGTATCGTAATGAACAAGGTAGTGGTAATGTACCGTAATGAACAAGTTAGTGGTAATGTATTGTAATGAACAAGGTAGTGGTAATGGATTGTAATGAACAAGGTAGTGGTAATGTATCGTAATGAACAAGGTAGTGGTAATGTACCGTAATGAACAAGGTAGTGGTAATGTATTGTAATGAACAAGGTAGTGGTAATGGATTGTAATGAACAAGGTAGTGGTAATGGATTGTAATGAACAAGGTAGTGGTAATGGATTGTAATGAACAAGGTAGTGGTAATGTACCGTAATGAACAAGGTAGTGGTAATGTACCGTAATGAACAAGGTAGTGGTAATGTATCGTAATGAACAAGGTAGTGGTAATGGATTGTAAATGAACAGGGCAGTTGTTTGGTTAGAAGAAGAAGGTTTTAGAATCCGAAAGATAAAATAGCTACAGGGTGAGCATTTCAAGAATTAATGCGTGATGCTATATTTCGGACCTGGGTTAACACACTTGAACTTGCGCTTGGAATGCATGTAAGCTGGTCTTTCGAAACTTTCTTGTGAATGACCAGGCTCAGAATTATGCAGGCTAGATTACAACAGGGTAACAGTCTGTAAGTAACTCAGCTGTCCGATGTCGACTAACACGCATTTCTTACATTCTCATCTTGATAGTTTAACACTAAACTTGCTTGAAAGAGGTTCTGAGAATCTCGAAATATTTCAGCAGGACGTCTTGGCCACGGAAACAAGCTTTCAAAGCAGCTGCTGAATGTGTCGTAAGCAAACAATAGCTGCCACTCACAAGCGCAAGAGCAAGTGGCTCTGGAACTATATAGAGTTAAACTGAAGACCAAAAATATCAAATTTGCGTTCATGTCTGTAACATACTCACATGCACATTAGGTTATAAACATTATTATAAGATTCTCATTCCTAAAAGTTATTTGTTAAAAATGTTTCGGCATGTTTTTATGGAAATAATTCTATTGACATTTTTTTTTTAAATTTTAAAACAACGATCTTACGCTATTTATTATTGGGCACAGGCTGCCGTGTGGCCGAGTGTTCTAGCCTGAATCAAACCAAATAGTTGCTGATCTGGAGTTCAAAGCAACAAATCATGCCAAACATTCCAGGTGGATGGAACTCGTAAGCCTTGGACCGCCTCTAAGAGAAGGCAAAATCTGAATTCAAACTGATAGTGGGCCCTCTAGAATATGGAGAGAAAGAAGTTGAAAAAAGAAATGAGTATTAAGTTATAAAATTACATTTGTTTGTTGTTACTGAGACTAATTTTTTTTTTTTTACACAATATACTTTTTATTTCTTGCTGGCATCCGTCCGTCACAATGCGACGATAGTGAAGACTTCGCAGGACGAACTCCACAAGGCCTGGGATTCTTCTTCTAGGATGATATGCTGATTCCCTACAGCAAATCGCCTCTCTCCGCCCCGCTGGATAACCCAAGGGAACAGCATGTGGATGATACAGCTTGGCACCAGTGGCGGAATGTTTAATTGTACCAATGTTATCGGCCTACGGGACTCCATCTCCGGGTTTTAAATTCAGAGTTTCCTTCTCTTAGATGAGTTGCCATCGAAAGTTAACGAGTTCCATCCACCCGGGGTGCTGGTGATGTTTTTGTTTGACTGGGCTTTGGCTGGAATTGAACTCCAGGCCACCAACTTGAGCAACAATTTAATGTTCAAATTTAAGATGGATAATTTAAGATCCTGACATTCTACATAAAATATGACTTCCGTTTCAGAATTAGTACATTTAATTTTAGAACAATCCACATGATTGATTCCAAGTAGCAAACGATAGATGCCTAGCAACACACAACAGATGCCAGGTAGCACAAGAAATTTGCCCAGTCGAATACGATAGATAGCAATTAGTACGTGATAGATGCCCAGTAATACATGATATTTGCGCATTAGCACATGATAGATGCCCAGTAGCACACGATAGATGCCAGGCAGCACATGGTGGATGCCAAGTAGCACACGATAAATGTCAAGTAGCACACAATTAGATACCAGTAGTACATGATGGATGCCAGTATCCCAAGATGGATGTCGCGTAGCACATGATTGTTGCCAAGTAGAATATGATGGATGCCAGAAGCACATGATGGATGCTAAGTAGAATATGATGACTGCCAAGTAGTACAAGATAGATGCCAAGTAGCACATGATGGATGCCAGTAGCACATAATAGATGCCAGTAAAACGTGATCACTGCCAATAAGTACAGAATGAATGCCAGTAGCACATGATAGATGACAAGTAGCACACTATTAAGACCCTGTAGGCCATGATAGATGTAAAAAAAAGCTTATGCTGGATTCCAGTGGCACATGATGGATGCCAAGTAGAGTATAATGGATGCCAGTAGCACATTATGGATGCCAAGTAGAATATTAAGAATGCCAGTAGCACATGATAGATCCCAAGTAACACACGACAGAAGCCAAATAGCATATGATAGATGACAAGTAGCACACGATTAAAGCCCAGTAGCACATGATAGATGTAAAAAAAAGCTTATGTTGGATTCCTGTGCATATAATTAATGCCAAGTAGTATACAATGGATGCAGTAGAACATGATGTATGAGTAGCTTATGATATATGCCAAGAAGCACATCATAAATTCTCTGTTACTCTCGATAGATGCCAAGTAGCACAAGATGGATCTCAGGAGCACATGGTAGATGCCATTAGAACATGAAAAGTGCCTAATAACACTTGATGGATACCAGTAGCACACGATATATATCAAGTAGCACATGATAGATGCCCAGTAGTACATGATAGATGCCAATTAGCACATGATAGATGCCCTGTAGCACACGATATATATCAAGTAGCACATGATAGATGCCCAGCAGTACATGATACATGCCAATTAGCACACGATAAATGCAAAGTAGCACACGATAGATGCTAAGTAGCACATGATGGATGCCAAGTAGCACACGATAGATGTCAAGTAGCACGTGATAGATGCCCAGTGGCATACAATAAATGCCCATTAGCACATGATGGATACCAGCAACATATGATAGTCACCCATAGCACATGATAGATGCCAAGTAGCAAACGATAGAAGCCCAGTAGCACATGATATGTAAAAAAAAGCACATGATAAATTCCCAGTACCACATGATGGATTCCAGTAGAATATGATGGATGCTGGTAGCACATGACAGATATCAAGTAGCACATGATCGAACTGCAGTAGGAAATGATAGGAGTCAAACAGCATGTGTTGGAAGCCAGTAGAAAATGATGGATGCCAGTAGCTTATAACAGATTCCAGTAGTACATGAAAGATTCAAATTAGCACATGATAGATAGCAGCATATGTTGGATCATAGTAGCACATGATATATGCCAAGTAGCACACGACAGATGCTAGTAGCATAAGATAGATGTCAAGTAGCACTTGTATGGATGTCAGTAGCACATGAAAGATGCCAGTAATACATGATATATGCCCAGTAGCACATGATAGATGCCCAGTAGCACATGATAGATGCGCAGTAGCACATGAAAAATGCCAGTAGCACATGAAAGATGCCAGTATCATATGATAGATGCTCAGTAGCACATGATATATGCCCAGTAGCACATGATAGATGTCCAGTAGCACACTAAATATACCCAGTAGCACACGATAGGTGCACAGTAGCATATGATCGGTGCCCAGTACCACATGATAGGTTCCAAGTAGCACAAAAATATTTTTATTTCTTGTCAGTTATCTTCTCTTTTATTTTAACGCCAGATCTCTGACATAATTCACAGAAAAGAACTAAAATAACAAAGAAAATAACATAGAATTTGAACGAAATTAATTGAAATGTTATAAATGCAAACTTCATGAACAATGTCAAGGGTCAAATAATCTTATTAACAATGAGAAATGGTTCAGTTAGAAAGCTTATTATTTTTTACATTCTTGACGCATAACTGCCAATTCATCTAAAAATTTATAGAAAATATTGGTACAACAAATATAATTAGTAGATAATGTTTTAGTAAATACAGCTCTGGTAAATAATAATCTAGTAAAAGATGTACTAGTAAACGGTGTTCTATTTAATGTTCTGCTAGTCATTGTCGATCCAGTAGATATTGTTAGTAGCCAATAAGGTTAGCGAATGGCGTTGTTAAATGTTTCTGTAGTGAATAGTTTCAGGGCAATTAGTGTAAGTAAGTATTAATAGTATACGTTGTTAGCACACCGATTTTATTCTCCACGTTGAACACCAAGACACGTCTCAGCAGTGCGTCCCTGACTTTGAACGAACCTCGTCATGCCCTCGCCATTTTTTACTCTTCCATCTCTTGTGCCTCTTGGGCAAGAGCACAGCAAGAGCAACATAAGACTTGCACAACATCAGATATGATAGTTCCCGATATGTCCCTTTGCTCGCGGACTTTTCCCCGTATGCAGATGTGCGGCCAAGGGTAAATGAACATGTCTATGAGCATGCAGATAAGGCACGACTCCCCAACGTCAGAAGCGAGTCGACCAAACAGGTAGCAAGGTACTAAGTGAGCCAGGAGGCAGATGCCCACATTGTCAAAACATCCAAAGAGTTCGTGAGTCCATTCTTTACTCATTTCTTGTTGTCGTCAGTGGCAGCAATGTTAAATATGGAAGAGATCTCACAAGCCTCGGATCTTCAACTTTCCTGGAAACAAAACAAATAAACAAAAACAAATGCGTTTGAGAATAACATGTTTGTGTTTTTTTTCTTCCCCAAAGAGCTGATTATTTAGGAGAAATGATGGTTCTTGGATACCAGAAGATAAACTGAATAGCAGAATTGTATGCTCGTATTTTTAGAGGTTTTTAAATGTGTACGGGGAGATAATTCGGGAGAGATAATTGTGTCAGCGTAACCAAAGTACAAGAAGAAGAAAAAAAGTGGACTGCCAGTTTCCGACATAACAACACGTGCCATAATTTGAGAAAAGGGCTTTTCTTAATCAGTCGGGTTCCGATAAAATGTTGTGGCTATTTGGTTTGTTTGTTTTTTGAAAGTATTTTGTTTTTTATTTTAAAGAGGGGGGGGGGG
>CAXITT010000068.1:1047679-1060072 GCA_964033795.1 Lymnaea stagnalis
TTCAGAAGGAACTCAGTCTCAGAGTACTCTCTACCGTCACCAAAGACCGACTGGAACTGCTGATTGAGTATCTCCGCCTGTGCTTTTGGGTCAGATGTCAATTGGCCATCCCACCTCAAGGGGGAAACTCCAGCGTTTGAGGACTTTTGGTGTTTCACATAGCTCCAGAAGCGCTTGTTCTTGACATCTTTGGTCGGGGTGTCTTCCTCTGAGAAGATGCCGTTCATGTAGTTCCAATACGATCTACGCAATAAGCGTTGAATGGTTCGGCGGAGTCTCATTACCTCCTCTCTCAGTTCCATCGAGCCATTTTTCTTCATGCGTTTGTATTGGCGGTCTCTCCTGTGGATTTATAAATTTATAAATTTATATATAAATTTATATCTATATGAATTTGATATCTTCGACAAAAATTTAATCAAACTTTTGGCTTGCTTTTTTAAATTTTGCGTTATGAGAAAAACGTAAAACAAAGAAATCTTTTATCTAAAGAAGAATCTCGCAACCATACAGTTTTTCGAAATATCGCACAGTATTACAAAAATTATCAGTGGCTCAGTGCACTTGCTATATTTTCAGCCAAAAACAACGATTACAATGCAATCAACTTATGCATTCAAAGTGAAATCCCAGGCGAAACGACAACGTTAAGTCCATCGATACTGTATTGAATTAAGACGACGTTGTCAATTATCCAATCACTTGACTTGCCAGGCATTCCATCGCACGTTTTAACATTGAAAATTGGCGTGCCTATCATTCTTTAATGAAACAAAAATCAGCCACGACTTTACAACGGTAACACTTTTCAATGAAAAACATAATGAAAAATACCATTGAAGCTGAAGTTACTATTTTAAATGGAAAATTTAAAGGAGCTGATGTACTGTTGTCACGCATCCCAATGATGCCATTTGAATTCAAACGTCTGCATTTTACGGTGCGACACGCGTTTGCAATGACTATCTACAAAGCACAGGGACAATTGCTACAAGTTTGATGACAATACGATCACAAAAAAATATTGCACTGGCTATCGCATCATCTGGAATTGCAGCAACTCTTTTGGATGGTGGCCTCAACAGCTGCTGATGAATTAAATGCATGTCTCAAATCATCAGTTTTATAGCGGCATGTACAGAAATTGACCTTGAAGACGAGTATGCGTGTAGAACTACATGATGATGTATCCGCTGAACGTTTCGCAAAACATATGTTGGACATTGGGAAAGTGGAAATGGCAATTGATGAATCCACTCAATGTTTTTCACTGCCAACAAGCTTCTGTAAAACTGCAGCTACCACCGACAAAATCACACATACAGTTTTTCGAAATATCGCACAGTATTACAAAAATCATCAGTGGCTCAGTGCACGTGCTATATTTTCAGCCAAAAACAACGATTACAATGCAATCAACTTAAGCATTCAAAGTGAAATCCCAGGCGAAACGACAACGTTAAGTCCATCGATACTGTATTGAATTAAGACGACGTTGTCAATTATCCAATCACTTGACTTGCCAGGCATTCCATCGCACGTTTTAACATTGAAAATTGGCGTGCCTATCATTCTTTAATGAAACAAAAATCAGCCACGACTTTACAACGGTAACACTTTTCAATGAAAAACATAATGAAAAATACCATTGAAGCTGAAGTTACTATTTTAAATGGAAAATTTAAAGGAGCTGATGTACTGTTGTCACGCATCCCAATGATGCCATTTGAATTCAAACGTCTGCATTTTACGGTGCGACACGCGTTTGCAATGACTATCTACAAAGCACAGGGACAATTGCTACAAGTTTGCGGACTAAAATTGTAAAACCCATGCTTCTCCCATGGACAGATGTATGTGGCCTGCTCTCGCGTCGGAAAAACATCTGATTTATTCGTGTATGTACCAGACGAAAAAAAGGAAAACTTTATGTATTTAAAAGCTCTTGAAGAGATATAATTAAAATGCAAACACTTTCTTTCTTTGAGAGGCATTGCAACGCATGCCGGATTCTCGCAAGTAACATATAAAAATGAATATGTGTAAAATATGTTTGAATATTTATTTCCCAAAAGAAAAAAGTTAATTATCTTGGTCCAACAATACGACTTCCACAGCTTGTAAAAATGGAATTATAGATAAGAAACGTTATATAAGCCTTTAGCTATCGGGAGCTTAACTTATGAGCTGTTAAAAGTTCTAAATACTTTGTGAAGTGATATCGGTTTTCCAATGTAGTTTATCAAGACACTTAAATTGCGTGTTTCAATAATATATACAACATTTCATAGCGCGGAGCATAGTTGAACAACTCTTAAACCATTTTGTTGCACTACAGCAACAATTAACCCCCTTTGTTATACTAAAACTCGGATGACCGTGACTGAACTCCTTTAGGTCAGGGTTCTGCACTACCGAGGAGAATTGGTGGTGTCTTATCGGGTGTGCCTCTTCGTTGCGACCAGTAGAGAAACATCGCTCTCCCGAAGCGAAAACCCCGGCCGCTTCCATGAATTGCAACGCAACGTAAGAAAAGCAATAACATGATTACTTAATGCCGTTAATGGATAGGAGGTCTGGGTGGCGAGTAAAGCCCGTTCCGATGATTAAAACCACATGGCCTTGAGAAAGACGCTCCTAGGCGACCGTTTCGTCCCAACTTTCGTCCCAGCTTTCGTCCCGACTAAAAGACTCCCAGGACGGGGGGGGGGATGGTAACAAAGCATCTCCCCCCCCCTCCCTGAATGGAAGCAAAGCTTCCCTGACCCACCGGAAGAGTGGACCGCGAACGCTTTAAACGAAGCGTTAGGGGGGGGGGGGGGGGTATTAACAGCTTGCGTTCGACAACCCAATGACGCTATTTCCCAATTTGACGTTGTACTAAAACAATACTAAAAGCAATAAATACGTTTTTTTAAAAAGGGGACGAAAAGTTTCTATATAACTTTCCACGGTACAGGATATATCTTTTTGAGGATTTTTTTGTAGCCAAAATATTTGGTAAGAGTTACCTAACTTTGTCTTTGGCTTTACATCTTTTTTTTAAAACTGAAATAAATCTCTTCAATTTATCTTAGTATCAGAAAGTAGTTTCGTCACTCCATCTGGAATGATAATCAAAGGCAGATTCTAAATCGATAAGACATTTCTTCTAGTTAAGACATTCTTGGAAGTTGTAATAACTCACGACAGCTAATATTGCGCCTGAAAGGAATTAATTAAAATAAACATGTAAAGATAATTGAATAGCTTTGGATTATTTAAGTTATATTTCCTTGCATTTTGTTAAATTATTCCATTGAATTCTGTAAATTTACTTACTTGTTTACTAACGTTCTTACTTATGACTTTTACCCCGTCTTTGGCATAGGCCGTCTACAAGAATTTCCCATTAATCACGGCCCTGTTCTTTCCTTTCCACTTGCTTCCTGACGTATTATGTATTTTGCGTGTCTGCCTCTAGATCGCGTCTCCATGTATTCTTAGGCCTAACTCTTTCTTTTTTCCTTGTTGATTCCATGTTAAGGATTGTTTAGTAATTTTATCTAGGTGTTTACGTATAGCCTCCTTCTTTTCCTTATGATATCTTCCCAACAGGCTTCTTTTATATCATTTCTATGAAGTCTTTCCTGGTGATGATGTTTGGCCATTTGATGTTCAGGATCTTTCTAAACTCTTGGCAAAGTTATTTTATGAAAACATGCTTTTTTTAATCCCTTAAAGGATGGCGCTTTGAGAAGACTTTCTGTCTTTGAAAGTGCATTAGTAACCACCTATTGGTTGTGCTTCATCAGTTGTAATCAATCACTTTGAAGATCCATCAGTTATAACCAGTCATTTATTGTGCTCCATCAATTTGCAACATGTCATTGATGGTATTTGAACAGCTGTAAACCGTCTTTGATGGTTTTTTATGAGTTGTAGCCAGTTATTGATGCTGTTATGTCATTTGTAACCAGTAATTGATGGTGCTCCATTAATTGTAACCAGTCATTGATGGTGCTCCATCAGTTGTAAACAGTCATTGATGCTTCTGCTCGCTCCATCAATTGTAACCAGCCATTGATGGTGCTCTATTAATTGTAACCAGCCAATGATGGTGCTCCATTAATTGTAACCAATGATTGATGGTACTCCATCAGTTGTAACCAGTCATGGACGTGCTTCATCATTGTACTGGTAATTTTTTTTGTAACTTCTTGTAATTTTTCTAGTCAAATGCCTTTCCTCTGCTCAAATGTCTTTAGTCTTTTAAAAGGATTTTCCATTGATCAAATGTTTTTTCTCTTTCCAAACGTCCTTCTCCTTTGTGAAAGCTATTTACCCTATTCAAATGTATTTCCTCTTTGTCAAGATCTTTTCGCCTTGTCAAGGTCTTTCCTTTGTTCAAATGTCTTTCCTCCTGTTCAAAGAACTTTCCTCTTTTTAAAGGTACTTCCTCTGTTCAAAGGTATTTTCTCTGTTTATATGTCTTTACTCAGTTTAAAGGTCTTTCCTCTAGTCAACGGTCTTTGCTTGCGCGCGTAAGCATATTATATCTCAGGGAGTTCTATTCACCACTTCTCGAAAATGCTGAAAAGTAAATACTGTATATTTATTTGTATAAACAGAGCATTGAATTTCTGATTTTAAAAACTGAGCAAAGCAAATTCACCAATTACCTCGTTATGTAATCGCCCAGGATGCCTAAGACTAAGATCCATTTCTTCAGCCGCTAACTGCATCGAAACACGACTAAAACAAAGAATAACAATGGATCAAATTTGCATCTTTCAATATTTAAAAAGAGTTTGAAACATTAAATGTGCACGTAGTTAGCAGGTACTTAGATGTCGCAATAAAAATGAATTAATAACTGAACTAGCCATGAAAGGAGTTTTCTTCTTCTATATATTATTCTATATCTGAAGAACCCACGATCAATATATTGATAATTCTGGCTCCTGTGTGTGTAGAGGGGATTTATTTTAGTATATTCGACATAGGCAAATTGAAATAAGAAAGTGAATGAAAAAAAAAAGAAGTGTTTTTTTTCCTAGGTTTAAATTAATTGTTATTATTTTTTGTTGAAGTTTTTTGGAATAATCGTATATATTATTGTATCAAGCATTCTTGAAAGTTATGTTTTGTGCTCAATTTATTCCGATGATTTGAGTTGCGGTTACAGTAAGTGGCACATTGTACCAATGTGCTGGAATTATTATCAACGTGTGGGTAAGTATTCTTTAACACATTAGAATTAAATGAAATATGAGGTTTGTAAATAGAAAAAAAAAGTTGTGATATTAGAATGTGTGTGGGATTGAAGAAGATAAATATACCGGTTAGAAGGGGGAACGTTTACTGTATATTTAAATGTAAGCTACACTTTTAATTACTACACTTCGAAGTAACGCTTCTAAAATGTATCAAATTTTCCTGGAATTCTGGCGGTTATTATTTTTTTAAAAAAGTAAATTACTTTTGCTAATTATTTACAAGTTAAAACTTTTATACAGATACTTACAAAAGTATTTTTTTAAAAATATTAAATAAACTCAACCTTATATACATGCGAGTTATAAACAAGAAGAGCTCCTATTGCATAACAGCTATTTATTGCGCACTTTAAAAGAAAATGGCTACCGTTTGTGCCAGAACACATAATTTTCAAGTTGAAGAAACCGAATCTAGCAGCCTACCCCCTCCTTTGCATGAGTTAGGGGATAGATTGGAAGACGAAAATCTTCGAGAACTTAGCCCTGTTGAAGAAATGACAATCATTTCAAATGATGTACCGGTAGTATTTTGGCAAATTATAAAGCCGTCCAAACATGGACGACGTGGTAGATCGTCGCCAGCCGCCGACTTCATGTGGTAATCATTGAACGAACATTTCATCAATGTGTTTATTATTTATCTTTGAATAAGATTCAACAGTTAAGTATTTTATTTTTGGATCAAAATATAAAGTTTCTAAATATTCGTGTGTGGGCGATAATTTGAGGGATATAATGTGTAAATGGCAATGTGACATCACGATTCACGTTCTGAGGATATCTCTCTCTCTCTCTCTCTCTCTCTCTCTCTTAGCTGTTCGCACTCCCAATGGAGCATAGGCCATCCAAAATACTTTCCAATCTTTCTCTGTCCTGGGATATCTTTGCTAAGTCAGCCCAGCTTTTCTTCATTCTCGTCACCTCTGTCTCTACTCTCCTCTTCCATGTGGTTCTTCTTCTTCCTCTTTTTTTTTTTTTTTGGTACTTTAGGGATTCCTGTTCAGGGCCCTGCCTTGTAAATGTTAGTGTGTGGTTTCCTTAATGTGTGCCCTATCCATCTCCATTTTGTCATTTTTATCTCCGTTCATCTTCGGAACACTTGATGTTCTCTCTTAAAGGATAGTCTTACAAATTATGTCAAACTATCTCATTTGGAGGATCCTTCGCAAGCATCTGTTTTAATGTTTGTTTTTTGTTTGTTGTTTTTCTCCAAGTTTCGAATCCATACAGAGAAGTGCCTTGACATTTGAGTTGAATATTTTTAACTTTCACATTCTAGTATTTTACTAGACTCTCCTGAGGGTATCCTTTACATGTATTCGTGTTATTTATTGGATCAAACAATTAAATCTTTTTCATGACAGGAAAAACAAAAGAAAGGAATGAAAATTGTATTGAATTGGCTTTTAAGGAATTTCCTATTTTAGTTCAATTATTATATTATGTCAAATTAGCCTTACAGACAATTAGCAGGTTACTGTATGTGCAGATAGGTCCCATTTCATAAAACCGTGTAGCCAAAGACATGCAGATTGGTTTTAAAAAGCATTACTCATTGAACAAATTCTAACAACGCCATGTTGAGTTCATTGTCATAAGAACAAAATGCATTAATTTAAATTTTTAGTTGTTATTTTTTACAATTTTTATTTCTTTAGCAAATCTCAAGCTAGAGAGGAATGAATGATACACAAATTGTTTTCATCGGCCATGTGACCAAGATTATTTTCTCAAGATATCATTTGTCACCATCAAATAGATTGTCGTATACGGTTGCACAACTCTCAACAAATATTTTATGCTTATTTTCAGCTCAACACTTAAGTTCTTAATTCTTCAAAGAAATACATCTTTAACAAACTAATCCTACTTTAGGCACTGAACGCAATTATTATGTAGCACAGCAGAACGTCTATTTGTGATTAATGTACTTTGGGGTATTACTAAATGAAATATTTATCTGTGGATAAAGGCACTAGAATTTTTAAAGATGTTTTATAGCTTAATGTATCTGTTCATGAATGCATCACTCGGATGATGTAGTATTTGTTTATGCTCTCACTGATACCTAACTACACTGGCCAACATTGAAAACGTTTCTCACTTAAAAAGGTGCCAAGCTGTAGTATCTTTTGGTGTACTGGACATAGAAACATGAACTTTTTTTGTTGGCTCTCGATGGGAAAATATTCTATATGGTTAATTTTAAATGCTTCACCCTGTAAATGTACCCAGTAGGACTGCAGCAACATCCTAAATAAGCCTACACCTATGTTATATGTATAAAGAATTCAACAATGAAGTCTTCTAGAAGAAGCTGTCACGATAATTATATATCGAAAGCGCTAAGACTAGTTGTAAAATTTCTTCAAAAAATGAAAGTAGTCCGGCACTGTCTTCCAATAATGAGGGCTTCATGAATATGGAGTAAAACAAGTACAGCTCGCTCATCTATAGTGATGTGAAGGTGGTTTGCCTTTTCGATGGGACTGCAGCAAGGATTTGCAAAACAAATTTTTCTTATGTGAGTCGAATAGCCAAGCAAGGGAAATGCCCTGCCTTCAGCAGGAGTTTAGTAGTTGGGGAGAAGAATATCTAGCACCCAGATCTGGTCTACTACTGACTGACCGCCTACTACTGACTGACCACTACTGACTTACTACCGCTGTCTGACTACGGCTGACTAACTATGGCTGGCTGACTACGGCTGATTGACTACGGCTGGCTGACTACGGCTGGCTGACTGACTACGGCTGACTGACTACGGCTGGCTGACTGCTGCTGACTGACTACGGCTGGCTGACTAGGCTGACTACGGCTGACTGACTACGGCTGGCTGACTACGGCTGGCTGACTGACTACGGCTGACTGACTCCGGCTGGCTGACTGCTGCTGACTGACTACGGCTGGCTGACTACGGCTGACTGACTACGGCTGGCTGACTACGGCTGGCTTACTACGGCTGGCTGACTACTGCTGGCTAACTACGGCTGACTGACTACTGCTGGCTGACCACGGTTGGCTGACTACTGCTGGCTGACTACGGCTGGCTGACTACTGCTGGGTAACTACTGCTGGCTGACTACTGCTGGCTGACCACGGCTGGCTGACTACTGCTGGCTGACTATTGCTGGCTGACTACTGCTTGACACTCCCCAGAGATGCTAACGAACAGCTGTATAACAAAGAGGCGTAATGGTCTGTGACTTGATGATGTTTATACATGCATTAACGGTAAGCCTATAACCATTGGCTGCATTTCATGATGTACACTTTTATTTATTGCATATTGCAAAAAAACTAGGGCCGATTTTTCAAGTTTACTGTAACTCTCGTGTTGAGAACGTACGTATTGATAGAAATTATTACCTTTATTTCAGTAACATGACTTTTGTAAATAGAGGTTGACCAGTGTAATTCAATGAATTATTGCATTTTTTAAAGGAATTAATTATCTGTCAGACATATTAATGGTAAAATGTAACGTGTTTTTTTTTTTTTTAAACATGGATCAAAGTTAAATACAATTGAATATTTGAAGTATTACTTTGAGTAACACAAATTATTCTCTTTAAAATTTTAAGATATACATTTTGTAAAATTGCATTTAAAATCATGTATATTATGTTGAACTGATTTTTGAAAATGGCCGAATGGATTTTTAAGCTTCAATCAATCTAAAATTATCTATTGAAAAAATGTCTTTCTCAGAACCGGATGCCTTGTACGAACACCGCTGGTTGATCTCTGTCTTAAGGAAAACTGTGTGTTTTAAATTCCTAACCGTAAACATATTAAATGTGTTGTTTTGTTATTTGTTGGGAAAGGAACTTAATATTGTGATTTTGAAAACAAAATTCGTTATCAATAAAAATTTCAAATGTTTTAAAATCAAAATGCAAATTTGAGATGATGTTTTAAATAAAATCAAAATTATGTGTCGTTTTTAAAAAGAGGACTTATCACAACTGTTAACAAACACAATTAACATTTTGGAATAGCATTCCTTGCATTCCTATACATCTTGTACATAAATGCAATAAATAAACATATTCTGTTTAAAAACATCGACCACTTGAATTCATTCACTCATTTTCGGAAAAAAAAACTTGTTTTTTTTTTGGTGGTGGTGTTGGGTTTTTTTTTACATTTAATTATCAGCATGCGTATACAAATATTACCTTTTCATGATTGTGTTTATTAATGAATCCACAAGTTTTTTAAATTGTGAACACAGGTATAAACTGCTAATAGGCGATAAGCAGTTCAATGGCCTGACTACGTCTAGGGGTATTACTTCTTAACACATCGAGATTTATGTGTCTTATGTGAGGTTCTTTATTGAACAACACAGCGTATCTTCTTTTATCCGCTGACTCTCTGCAATTCAATTACTATTTTTTTAAAAAATAACAGCAAACAACGTCATCTCCTATACCCAAATAGGTCACATATACTAAGAACGAAGCAACTGCTGCACAAATACTCTCCACACCATCAAAAAACACTATATTAGCAATTTAATAAATGTAATCTTTGTTCTTGTTTTCTTAAGCAAAAAAATTCATCAATTCGTAATAACAAATTTTTTCAACTGTTCGAACTTTTGAAACATAATGATAATTTACTTGACCAGATTAGTGGTGTGGCTACTTTTACCAAAATTGGCCCTATTCTGCCTTTGTATTTGTCACTTTCAGTGCATGGCTTACACTGGCCTTATCCAAAAAATGTTACAAAAGTTTCATTAATGACGTTATTGGCATCACTACCAGTGAAACAAGTAAACGCCATCAAATAAATCATTTTCTAAACTCATTCCACTCATATGTTAAATGTATACCCATGTCTCTAAGAATGATGTAAAATTTCTAGATATTACCCGTATCTTAATAGAAAACGCATTATTCAACTCTGCCTATTACCAACCAACTGACAACAATAGTTACCCATTGAATTCACCCTCCTACCCCAAAAATGCAGTAGCAGAATTGACTGTTTAGAGAACTATGACTCAACAGAATGTATCCATTACGGCTCTAATGAAAGAAAACAAATTAATGCAGTTTTTAATTAGCGCTAGCTGAGCGTTATTCTCAACAGATCAATCATTACTACCACTAGCTTAGCGTTATTCTCAACAGATCAATCATTACTACCACTAACTTAGCGTTATTCTCAACAGATCAATCATTACTACCACTAACTTAGCGTTATTCTCAACAGATCAATCATTTATTGCCGCTAGTTCACTATTATTCTCAGACGACCAATCGTTTACTACCGTAAAATATTTAGCTAGATTTCAAAGAAAATAAAAACAAATCATTCATAATTAATTTATCTGATAAAAAAAACAACTCACAATTTATATTAAAAAAATATTAATTTTTTACCAAAATAAACATTTCCTTGTTAGGCTTTGTTTCTGATTTGAAATAATGAAATTCAAAAGTTAATTAAAGCTTTTTTTAATTCTGAGTTCCGGGTTCCGATCTCAAAAACTGACACTGGCTGTTCAATGTTTATATCAAGTAAGCTTCTTAAACAGCAGATGATTTGCCATCGGAGTATTGCTACTCTTAGTTAAACAAGTATCCATCTTTTGACTATTTCCATCTTTACCAAGAGCAAAAGTATTCTTTGTTTTAAGTCGCATATTGAAATAAAAAAACGGCTTTTACAAAAATACATCTATCAAATTCCACAGAAGAAGGCACAGTAAATTACAGAAACTTTTGAAATAGAAGCTAAAAGAAATGCAAGTGACATTAATAAAATTTTCTAAAATTGAAAAGGAAAACTAACGGATAAATTTTAATGATCAAGAGGACAATAGAATATTCTCTATTTTTTTTATCTATTTCGGAGTTATTCTATGAAAAATTCAACACCAGGAGATGTTGTGGGCCAAGATTGTAAGACTAACTTATCCCGAATATCGATACTCAACAACTGACAGTTTTTATTAGATCCGATCAAGTTGAACGCTTGCAACATTTTTTCCTCTTCATTTTCAGACATTGCTGCACACGCTCCTTAAGTGAAGACACGTGCAACGACTGCATACAAGGATGGTGTTTAATGGAGTCAAGGCGTCTTGACGAGATTTGAACCCAAACTAAGCATCGCATTTAGTTCTACAACGTCTTTCGAGCCCGATTTTACCGGGCTCAATACCTTAGAGGTCTAGGGGGTTACAGTAATTAAACAAACCGTTGAATTCATAGAACAGCGCATCTTTATTAGCCACACTACTACAAACTATATTGTCAACACCATTCCTGTTACTGCTGCTGTTAACTCAATCACAACACACCACGCCATAATACGTCATTTCCCCGTATGCAAATTACGACACAAAATACCAAGCATTTAATAACAGCATCTACCCAGATACTCTCAAAACCAACACAATCACAAAATAATTACAAGTTCTTAACATAAGGCGAAAGTGATCTTTAGCAAATCTTTTGTATACAAAATGAAAAAATTGAATTACGTCAATTTTTGTATCTCGTTTGACTTTCTGTATTAATGGTTTTTCAAAAAAAAAAAAAAAAAAAAAAAAAAACATTCTACTTACACACCATTATTTTTACAGTATTCTTTTTATGATCCTTTCAAAATTCAGGAAAAAATACCCCTTAAGACTCTCTTTTGTGCCAGTTATTAGTGTCCAGTTTGAATTTATATACGAAAATATGGATTGTTTAATAATTTAACTCTTTGTATAAAAATGAAACCAAATAATGAAAGGATGACTTCCTATATAACTGGCTTTAATCCTTATAAAGCTAAGCTTTGCTTGACTAGCTACTTTGCCCGTTGCAGACGGGGTTTAAACAGAAATTAACATTCAGCCGTTTCAAGACATGTGGCTCCATGGGAAATACTTGCAATGGATCGTACAAGCCAGAGAGTCACACTAACGGTTGGATCACATGGGGTAGCGCAAAGTTTACCCTTTAAAGAAGGCACACACCGAGGGGTCGTACACAAATTACGAGTCGCTCATGGCTGGGTATGGGGGGGGGGGGGGTGGGGGATTTGTGGACAGGGGGAAGGGGGGGGGGGGGAAAAATGGGGGGCTTCACGGTTTTTTTTTTTTTTCTTTATTTTTTTTTTTTTTTGT
>CAXITT010000068.1:1060864-1217580 GCA_964033795.1 Lymnaea stagnalis
TATTTTCTCTTTACTTTAATAATTTTTGTGTCTATTTTTGTCTAATTTTTTTTTTATCCAATCAATCCAGGGGGGGGGAAGTGCCCCTTGCCCCTACCTGCGGGCGCCCATGCCCAGTTGCAATGACAAACATATAAACGGACACTGACAATCTATTTAGACAAAAGCACTTCTTTATTTCCATTAAAAATATGAGTTTATTTTAATTTAAAAAAAAAAATTCTATTACTGTGTACATTTTTCTGCGCAAAAAAAAAAAACAAGAAAAAAAAAGATACATGCATTGTTCATAATAATTCGTTTATAATTTCTTTTCAAAAACGTATTTCTATTATACTAACATTAGAATGAATATTCCTTATGACGACTATATATATCAACTATACTCTACATCTACTAAACTCTATGTCGACTATGCTATGTGTAGACTATACTCAATGTCGACTATACTCTATGTCGACCATACTCTATATCGACTATACATCAATTATACTCTATGTCGACTATATATATCGACTATACTCTATATCAACTGTCCCCAAGTTCCACTATGCTATGTTTAGACTATACTCAATATCGACTATACTCTATGTCGATCATACTCTATATCCGCTATATATCAACTCCCTCTTTGTCGACTATACTCTATGTCGACTATATTCTAAGTCGACTATAATCTATATCGACTTTACACTATGTCGAATATATTCTTTTTTGACTATACATATCAACTATACTCTATGTCGAATATATAATATATCAACTATACTCTTTGTCAACTATACTCTATGTCGACTCAACTATAAGTCGACTATACTTATATAAAATAATCTACGTCGAATATACTCTGTGTCACTATACATGTCAACTATATTCTATGTCGACTATACTCTATGTCAACTATAAATATCGACTATACTCTATGCCGTCTAGACACTATGTCGACAATACCCTATGAAGACAATGCATATCAGCTATACTCTATGTTGCTATATACATCAACGATAATCTATGTCGACTATACTCTATGTCGACTATACATGTCAACTATACTCTATGTCAACTATACTCTTTATGGACTTTAAATATCGACTATACTCTATGCCGCTTATATATATAAACTATACTACATTTTGACTATATATATCAACTGTACTCTTTGTCGACTATAGTCTATGTCGACTCTACTATAAGTCGACTATACTTATAAACTTTACTCTATTTTGACTATATTCTATGTCACCATACATATCAACTATACTCTATGTCGACTATACATATCGACTATACTATATGCCGTCTATACTCTATGTCGACAATACGCTAAGTAGACAATGCATATCAGCTATACTCTATGTTGAATATATATATATCAATTACAATCTCTGTCGACTATATACTATGTCGACAATAATCTATGTCTATATAATCTATATCTCTTTTTGACTATACATATCAACTATATTCTATGTTGACTATACTCTATGATTTGTTACAATTTCTTATTAGCCTAGAAGTGGATTTACTCGTAATCAAGTAATAATAGTCAAGCAGCACGAGAGACCAAAACTATTTGGTGTCATTTCCAAAAGAAAAATGTTTTTTGAATGGTGTTTCAAACTTGATAAATAGATATATTTAAAAATAAGATCGTAAAAATATCAGAAAACAATTAAATCAATTTTGTGATATGTTCATTGAGTGCATTTCAAGCAATCGATAACAATATTTTAATGTAAATGATCACTAATTAAGTCATTGTTGTCACTAAAGGAGTTCATTTATGCCTGATTTCTTCGGTAGAGAAATGCTTTAGATTTCTTGTGGTTTTATTGTTTTAATGGTAAAATTTCATTTTGGTTAAAATATGTATATAGTTATGTGCTCAGAATAAATATGTAGAATGTAATCAAAAGCTTTTTACATTTATTTCGATAAATAAAGAATGTAATCTTATCTTTAAAAAAATATAATAAAATATTACCATTAATAATTCCTAGATGTTATTTTTTTTCAAAATGATAAAACAGTTGTATATTAAAAAAGAAATGATAGAAAAGTATTTTTGTGTGTATGTGAATAAATACTAAGATTAAATGAAACAAGTTTTATTTTGGGTCGAATGTAATTTAATTTGGCCACAGTCAATGAATAAAACATTGGGTTTTGCTAATATTCTTGTCTCGCGTTCTCTTTTGAAATGACACCAGCGTTATGATTCAGTTCGATTCAATATAAAAACTAACACCTGGAGTCGATGTGAGTCTAGAAAGTATCGTCTGCTTTTGCCTGGCATCGATACTGAACAGCTGACACGCCGAAGTCGAACCCATCCAGTTGAACGCGGTGCACCGACTTCCGCCTCTCAGCCTCAGACATCGCTTCACGCACTCCATAGGCGAAGACATGTTCGCCGACACGATGAAAGGATGGTCTAAGGCTGAGTCAATGCGTCTTGTGAATGACGTGAACGTCAGTAGCTCACGACTCGCCATCGCTTGTAGTTCAGCAACATTGAAGTAATCTTTACCATACCAGGTGTTCAGCGAAAAAGAAAAGTCAGAGGTGTCATGAATTTGTCACGTTTTCAATGTCTGTTTGTGTTCATCTGTCTCAGTTCCTGACGAGAAAGTTTATTCTACACATCTTTCCATTAACTGTATTTTCAAGAGTAATCTTATTTATACCTTTTAAATGTTTTTGTTAAAAAATATTTGTAAAGTTCAATGATGAAATGATAAATAAATATGTGTTTTTAATGAATCATCACAATCTTTATGTTGTTTTTTTGTTGTTGTTTTTTTTGCATTCTCTTCATGATTTAAAGATAGTGAATTATTGTTTTTCCTCAATAGAAGCTAACATCGAAATCAATTAAAGTATCTCATTTCGCTAATAATGAGTATCACTGTAAAAAAAAATAATGCTGTAACATAATGGATATTTTTTTTTAAAACCTGTCTTTCTGTGAGCGCAGTCCAAGAATGCATGTATTCAATCATTGCGTTTCAATTTTTTTTTCCCCAAGGGATTGATGTTGTGAACTAGTTGTGAATGTTGGGTAGGGGGAGTCGTGAATCGTGAGAG
Source organism: Lymnaea stagnalis (assembly GCA_964033795.1). Taxonomy (NCBI): domain Eukaryota; kingdom Metazoa; phylum Mollusca; class Gastropoda; family Lymnaeidae; genus Lymnaea; species Lymnaea stagnalis. The sequence goes on from CAXITT010000068.1 coordinate 1,063,952, forward strand.
TGTTTTGTGAGTTGTTGATCGTGAGGTCAGAGCGTGAAGTTAGTCGGTGGTGTGGAACGGTTGCCTAGGCTGAGTTGTTTGTGTGGTATTATAAAAGGGATGTGTGTTAGCTAGAGTCAGAGAAGAAAGGTAGAAGAGCAAGAGAAGAGTTAGTCGTCAGAGTTGTCAGTTAGGTGTTAGTCAGTAGTGATAAGAGCGAGTGGATTTTTGGTAGTTAGACGTATGTGTATCCTGTTTTTTTTAAAAAATCTAATAAATATTATATATATTGTTACACGGGACTTTGTATTCTATTTGAGAGAGTCATACACCCTAGACAGAGGAAGAGGGCCGTAACACTTCAAGTATAACGAAGGTTGTAACAATCGACACTTCCAAAGAGGTTGGATGTGTTCTTTATGAAAGTGACTAAAAAAAACCCAACCTTATCAACCGTACATAGCGTCCGGTGACGGGTGTCGTACAGTTCCAAGTAAATGTCCCTCCACCAACGGGATCAGTCCTGTTATAGCAAACGTCCCCAGAGACGTTCTGGAAATTCTTTAACTTCCTTGGGTCTGTATTGAACACGTCGATTGCGCAGTCGATTTGCACAGTTAATGAAGTCTCCTCTGAAATATTGAACAGAACCAGGAACAGAAACATTGCAAATCCCATCTACATGCATGGGAGCCAAAATGATCAATAAATTGATCGTGGGCCCTTAACATACAGAAACATTGCAAATACAATCTACATGCATAGGAGCCAAAATGATCAATAAATTGAACGAGGGCCCTTAACATATAGAAGAAGAAGAAGGAAAAAAAAAAATAAAAAAAAAAAAAAAAAAAAAAAAAAAAAAAATAAAAAAAAAAAAAAAAAGAAGAGGTTAAAGAAAAAATAATTTCTCAAAGCAAATTTAAATTAACTGGCTAATGTGTACAATCAGAAATTCCTATCATTGAAGTATTTTAAACACGACACATGTAACACTCAATACAGGGGGTCAACATCAAATTTAAAAAAAAAAAAAAAAAAAAAGTTTTTGGGTTTTTTTTTTCTTAGTATTTTTTTTTAAAAAAATAATTTCTCAAAGCAAATTTAAATTAACTGGCTAATGTGTACAATAAAAAATTCCTATCATTGAAGTATTTTAAAAACGACACATTTAACACTCAATACAGGGGGTCAACATCAAATTTAAAAAAAAAAAAAAAAAAAAAGTTTTGTGGCTTCTTCTATCCTATGCATTTTTTTTTAAAAATTGCTACATAATGTAAAACAATTATTGAACCAGTGTGTACATAATTGTTTTATGCTGCTGAAATAGGATCATATTTATGGATGGGTAAAAGTTGTCATTAGAATGTTGTGTGAGTGGGCGCCATCCGTCCTTCGCAGTTCTACGACTTCACGGGACAAAGTCACAAGGCCTGGGATTTTTCTTGAAGCCTGTAAGTGTCTTCACTAGACCGTGGATTGCCTCTCTCCACGTGCCCGGATAACCCAAGGGAACATCCTATGTGGATGATACAGCTTGGATACAGCTTGGATACAGCTTGGATACAGCTTGGATGAGATGGTTGTCGTTACAATATCTCCACCTACGGGACTCCTTCTCCAAGATTTGATTCTGAGTTTCCTTCTCTTAAAAGAGTAGCTATCCAAGGTTAACGGGTCCCATCCACCCGAGGTGTTGGAGAAGGTCTTTGGCGAGGATTGATCTACGGACTCAAGTTTACACAAGTCGACCACCCAGCAACCCATAGATCTACACTACGAACAAATTCAGTGATTTGGTTGTTTTTTTTTGTTTTTTTTAAAAGTGTGTCGTTACGATGGTATAATCAATCAGTAAGTCATAGCTCCATTCTTAACTTAACCAAGCAAATTAGTATACTTTATTGTCGACTTCCAAATGACACAACTTCCACGTAGGTTGTGGGTCACTATTCAGAGAATGCCGCTGGAGGGAATTTTTTATGTAAATTCTTGTTTTCTTTGTGTTCATATAATCCATAATAGAGTGAATCTTTGATTTTTAATTTATTTCCGTAATAAATTCATAATATACTCGGTAAATACACACAGATGTTTTTGTTAGAGCTTGCAATATGTATATATATATATATATATATATATATTTATTTACATGTATGTTATTTGCTACAATTACGACAATAGATAATCAATTTTATGACTAATACATTCTGCCTGTGTCTAACGATCAATGTTATATAAAAATGGTTGACAACTTTGTGTCTTCATTGGATACAGCTTGGATACAGCTGGATACAGCTTGGATACAGCTTAGATACAGCTTGAATACAGAAACCATCCACCAGGCCGGGTTGTCCGAGTAAGTTTCCGAGGCCATAAACCACCAGAAACGTTATTCTTTTTGTTTATCAATTATTTTCAATAAATACATTTTCTATCCCCAAAGTGGGGTGAGAATAAAGAGCTCCAAAAAAAATCAATTCTATTTATAGCATTCAACACACACTTTTTATTTAGTTTTATGCGCTGCGCCCTAACAAATTATAACATTAATATTTAAAACCTTCTTCTGTTATAATTTTTTTTTAACTTGAGAGAACAATGTGTAAATCATGCATTATTTTAAAGTAGACAAGTCAGTCGTTGCAAATTAATTCTCATAAACATTTTAAATAATCCCTCTCCCCCCCCCCTCCTCCTCACCCGCTCAGTCACTCATCAATGTGCCGAGTTACCTCTTTGTCGAAGCAAGTTGTTAAATCTCTCACTCGGCCTTGAGATCTACCCTATCAACGTGCCGACTCATCCACTCACTCACCTGTTGGTCAAAACAATTGGCTCTGTCACAAACTGGCCCTTGAGATCCACCATCCACCAGGCCGGGTTGTCCGAGTAAGTTTCCGAGGCCATAAATGTCGAGTTGATCCATATTTGAGTATAACCGTCATTACCCAGGTCTGCAGTTCTGCCTCCATAGACTGAACTCTGCCATGCGGGCTTGTAGAGTGCAGCATTAAATAGCGAAGCCACAACGTCAAATTTCACATCTAACCAGCAACCAAAGAGCAGTAATGGACTTATTAATTTCATGTTGTTTTTTTTTTTATTTTTTTTTTCATGGACTGAACAGTCGAATAGATGGACGAAATAAAATTTCTCCTCTTCGATTATAAACACGTACAAATGTTCATCGGATCCACCAGTGTCACTTTCAATCTAAGCCAAATAAAACAATACTATCGCCATGCTATGTGGTTGAATCAAAGATGGTTCTGGAAGAAATAAATATTGAGCTTTTTCAAAATCGATCTGCTCCTTACAAACCACACAGTCACCATTACATCCCACAATGCATTGCAGTGTTATCGTCGGATTCAAGCAACAGTGGGCAACAGCATTTAGCTACAAAATGTCAATCTTTTAAATGTCAAATGAGTGGCCAGTGTTATTAATGCCAAACTCTATAAAAGAGTGTCCATCGATTATTTCGTTGAGACACCATTCAATCATATTTGTTCACTCACTATCATTTTTTTTTTTTTTTTGCCAATGATTAAATCCCAAGAAAATGGCTTTTAGTTTAGTCTGGCATTGGCATCGATTTTAGAGCCTTTGCTTAAACTCGTGTTCAATTTTTTTCTAGATCCACAGAACCCATTTTCACGTATGTTGTATATGTTACCGGCAATGTGTGAAATCCGGCATTATATAGAATGCCTGATAAATGAAGGCAAAGTAAGAAATGGTTCATATTTCACACATCTCCTAGGCATTCTATACAATGCGAAGAGCAACCTGGCAATGTTTAGAATACCCGGCCATTATTGTTTGATTCTTTGCTTAGTGGTGGCGTGGCCATTTTTTTTCAAACAGAAGGTGGAGCTTGTGAACTATTGCATCTGCCACTGCTCACATTATCTCTGCTGAGATGTTGCCCGGTCCCGATGCTTTCCAAATTTTGAGCTGCTTCATAGCCAAAGATATCTCATCCTTATTTGGGCCGATGTTTCCTATTTGTAAATCTTCAATTGCTGGTTGTATCTCTGGTGAGTCTCTGGGTGGAGGTTTGTTGAGCGATTCCTTAAATTGCTCCATCCATCTTTTTTTGTTGTTCTTTTTCTGTTCCGTTATGGGTTTACCTTCCTTGTCTTTAACCGGTATCTCTGTCTTCTCATACCTTCATGAGAGCTTTCCTGTTATGTCATAAATATATTTTATGCTAACTTTTCTGACTGCTTCTTCTGATATTGACGCTAGACCATCTCTTTGTTCCTTTTTATCCTTTTTGATGCTTTCTTACCCTTCGATTTACTTCTTTATATTCACTTGTTCTTTGTTTTCTCAACCTGGTGCAGCTGTTGCTAACCGAATACTTCATTTATTACCCCTATTTTTTATGTATCGTGTTGATTAATTAGAATTTTTTTTTTTTTTTGCTTCATCGGTCTTAATACATCATTGCTTTTGAATGTGTGAAAGTTACTGACATTTTTAAGTTTTGCCATATTTTAAACTCCTAACTTCTGTCTCTTTCCCGTTTTTATTTTTCTTTTTTATTTTTATTTTTTCTTTGTTTTCTCTTCTTGGTGCTGCTGTTGCTATCCTAATTCTTCATTTATTTTCCTTTTTTTTTTTGTATCGTGTTTATTAATTAGAATTTTTTTTTTTTTTTTGCTTCATCGGTCTTAATACATCATTGCTTGTGAATGTGTGAAAGTTACTGACATTTTTAAGTTTTGCCATATTTTAAACTCCTAACTGCTGGCTCTTTCCCGTTTTTCTTCAATTTTATCTTGAGATTTGCCAAAACAATATGCGGATCAGATGCAACATCAGCTCCTCTCTTTGCTTTTACATTTTAAAGAGACCTTCTGATACACTCACACACACACAATATATATATATATATATATATATGTGTGTGTATATCAGAAGTTCTCTTTGTATTGTATTTCATTATCAACATAGTAATTGAATTGAGACTCACTTATATGCTAAAGGAGATCAGAAGTATTCCGCCATTAGCATGCTTAGACCTCATACACGTTTGTTATTTAAAACCTGGAAGGAATGTTGAAACGGCAAAGGGGGTCATCGCGTCTTCAGACTACGTCGCTAAACCAGTCGTTTGAAGATATCTTAGAGAGGGAAAATAAAAAGATGGACTTCTTTTGTTCCAGATCTTTTTCAGTGACTACCCTTCATAAGGCACGTAAACGTGTCTGCGCGATCAGACGCCATGATGCGTTCAAATCTGGGTTAAAAAGGAAACTGAGCTTCTAACAGAAAGTTCTCGTACCTACAAACAACACAATTTGATTGCCAAAAATGCAATTTTATAATCGTAATATTATACTTCGAGCTGTGCATGGCAATCAGAAGGCATTGTAATATCCTCCACTAATTGTCTTGAGAAGAGATACAACTCTAGTTTTTTTTCTTCGTTCACAATCGTCTAAGATACGACACTTCTCATGATAGACCTTAACCATGCTCCAAAAGATTTTGAAAGACTTGCTCTGTGTAATGAAAAGTGAAAGAGCTGGCTTCCTTAATGGGGACGTCTACTATCAGAGCTGATTTTACATGCACCAGTCCAAATGTGATGTATATGTTTGTGGGCTAAAGATGCCGCTCTTGTTATGTAGATGATACGGGACGAAGGCTATCTTATAGGTTTCAGAGAATATCTTCTTTATATAGTAACAAAACAAAACAAAAAAGCCATCTCGGTCTAATGTCATTTCAAGAGAGGTAAACTGGTGAGGGGGGGGGGCACATTAGATGGTCTCATCAAGGTTCCTAATTTATGACACGAATAAACCAGCTGGAGTAAAGGATGAAAACGTATACATTATTGCTGTAAAAATCCTCATCATAAAATAATAAAATATTCACTTACAGGTGGTTCTCAATTTAACTCTATTTTTTATTCTAAATATTTTTCTTTAATGAATTTACTTAGGAAATTCTTACGGAGGACAGTAACCCATCAAGAGAAAGAGAAGCGAGAGATAAAGTCACACATAAATTAATGACGTTAAAAAAACATCTTTAAAAATATACTCTCTTCTTTCTTAATCAGGTATGCTGAACATTCTCAACATAATAGAACTCCAAGTGATGGTGAGTCGGGAACTACTAAGGTTCAGTTCATTCACAAGACGCAGTGACTCAATACCAAACATAACTTTCATTGTGTCGGTGAATGTGTCTTCACCGAAGGAGTGTGTGCAGCGATGCATGAACCTGAGAAGTGGAGGTCGGTGCACGTCATTCAACTGGGTGCATCGAATAAAGAATATCAGTTATTGAGTATCGATACCAAGCAAACTTCTGAAATACTTCCTGGGCTTACATCAAATACAGCACGTATTTTTTTATATGGAATCAAACTAAATAAGGACATGGGTGTAAGGTGACATCAAAACCAAATTTAATTATCTTACTTGTTATATTTATATTCACTGGATTTCTAATTCATTAATGAGTTTTTTTCTTTTAAGGTTTTAAAAAAATCATTTAGAATTACCTTTATTAAATGTATTATATTAGCATTGAGGCTCTATTATTGAAGGAGAAAAATTATCGATTTAAGGATATTACATGATTTTTTCAAAATGTTGACATTTGAATAGAATTGGTGAATGAAATGTAAATCAAAACATTCAATTACATTGTGAGTTCGGTGTTGTCCACTGGCTTTGTGAGTATGTCTTAAGATGGCATGTGCTGAGTTAGGGATGTTAATGGTATGTGGAGGTGTTAGGTCGTGAATAGATTACTTAAGGTCAGTTATATTTTTCTGTTAATGGGTCATTTAAGGAAAGGTGTATTATTGTTTGTTAATGATTCACTCGGAGCTAGTCATGTGATTGGTTTGCGAAATTACACTTTTTTAAATATCTAGCTTAGTATAGCACAGGGCTTTGCTTACTTACAAGTTCAACATATATAATGTTTTGAGTCACACTTTATCTGACAGTACAAACTTGTTACTTACGTCACAGAGTAAATAAGCTTTTCTGGGGAAAAGTTTGTTTACATTCGAATGCGTGCCATTTGTTCTTAAAATTGCCGTCAGGTGACGCCATTTCTAGAAGTTCTTAACTTTGTTCTCTCTTAATTGGTTCCAATATGAACATAGGCTTCGTACTTTCAAGTCAGCGAGACTTAGATAAACTAAGACAGGCAGAGCGCGACAGATAAAGAGAGACTTTAGCTATACGAGACGTTATTTATTTTGTTTGTGTTAATTGATGTGTGTATTTTCAGTACTGGATATTTTTTTTTACTTGTTGTAAGTTGATACAGTTTTTTTTATTTCCCTTCGGTACTCATGTCTTCTTCTTCTTCTATATCTTAAGGGCCCACGATCAATTTATTGATCATTTTGGCTCCTATGCATGTAGATGCGATTTGCAATGTTTCTGTCACTGATGTTGATGAGGAAATCATGCACTAGGGGTTTGAAGGCTTGAGGCAATAGACACAAATGTGTCTAGTGTTGTCGCCTCAACCGTTCCTTTTGTTTTGAAAGATGGTTCCAGTCCCTGATTGTCTTGGGCAGGAATGAGCAGCTCCTATACTGGCTTCTCGCTGGTATGAGCCTGAATTGCCTGTCATGGCCTCGTCGCTGTCTATGGGGGAGAGGGACGAGTTTCTGTTTAATACTGGAACAGTGGACCAGCCCATTATTTATCTTGTACATCATGGAGAGCCTGGATTGTCGTCGTTTCTCCAATGGTGACCAGCCTAGTGTTTCTAGCATGCTGCCAACACTAGAACTAGAGGTATTCCTGTAGCGGTTTAGGACAAAGCGTGCTGCTCGTCGCTGGACCGCCTCCAACCTCTCAATGCTCTTCTGGGTAAATGGGTCCCAGACTGAAGATGCATAATCTTTGTGTGCCAATTCACCCAGCAGGATGAGCCTTGTTTCACACAGAGGTACTTCTTGCAAAGTGAGCACCAGATGTTGCTCTTCACCTTCTTGCATGGATTGTCTTTGTAAGACACTCCAGGATTTTGCTTCGGTAAAAGTGCAGTTCAGGTGCGTATGTTATTTCTTAACACATTTCGTATTTTTAAAATTTTTTTTTCATGTAAACTTACGTGTATTTTTAATAATTAAATACAGGCAGTTATAGTTAACTAATTCTGAATTATTAATCGCATCTTTTCTTTTTATTTTACTTCTAAAGAGTCTTTAAACATCCCCCAACCAAAGTGAAACAGCCCCATTTGTTTGTATTTTTCTTTTCACCCTATGCAAGATTTTTAGCCACCTATAATGCTATACGAAATTTTCAAACTGTAAGCATATTCACAAAAAAGAATGAAATACTAGATTTTTTTATTAGGCGCAAGCCCCCCCCCCAACTTTCTTTTTTTTTTCCTCTCAGAGCGCTCGGAATATAGGGGTTGTCTTTTGAAGTAGGGGGAGGCCGGGGATCTTTGAAGTCGGGGGAGGCAGGGTATGAACCGAGTGCACCCGCCCCCCCCCCGCCCCGCGACGGTCCCAGCCCGACCTCCGCCCCCAGCTGCCGAACCACCGGAAGAGTCTCACATCTCAATCTAGGAGAGAGGAACGCGAGAGGGGCGCACTCCGTTTCCCAGACTGAAACACGAGACCCCCCCGGTGACTCGGCAACCGAGAGCAAAGGCCAAGCTGGGACCACCACGAAGCGGAGAGGAAAACGAACGCACCCAGTTCACACCCCAAGGCAGTGGACACAAACGTCATCATTGTCCTGGACCTGGTGTGAAGCTGAAAAAATAAAGGGGGGGGGGGTTGCACGAATACGTGCCAATGTGTGATCACGTGTCCACTTTAAAAAAACTAATATTTGTGACGTTGCAGAAATGGGGGAAATCGGAATGATAGCGTGGGGTCATTTTGATAGTCATCTCATCTTGAAGGCTGCTAATACGCTGTCCTTGATTGGTCAGCTCTAATTTGAGCACCCCTCCTCTTTTTTCGTATGCAAATGCACTTATTAATGGTGACTGATTTGCACTGAGTAAAGTGAGGGCTAGTGATTATTTTTTTTTATATTATAAGACAGACTCGTTTTGGCTTTGCGGTATTGCTGGTTGTAGGATCATTTTGTTTAAAATGTCAGGACGACCAAGAAACAATAGCTAAAATTGTTGATGCAACGGGCATTTTTAATGGTGCAGCATTTGGTTTAAACGCTCACCTTGTGGGGCAACAAATAACATTAATACGACAGGAATTTCTCCTAAGGCTCGTAACAATTGCAATGTGGCTTGTAAGCTGGGTTCGAATGTCAAGTATGTGAGCTCCCTATAATTACCGGGATCTGCATATCACCCGAATTGGGATCTCACCGTAACCGGTATCCCACCGGGATCGGTAACCCACTGGATCGGGATCCCACCGGGATCAGGAGCTCATTTGGATAAAATCCTATCATGTCTAGTGTTGTATAGTTTTTTCTTTAAAATAAAATCAAATTAAATATTGCTAGTATCACTAGCTTTTCTGTTGCCTTTACGTCCTCACGTTGTGACCTATTGCTAACTCTACGATCAAAAAACTTAAAACAGATGAAATCTTCAAAACCATAACTACAATTTATACGTTTACTTAGGGCCGGTCATGTGACAGGTTGCCCACCCAGGGTTAGGGTTAGTTTTTTTTGTTTTTTTTAACCTGGTCTTTTTCACTGCTTGTCGTCATCCTGGTTGACTTGAGTATACCCCAGAAAAGTGTTGTCCCCACAGTTAAGAATTCTATTTTATCAAACTGAAAGTTCAGTACTGTGGGGGGGTTCTACTTGTTGAAATAGTCCTAAGAAGGAAGTTCGATATACAGCGCATAGCATAAACTTAAAGTTAAACTTGCAAAAATGTATTTCCTTAATTTTTAAAAAAAAATTTTCCAACTTACCGTTTTTTCTAATATGAAAGTGTGAAACTATTAACACAAATATATATTTTGCTCATGCTTCTGATTTAATTTTTGCCAACACAAATATACTTTTTGTCCATGCTTCTGATTTAATTGTTGCCAACACAAATATACTTTTTGTCCATGCTTCTGATTTAATTGTTGCCAACACAAATATACTTTTTGTCCATGCTTCTGATTTAATTGTTGCCAACACAAATATACTTTTTGTTCATGCTTCTGATTTAATTGTTGCCAACACAAATATACTTTTTGTTTATGCTTCTGATTAAATTGTTTCCAACTTAAAATTAAGTAAATGTATACCCCTGATATTTTCTTTGTATACCCTTCCACTATAAAAGAAAAACACTTACATAACTTAACTTTTCAATCTCATCTTTCACCTTTGACCCCTGATTCAGACATAAAATAAACAACCCCTAAAATCAAATACTTTCGAATAAATCCTTAAAAAAAATGTAATATCAAGCAAGTGGGGGTGGGGCTAAACATTTGACAAAACATGCGTACCATTAGAGCTGTTTATATGAATCCCAATTAGTACCCCCCCCCCAGGCTTGTATACGCACATTTTTTCACGCCCCTGAACTATATTAATACTCTGATGACCCACACGCTTTTACAGTGTAGGGCGTATCTCACTAAACATTTCAGAGAAACCAAAGAGGCACAAAACACACTTGCACTATTTCTGTAAGAATGTCATTTAGCGCAGTTGATTGTCACATCCCATTGCTGGTTATCACATATATTGTCACATCCCACTGCTGGTTATCACATTGATTGTCACATCCCACTGCTGGTTATCACATTGATTGTCACAACCCATTGCTGGTTATCACATAGATTGTCACATCCCACTGCTGGTTATCACATTGATTGTCACAACCCATTGCTGGTTATCACATAGATTGTCAGATCCCACTGCTGGTTATCACATAGATTGTCACATCCCACTGCTGGTTATCACATTGATTGTCGCATCCCACTGCTGGTTATCACATTGATTGTCACATCCCAATGCTGGTTATCACATAGATTGTCACATCCCAATGCTGGTTATCACATAGATTGGAACATCCCACTGCTGGTTATCACATAGATTGTCCCATCCCACTGCTGGTTATCACATATATTGTCACATCCAACTGCTTGTTATCACATAGATTGCCACATCCCATTGCTGGTTATCACATAGATTGTCACATCCCACTGCTGTTTATCACATTGATGTCACATCCCACTGCTGGTTATCACATAGATTGTCACATCCCACTGCTGGTTATCACAATTAATTGTCACACCCTACTGCTGGTTATCACATTGATTGTCACATCCCACTGCTGGTTATCACATAGATTGTCACATCCCACTGCTGGTTATCACATTGATTGTCACATCCCACTGCTGGTTATCACATAGATTGTCACATCCCACTGCTGGTTATCACATAGATTGTCACATCCCACTGCTGGTTATCACATTGATTGTCCCATCCCACTGCTGGTTATCACATAGATTGTCACATCCCACTGCTGGTTATCACATAGATTGTCAAATCCCACTGCTGGTTATCACATAGATTGTTACATCCCACTGCTGGTTATCACATTGATTGTCACATCCCATTGCTGGTTATCACATAGATTGTCACATCCCACTGCTGGTTATCACATATATTGTCACATCCCACTGCTGGTTATCACATTGATTGTCGCATCCCACTGCTGGTTATCACATAGATTGTCACATCCAACTGCTGGTTATCACATATATTGTCACATCCCACTGCTGGTTATCACATAGATTGTCAAATCCCACTGCTGGTTATCACATAGATTTTCACATCCCACTGCTGGTTATCACATTGATTGTCACATCCCACTGCTGGTTATCACATAGATTGTCAGATCCCACTGCTGGTTATCACATAGATTGTCACATCCCACTGCTGGTTATCACATTGATTGTCCCATCCCACTGCTGGTTATCACATAGATTGTCACATCCCACTGCTGGTTATCACATATATTGTCACATCCCACTGCTGGTTATCACATAGATTGTCACATCCCACTGCTGGTTATCACATAGATTGTCACATCCCACTGCTGGTTATCACATTGATTGTCGCATCCCACTGCTGGTTATCACATTGATTGTCACATCCCAATGCTTGTTATCACATAGATTGTCACATCCCACTGCTGGTTATCACATATATTGTCACATCCCACTGCTGGTTATCACATGTATTGTCACATCCCACTGCTGTTTATCACATAGATTGTCACATCCCACTTCTGGTTATCACATAGATTGTCACATCCCATAGATTTGTATAAATGTATAACCCCACACATTGAGAGCCATTCAATAATCTTAAGTCTAATTTAATTATAACCCAAAATTAAAAATAATTCATATTAAGTTATCACAATACCAGAAAAATTTTTTTTGATAACTATTAGACCATATAAATACGTCAAAGTTAATACACACCACAAGATATGTATTAAAAGAGCAAATGAATTTATTAAAACACATTAAATGTTAAAAGGAATCACAAAACATGACAGTTATCAATTAAATTATTTTGAAAAACCCTCAACAAAGGGAGATTATTAGTTAAAATCAAATTTGAAGAAGAAAAGATCTATTCTCATCCTTCGATTTATCGATCAACCTCCTGGTGGTGTACAGGCAATGAGCTTAGATACGTGAATATAAAGAAGACCAGGCACTAATACAATGTATAGTTATCAGGACAAGCAATGTCTTGCATAGGGTCAATTATGTCACAACTGTGACAAACATAATTATTTTTCTTCTGTATACAGTTTAAATCAATTTAGAGTTATCTCACCAGTCAGAAGTTAGAGTTACCTCCAGTGAAGAAAACTTTATCATTGTGAGCGTTTCCACGAAAAAAAAAGACTTTGCAATGAGTGGAGCTCGGTGGCCACTCTTGGGTGCATGCAAATAAGCTTTACTCTGGACACTGGAGCACAATTACCCACCATTGGATAGATAACTAGAATTATTTGGCAGCAATGTGTTCACTGTGTTGGGCGCAAATTTAATTTGATAAAAATTTTACAGATCTCACGAATTTCAACATGAAATTTCAGACGAGATTATGAGACTACGATTCGGACTCAAATATTCTGCTAAAACGTTTCATTGGCCTTTTAAAAACATTTAAAGTGAGAGACCAATAGCTAATTCTTCTGAGTCTGCATACTGTGACTATCAAATGTAACAACAAAAAGATCCTATGATAGCCCAGGGCTTCCGTTGGAAAAAAATCAGAGCTGATATTTTCCATTACACAGGTAAGAACTATTTACTTTTTATTGATTACTAGGGCAGATTAATTAAATAAAGCTTCCATTTGCTCGTCATGGCATAACAAGAGAAGGACTTAGTGATAAAGGGCCCAAGTTTTGCTGTGAAGAGTTTCACCACTTCTCAAAACAGTGGCGATTAAGTCCCATGACTTCAAGTCCCAGATACCTACAGTCCATTGGCGCGGCTGATCTTGCAATAGAGACAGTAAGACACTTTTAAAGGAAGCTCAAGATCCGGACCAAGGTCCGTTAATTGGCCCTGTTGAATTTATAAAAAATATCCATGCTACAATGAACCTTCGCCTGCACGGCTGCTCATGGCCACACGCCTGATAAAATCTCTTCCAGGAACTGATGCCTATCTAAAGCCTTAACTTCCAGACCCAAAAGAAATCCAGAAATGAAAAAAAAAAAGAAAAAACGTTCAAGGAAGATAATACAACAAAACAGTGGAACTCACGGGTCGTTGAAATATTAAGTCTTGGGGCAGTGTCCGTATGCAGAAAGGGCCTCGAAGCACGCGGAGGTCCATTGATTTAGCATCACAAACCATTTATTGTATAGAAATTACACCACATGAAATACATCTCCAAAATTGGAGTAAAATATATCTGACGTTGTCTTACTTACTTCACATAGGATTTTCACACAGATCTATTAAATAAGTAACCCGATGCTATAAGATGTATGGCAAAGAGCCTATCTCCAATCTACACATGTTTCCATTTTCACTTATGTCCTTTTTTTTATTTGATTTTATTTGATATTTATATCGCGCTGTTGTCCATGCCACTTTAGCATGCTCACTGCGCTCTGGTGCTCCGAAATCTATTCAAACAAAAAAGTTTTTAATTGTTTCTTTAAATGATTTTTTTTTATCATTTACAATTCCCCTCAAAGATTGTGTCGCTACCAATAACCATCAATTCTATGCCAGCACAAGTGGTAACACAAAGTTATTGAAAAACTAGTCCTAAAACAACTTTTTGCTTACTTAAATGATCACTCTCTTCTCAGTTCTAATCAGTCGGCCTATAGACATTTCCATAGCACGGAGACAGCTCTCTTGAGAGTCAGTAATGACCTCTTGCGCGCAATGGACAGCGGTAATGTCTCCATTTTGATCCTCTTAGACCTCAGTGCGGCCTTTGACACTGTTGACCATGAAATCCTTTTCAAAACCCTTGAAAACTACTTTGGAATTTCTGGTTCGGTTTTGGCTTGGTTTAGGTCCTACCTCTCTGATAGAACGCAAATGGTCTCTGTCGATGGCTGTCTCTCCGGCAGTGCTGATTTGGTGTACGGAGTGCCACAGGGGTCCGTTTTGGGTCCGGTTCTATTCATAATGTATACCAGACCACTACTCCTCTTGCTCGGGAGGCATGCTGTTGAGAACCAGTCATTTGCAGATGATACACAGCTATACATGCATACCCATCCATCTCTTGTCGATTCCGCTGTCCAGACTTTGCGGGGGTGCATTGATGATGTCAAGTCTTGGATGACACTCAGCAAGTTGAAGCTTAATGATGACAAAACAGAAGCACTCCTCATTTACAATCACAAATCATCCTCTACCTCAACTCTTCCCACCTCATTTCAAGTAGGTAACTCCGACATACAGTTTACACCCTCTGCTAGGAATCTTGGTTATATTCTTTCTAACAACATGTCTCTCGATAAACATATCTCTCACATTTGTCGTTCGGCATACACCGCCATCCGTCAGATCAGCTCCATCCGCCACTACCTGACAGTTAGCGCAACAAAAACTCTAGTCTGTGCTCTTGTTCTCTCTCGTCTTGACTATTGCAACTCACTTCTGTCAGGTTCACCGAAACATTTTATAGAAAAACTGCAGAAAGTTCAAAACTCTGCTGCTAGGCTTGTTCTTAAGGCAAAAAAACATGATCACGTCACTCCACTACTCCACTCACTACATTGGCTCCCTATACAGGCACGCATTGACTACAAGCTGTCTCTTCTCTGTCACAACTTTTTCTCGGATTCCTGCCCTTCCTATCTAACTGAACTTCTTTCTGTCTATTCACCCCTTCGACAACTTCGCTCCTCCGCAGACTCGCGTATTCTGTCCGTTCCCAAGACACGCACTAAATTATATGGTGAACGATCTTTCTCTTTCTGCGCCCCCAAACAATGGAATTCTTTGCCACTACACATCCGCAATATAACAACCACACAGGCCTTCAAAACTGCACTCAAAACACATCTATTTAAACTATACTACTCTGACTGATTCTCCTCCTATAAACCGATAAACGTACATGGGTTTCCTTGTAAAAATGTCTAGTGTGGGTGGATGAATATACCTCTGGTGTTGTTTTGCTTATATGTTGTTTTTATTTCATTAATGTATTTTATTTTAATATTATGATTATGCCTCTTTGCTATATATGTACAGCGCGGTGAGCCCAGCCCTAGGCCGGGGTACCGCGCTATATAAGACCACTTATTATTATTATTATTATTAACAAGTAAACCACCAGTAAGCGGATGTGATAGATAATAATAAATAAATAATAAAGTTCATTTCAAAAACACGCTTCATCCCCAAAGGCTCGAAGCGCGGTACAAAGTCAACAAAAAACACATTTATAATTTACCACATTTAAAACAAACGGAACACTGCAAAAACTAATTACAAGCATACAATGTCAAAGTCTTTCAACCCATTTCAACCGTGAGCAACACAGCCAATATGCATTAAATCGAAAATATGGTAGACAATCATCCTAGAAGGTGCGTGTGAAATAAATGTGTCTTTAAATCGGTTTTAAAGGACTCCAGTGTCTGAATGTTTCTGAGATCGAGTGGAAGGGCGTTCCAAATTGTTGGACCAGCACATGCGAAAGTGCGCTTTCCGCAAGTCTCAAGGCAAACACGTGGTGTCGAGAGTTTGCCACTGTCGGATGAGATACATTTAAAATATACGTTAATAAACAAAGAACAAAAATTTTTTTAACTTTTCGTGCTTGCACGAATATTCGTGCATGTTTGATATTTCACTATTAAAAATGATACAATAATGTAGATATAACTCCTATGCTAGAAACGTAAAAATCATTATATAGATGATGATTCATGGTGATGAATTTTAGTAATAGTAGGTTGAAATTATCGCAAAATGCCTACCATTTTGATCGCTAGAACATCGAGTAATATTTTCTAGTTCTTAAGAAAAGGCTAGGATGACTATAACACTAAAGAAACATAATGAGTTAAACATATGTTCTGATTCTAAAAAATAATGATATAGATTTTATTTTATTTTACTGAATTCGAATACGTTTAAAGGCGAAGAATAACATATCCGATTTCAACATATCCGATTTCATTTTTAAAAAAATATATTTCAGTATTATTATTAATAGTTACAGATACATTAAAAATCACATTGAAGGAAAAATTTCAAGAATCTTATCCCAATTTGAAAATTTTGCTATTTATGTTAATAAGCAAATAATGATCTAAGAATTATTTGTTTTAAAATATAATAATATTTATTTAAAAACCCAAACAGCTGTTGTTTTTAGTGCATTTTAGTACCTTGTTGTTATTGTCAAATTAAATGAACAATAATTTCATCTAATTATCTTTAAACAATAAGGATTCATCTCAAATAAAGAAAAATATATTTATTTCAAAAGATGAAAATTTTAGCTTGTGAATAAAAAAAGCTTTATATTAATAACCTCGTGTGACAAATTTTGATAATATATTTTTTTCTTCTTATCAGTAAAATTAATAAATATAATTAATTACTGTTTAAATTGTTAATACATCAAATTTTAACTTTTTATTTCTGAAATTTAACAGGTATTTCCTTTTTTTTTTTAAATCTAAAAATATAATTGTATCCAATTTAAAAAGTAATATAAACATAACGTTTAAAAATGTCAGTGGACTTTTTATTCAGCCCCTGTTAATGGAAATCCTTTTTTAGGGCAGTATTTTCAATGAAGATATTCAGCAGACTTCTGATTCATATAGGTTTAAAAACAAGGATACTAGACCAATCATTTCTGGATCGTGACACCTTTGCTCCCATAAGACATGTCTGTGAAACATTCCTGAGTAATTTGGCAAGATACTTTTTTTCTAGAGAGAAACATCACAGTCTATGAGCAACTGGTTGGTTTCAGAGTTCAATGCAGTTTTAATCAGTATAAGCGAAGGGAGCCTGACAAATATGGAATAAAAATCGCCTTGGCTGCACATTGTCTTCGAACTCTTATCTTAGAGGCTGGCCATGTCTCGGCAAATTAAATGCAAGTGCCTTGCCAGGAGAGAGAAATATTGAAAAATACCCAGAGACTGTCATTTCTCTCATAAAGGACTTCCGTGGAAGTGCCCACAATTTCAGAACCGCTTATAAATTCATTCCCCAACAACTTGCAGAACCAATGGCCAAGAACAGACTCACTCTAGTTGGTACAGTGAAGCGAAATAAGATGTTCCTACCCAAGGGGTTTGAGCAAAAGAAAGCTCTGCCCTCCCCACATCAGTGTTTTGTTAAGACTAAAACTAACCTTGTCAGTTAATAGAGCTCGAAGCAGAAAAAAATATTGCTCTTGAACACAATACAAAAATCGTACAGATATAGAAAGTGAAACCAAATGCAAGAAACTAGAGATTGTGCTCTGTAACAACAAAATCAAAGGAGACTAATTCGCCTTGAAACCAAATGGCGAAGGTTTTCTCTGAGAATTCAAAACAACTGAAAGTAAAATAACATTTGGTTGTGTTTCTCAACATTGTTGAATTGTAATCAACTGTAGCAAGGGCGGCATTGAAATGTAAATATCCGACTAACTCACGGTCTCACGAAGACATATAGACAGCAGACAGTAAATACTGACGTTGCGCATTTCCTCACCCCTATGCAAGCAGAGGCGATTATTTCCCAACGCATCAAGATATTGTGAGGCAGAACATCTCCAGTGTTTTGAAATCTTTATAAAACTTTTAAAAAATGCCAAAATCACTTCAACTCAACACAATAATTATACATATTTGAAAAAAAACATTCTGTTACTTTATGTAAAAACTGTGCAAGCTGAGCTGCGAAGCCCCTATTTTTCCATGTATTCGTGTGACTGTTTTGCTTTGAAATGGTTTGTCTAGTTGAAGACATGTTATTATTGTTGGTATCCCGGTAACCAAATCCATTCAGTATATTTAATTATTGTCAAAATTTAAAGTCTGTTTTGTGGCATGGATTACAGACTCAGATCATCAACAAACACCAACCAAACACAAATGTTCACATGCCAGTTTAGATGGTTTTTTCTTCTATTAAATTATGCACGGGTTTGTTACACCCAGTTTCTACGGACTGTTGGAAAAAAAAAGTTTAAGCCTAAGAAAATAAGCCACTTTCGCATGTTTTATGCAATTGCAACCACCAAGGTGTTCAGTCCAACTACCTTGTGGATAAGGTAGAGTATGAGAAAGATTATAAAACGCACAGCACCGACTTTACCTTCTCAGTTTCATGCATTTAAGCTACCGTATATACTCGCATTTAAGCCTACAACGCATATAAGCCTACATCGCATATAAGCCGACCCCTTAAAACTGCTTTAAAATGGCCAGTTTTTACAAAAACCCGCCTTTAAGCCGAAAATACAATTGTCTTATTTGACTCCATATTTTTGCTTCATAGAAATGTGTTACTGTAAAAATGTAAAATGATTACTTTTATGTTACCTACCAGTTTGTTTACTTTTATGTTACCTACCAGTTTGTTTACTTTTGGAATGACACAAAAACGCGTTCCGCTCCTTCCACATTGTTTGCTATGATAATATCTGAACTTCCGCTCATAAGTTGTTCACATTTAATGATTAACGAAGTATATATTAAGAAAAAATTATACATTTTGATGTGGCTGGAAAATTGCCATTAGTGTCTGTCCTTGTGTCCATTTTGTTTTATGTGCATATAAGCCTACCCCCTAATGTCAGTACTGTATTTTATAGTTCTAAATTCGGCTTAAATGCGAGTATATACGGTATATACAACAAAACAAACTGTTGCAATAACTAGCTTAAAGTAAACAATTATCAAATAAAAACATAAATGACTATTTAAATGGAATTCAAAATGACAAAAACCATGAAATTGACATTTATCTCATCTTCTGTAATAGAACATCAATACAAATTTTACTTCTTAATATTTATTTATTTATTTAGGCATTTTTATATAGCGCTTATCATAAAGCTCTAAGCGCTTTACAGTTATTAAAACATGTAAACTAGGTAAATACAAATGAGACACTAGGATAGTAACTACTATTCTATAGAAACAATGAAAATGGCTATAAAAAGAGGACACTTTGACACTTCAGGATTAAACCGAAACAGAAAATTAGGTAGGGCAAGGAGGGTGCATCACAGGTCATAGGAGGACGAGGTTTCACTATGACGTATATGGAAGGGGAGCTGGTTCCAGAACGTGGGCCCATGGAAGCAGAAGGAGCGTTCACCGATGGTCTTAGTTTTAGTTCTTGGGATTGAGAGGGTTCTACTGTCAATGGATTGAAATAATAATTATTATTTTTTTTTTAAAGAAGAAAATTCATCAATGAACTAAAATCCAGTGAACATAAAATGAGCAACATAATTAATTTGTTTTATTGTCATCTTACACCCATGTCCTCATTAGTTTGATTCCATGTAAAAAAATTGCACCGGTTTTTGATTTGATCCTAGAAAGTATGTCAGAAGTTTGCCTGGTATCGATACTCAATAGCTGACATTCGTTATTCGATGTCACCCAGTTGAATGCCGTGCACCGACTTTCACTCCTCAGCTTCAGACATCGCTGCACGCACTCCTTGGGTGAAGACACAGTCACCGACACAATGAAAGGCATGTCTAGGATTGAGTCACTGCGTCTTGTGAATGAACTGAACCTTAGTAGTTCCCGACTCACCATCACTTGGAGTTCTATTATGTTGAGAGTATTTCCAGCATATCTGTATAAGATAAAAACACAATTCTGATTTCTAATGAACTTGTTCAACCATTAATTTATGTTTGAACTTATCTCTCTTTCTTTTCTTCCCTTCAATGGTATATTATTCTTCCCATCATTCCGTAACGTATATTCTTTCTCACCTTCATATTCAAAATTTTAAAAAAAAATATACATTTAAAATTATTATTTGTGATTTTAAATAAAAAAAGGGGGGGGGGGGTTAAGCTTGAATTTAAAAAGACGTTTCGGCTAATTGCCTGCTTCAGCAGACAAGACAAAAAGAAGAAATAACAAATAATTGGAAATTAAAAATGTGTATAGTAGTAGATCTCAAAGTAATTCTCTTAGTCTGTTTTTTTAAGAAAAGTTTTTAAAAAACGAAATTTTTCTCCCCACATAATTTTGTCAGCGTATTTTCGAGGTAATAGAAACCATCAAAATGAGACCAAAAAAATAAGGTTAATTTGAGAACCACTGGTAAGAGAGTAAAGTATTGATTTGATATCGTAATTCTTTGCTGAAAATCTGCATTGAAAATAAAGGCCCATCTTGTGGAAGCCAGTGTTTTCATTTGCTAGAACACAGGAAATTCCTATAACGGCTTTTTGAGCTTGGTTTAGCTCCATCGCGAGAAGGGTCGACACCTATTCGATTGAGAACCATAAAGTAGCATGGATTTGTATCTCTTCTGATGACAATTTGTGGTGGCTATTACAATACCATTTTCTTACCAGAGTCAGCTTAGAGTATAATATTACGATGGTTAAAGAAGTCCTTTTTGTTTAGCAATAACATTGTGTTGTTGGTGGGTAGGAAAGTGTTTGTTAGACTCATATTTTTTATAGAGATTTTTAACGAATCATTAAATGTGATTATGCGGTCACGTTTGAGTGCTGTATTACGGTTTAGTCTCAGAATAAGATCTGGAACGGAGGAAGTCCATCGTTTAATTTGCCCTATCTAAATTGTCTCCATCCAACTCGCAGAATGGACTTAATCTTAAGAACGTGATTACCATCTATGTCTTTTTTTTTACATTGTTTCCATTGTGTAAATGATCTCTTACCAGCGTGACAACGATATTTTTCTGATCATCTCGTTTTGCATATGGCTGAATCTCAATTCATTTTAAAACTTATTCAAAGTCAAGAGTGTTTTACTCTTCTATTGTATGTACATTTAATGACCGTATAATAGTTAGCTCTTTCTATCATGAAAGGTCTAACATTGTATTATTAGAACACAATTTAATTTTTTTTTTGGTTTTTCCTATTGCGAAGTTCTACGATGCTGATACCATTGAAAAATCTATT
Organism: Lymnaea stagnalis; assembly: GCA_964033795.1. NCBI lineage: Eukaryota > Metazoa > Mollusca > Gastropoda > Lymnaeidae > Lymnaea > Lymnaea stagnalis. Next base: position 1,085,539 of record CAXITT010000068.1, read on the forward strand.
TTATACCTATTACCAACTGATATATTACAAATATATATTTAATACCACATTTTATACACCTACTTTATCAACCGCACATAGCGTCCAGTGACGGGTGTCGTACAGTGCCAAGTAAATGTCCCTCCATCAACGGGATCAGTTCTGTTATAGCAAATGTCCCCAGAGATATTCAGGAAATTGTCCAACTGTCTTGGGTCTGTTTTGCACACGTCAATTTGAAAGTTGCGGAGTCGATGAGCGTAGGCATGACCATCATCCCTTAAATATGAAAAAAAAATAGAATAGATTGTGTCATAGAAAATGAGTTTTATTATCATCTTCTCTTTAACAATTTATACAAACAAGGGATTTGGTAATAAAATATCAGTTTGTCAAAGCAAATTCACAGCTAATGTGTGCAAATAATTACTCAGCCTTTTGGTTAGATTTTCAAACAAGCTACATTTTAGACTGAATAGAAGAAGACATTGATCGATCATTCCTAGACACCTGTTTCACATCCACTCCCACCTGTCTGATGTTAAGACATCACAATTTTGTTCTTGTGGGGTCATTAATAGTTGACAAGACTTTGTAGGTTGGTTTTTAATCTTTAAAAAAATTGCCAGCGTCATTATTCTATTAAAACAGCTGGCATATGAACGTGTTATTTCTGGTCCTTTGGATTAGAGACAGCGAGGTTGTGGCAGACGTTAGACAGCGAGGTCGTGGCAGATGTTAGACAGCGAGGTCGTGGCAGACGTTAGACAGCGAGGTCGTGGCAGACGTTAGAGACAGCGAGGTCGTGGCAGACGTTGGACAGCGAGGTCGTGGCAGATGTTAGAGACAGCGAGGTCGTGGCAGACGTTAGACAGCGAGGTCGTGGCAGACGTTAGACAGCAAGGTCGTGGCAGATGTTAGAGACAGCGAGGTCGTGGCAGATGTTAGAGACAGCGAGGTCGTGGCAGATGTTAGAGACAGCGAGGTCGTGGCAGATGTTAGAGACAGCGAGGTCGTGGCAGATGTTAGAGACAGCGAGGTCGTGGCAGATGTTAGAGACAGCGAGGTCGTGGCAGATGTTAGAGACAGCGAGGTCGTGGCAGATGTTAGAGACAGCGAGGTCGTGGCAGATGTTAGAGACAGCGAGGTCGTGGCAGATGTTAGAGACAGCGAGGTCGTGGCAGATGTTAGAGACAGCGAGGTCGTGGCAGATGTTAGAGACAGCGAGGTCGTGGCAGATGTTAGAGACAGCGAGGTCGTGGCAGATGTTAGAGACAGCGAGGTCGTGGCAGATGTTAGAGACAGCGAGGTCGTGGCAGATGTTAGAGACAGCGAGGTCGTGGCAGATGTTAGAGACAGCGAGGTCGTGGCAGATGTTAGAGACAGCGAGGTCGTGGCAGATGTTAGAGACAGCGAGGTCGTGGCAGATGTTAGAGACAGCGAGGTCGTGGCAGATGTTAGAGACAGCGAGGTCGTGGCAGATGTTAGAGACAGCGAGGTCGTGGCAGATGTTAGAGACAGCGAGGTCGTGGCAGATGTTAGAGACAGCGAGGTCGTGGCAGATGTTAGAGACAGCGAGGTCGTGGCAGATGTTAGAGACAGCGAGGTCGTGGCAGATGTTAGAGACAGCGAGGTCGTGGCAGATGTTAGAGACAGCGAGGTCGTGGCAGATGTTAGAGACAGCGAGGTCGTGGCAGATGTTAGAGACAGCGAGGTCGTGGCAGATGTTAGAGACAGCGAGGTCGTGGCAGATGTTAGAGACAGCGAGGTCGTGGCAGATGTTAGAGACAGCGAGGTCGTGGCAGATGTTAGAGACAGCGAGGTCGTGGCAGATGTTAGAGACAGCGAGGTCGTGGCANGCGAGGTCGTGGCAGACGTTGGACAGCGAGGTCGTGTCAGACGTTAGAGACAGCGAGGTCGTGGCAGACGTTAGACAGCGAGGACGTGGCAGACGTTGGACAGCGAGGACGTGGCAGACGTTGGACAGCGAGGTCGTGGCAGACGTTAGACAGTGAGGTCGTGGCAGACGTTGGCTGATCGAATGGAGTTTTGTTTGGGGTTGGCTCTTTCAAAAGTCATTCTCCTTGGTTGTTTCTTTTGTTTGAACCCATGTTTTGCTCGTCATGACTTCATTTATAATGATGTGATGTATTGAAAACAGGATAATCCTCAATCTGGGCTCATGTTGAACTAACATTAACTGCTTGGCTAAATGTTTTATTATTGCTGTTTCGTATTAATAAAAATTATTTTAAATCTACAACTGTATAAACATTAGAGGACGAGCATTGTTTTCTAAATATCCGAACGTAAATTAATGCTGTAAGATAGAGCTGTTAAATAAAGATGTAAACCTTCATTCTTAAGCAGCCTCTATGTATTCGTTGCATAGCATAATGAAATGGATTGTTGTCATATTTTTTAATTTTTTTTTTTGCGAACGAAATATGCTAAGTCTCTCTCAAATATTTGTCCATCTAATGCTCTCTCAATATCGGCCCATCTAAACCGCTCTCAATATCTGTCCATCTAAACCTCTCTCAATATCTTACCATCTAGGCCTTTCTAAATATATTATCAGTCTCTTTTTCTCCACACAATGTGGTTGTAATGTCATTATCTTCATTTCAAACCGTATGATACTGCACTGCTTTATTGGGACAATGGTTGGAAAGAAATGTACAGGCTTGAAATAAGTCAGGATATTTATCAAAAATGACTTCTCCTCTACATCAGAGGCCTCCAAACTACGGCCCACGGGCCGCATGAAGACCTTGCACTACAGAAGCAACATTGGAGTTTCCCCACGCCATCTGCATGCAAGATCATCAAAGACCCCCAGCTGCAATTTCAGCAGTGAACTTCTGACTTGGGTTCAAAGGCAGAAGAAATGAGACTGTTTCAAAACCCATTTGAAGCAGATGTGCCCAGTTGCCCATATGAACTGCAGCTGAAGGTCATGGAGTTGCAAGCAAATGACCTCCTTAGGTACAAGTTCAAAGAAGGACTGGTGGATTTTTACCAGTTTTTGCCCAAGGAAGACTTTCCTAATGTCAAAACTTTTGTATCAATGTACTATTCAATCTTTGGAACAACAAACCTGTGTGAACAAACATTTTCAAGAATGAAATATGGGAAGAATATTTTGAGAACATATATGTCCGATGATAATCTCATGTCACTGTTGATGTTAGGGGCATCAAAACTAAAGCCAGATATGTCTGCTATTTTGGCATCCAGGAAAACATTTCTCCATTCACAAACTAATACAGGCTTCATGTGTAGTGTATCAATTTGTTTTTTTTTTTAAAACTGACTCAAATAATATTAAATAAATAATTAAACACAACATCCATGTTTTGATTCTTTTTTATTTGGACCTCCAGTGTGTAGTCGGCCCCTGAACTGCTGTTTGATTGTTAATGCGGCTCTCGTGATGAAAAGTTTGGAGATCCCTGGTCTAGATAACTTATTCAACAGACAAAACAAGACACGGAACAAATCTGGTTGTTAGAAATAACATTTTTTTAAAGGGATGTGTTTGAAAATATCAATGTAGACATTGTAGCTTTTTTTTATTTTTATAATCAGAAGCGACCTATGATAGAGACGGAAGTTAAGTTGTTCAAAATCTAGAGCGTACTTTCCACGTTGTGTTGTGCGTATTAATTGTGACATTACCATAGGTAACTAATTTATGTATTATTAATATAACATTTAAGATTTTAAACAACAAGAAATTCTAATGGAAAGTGAGGGAATAGAGGAACCTAGTTAAAAAAAAAGGTATTTGATTGATTTCATAGCCACCATCCAGACGTCCACAGTCCCATACTGAAAAAAAATCATTTTCAAGAATCTTTTAAAGGAATCTCCTTTTTTTGTACTGAAAAATTAAACACATTTTTTCCCTATGCGGATTCACATGTATTAGTCGATATGTGATATATGTGTTTAATTGTTCAAATGCCACAATGGTCATAGAGGTGAGACATGATGAACGCTATAAGATATGTTGGGTTAAAAATTTCGTGAAATTTTAAAGAAAAAACAAGTTTTTCACGGTCTCATCTCATTTCAGGGGAGATGAACAGACGGTCACATCAGACGTGTCTACCAATACACCAGCAGGAGTCCGAATGAAAAATAATAAACTTGATTTTTTGGCCTACATATCACAATGTGAATTAATCAAATACTCTCTTGCCAGGGTCGTTTTATTTTCCGTTGATTTAAACATCTTTAATTATACTTTAAAATTCCTTTAAATCTTGTACTTCTTGCAATCTCACTGGTAGGACGCATCGCACAGATATCTGGTACGCATGTTTTGTTCTTGACACTCATAACTTCCATCTCTAGCATGGACCGAAAATATATATAAATATATATAAGAATGAGGAATGCTGACAGTAACGCCAAAGAACCAAAAAGATTACAATACGTTCGAATTCTTAAAAACGATCAAAGTTATTTTCTATTATTTTACGTACATCGAATACATTTAAATGCGCAAAAATATTATATATCCACTTTTACTTTAGTAAAAGTTTAAGTATTATTAATATAAATTACAAATACATTTAAAGTATTAACTAAGGAACGACCATAAGCATTTATGTGTTTGAAAGTTATGAAAAAACAAGTCAGCCCGCGGCGTAGGATACGCCGCAGAATTGCTCGTAGATGAGTGAAGATTTCGTGAAAGACACAGTTGTCCAAATGGGATGGGTTTGAGCATACAACTGTGATATAGCCCGCGAAACATTGGCGGCAGCAATGCGTAAACTTCTAATCATAAACTAAAGTTACTTGACTGCACACTCATTGATTCACGCCCATGAACTATATTAATATTCTCATGTCCCAACCACTTTTAAACCGAATGTTTTTTACACAATACTTAAATTGAGACGATTTCATTTCCGAAAAGAAAATATTACGCACCTAACGCAAGTGCGTTATTAAATATATATATATGTATATATCATTTAGCGTAGTTATCGGGAATTATATTTTGCGCACCATTGAACTCATTATTGAATCACACTCTGGCGTATCTATAAATAACCTGCGTGGTGTTTGACCTTTGGTGGCCTATTATATATATAGATAATACAATTTTAAAAAGTATGATCAAAGAACTACACACTAACCACATTTATCGGGAAATCCCAAACATAAGTTGTTTTTATTGCGAGTTTTAGTGCGTTGTTACCATTGCAAAATAAAATTAAAATTAATTTGTTCTAAATTGTCCCGAAAATGACCTCATAGCACGAATTGCCCATTTAGCCCTAGCGAAAAGTTCTCTGATTTAAGAACCGGATGTGACAAAATTGATAATGTATTTTCCCCTTCTTAAAAGTAAACTAAATGTTAAAAAAAAAATTGATTGCTTTTTACATTGCTAAAATTTGCTAAAATTAAATACAAATTTAGTTTGGTATTTTTAACATTCAATTAGTTTTTGCTTTTTATCCATTCCAATCAAATTTTTAAGGTCGTTAAAACTTAACCTTTAAATTTACTTTTAATAAGAAAATGCCATTTAATTCAATCAGTACAGCAAAGATACATAGCCAAATAGCATCACTAATGCAGTTATCACTCACTCAAATCAGAACAAAGCATATGAAATGAAGAAAAAAAAAAAAGATGTTTTTGTGTAAGTAAAGGGGGTACAATCGAAAGGATGGTTTGATTATTTTTTTAAACCTCTGTTTGGGGATAAAAAAATGTGTGTGTGGGGGGGAGGGGGCATACGATACATTCATTTAGCCCAAGGCAACACAAGATACGCCTCAGAATGAATTTGATCAATAAGTAACGTTCTTTGGTGCATATAGGTCGGCGAAAGGAAATAGGGTGTGTACATTTTTATGCCGATGACAATATCTTAAAATCCAATGACATTACAGTTGTGGAAAATAGATGCTGTCTTCTCACTTTACCAATGAACATGTTTAACAATTATGACAATAAATGGCGTTAACAAAACGTAGGTACATTTACCTTATCATAAGCATGAATATCAAAAACCATTCATTTCATACAGGTGAAAATTTAAATTTTCTAAATAAAGATAGGTTGAGATTTTCTTAGATAGGTAGAGAGACAGACAGATGGGCGGATGGTCGGACGAAGAGACGGACATATGGATGGATAGATGGATAGATGGATAGATAGATGGATGGATGGATGGATGGGTGGGTGGATGGATGGGTGGGTGGGTGGTGGATTGATGGATGGATGGATAGATGGATGGATGGATGGATGGATGGATGGATGGATGGATGGATGGATGGATAGATAGATAGATTGTTGCGCACAATGTATCTTTTATTCGGTAAAATGTATCTATTATTATTTAAAAATCAATGTAATGTATGTTCCGTATGCGCTCCTAAAGCATTCACCCGATTGCGATAAAACTTTTGTGAGTTGTTGTACACACGCCCGGAAATTTTTCTGAATTATTAAAAACATCTTACAATGTTCCATTTTGGCCCGGGGCCCTAAAGTCTCTTTTCTTCCTTTAATGAGCTAAATATAATTTACTTTCCTATACTATTCATCCGATTGCGAAAAAACTTTGGTAAGCTGTTGTGCGCACGCCTGCCAAGGTTTCTGAATTATGTTTTCCATTTTTAAATATTCCTTATGGGGCCGGGGTCCTAAATTATTAATTTTTTTGATATGAGCTATATAAATATATTTTCAAACAGAGCTATTGCATGGGTCGATGGAATTTAATCTAATGCAAATAGCGACATTTCAATTTGTATGTGACATAATAAGTAGGTTACTGAATTATACAACTTTGCTTTTTAGGTCACGGGGCCTTAATTTGTTATATTTTTTTTCATTATGTGAGCTATATTAATATAATGTCAAACAGGACTACTGCATGGGTAAATCAATCGCTACAAATATGTGAATAACATTTGGAAAGCCCATGCTTCTCACGTATATCTTGCCTGCCCAAGTGTCGAAAAGCCTTCTAATGTATCTGTGTACGCACCAGACGGAAAAATACAAAAACATATTTTCTCTTTAAAATGTTTTTCAAAAACGTAAGTAAAACACAAACAATTTTTTTTTTTCTTTGAGTGGGATTGCAACGCATGCCGGGTTCTGGCTAGTCGTTAAAAATATTGAGCTTCAATGACTTCATCGAGATTTTTGAACACATCTGTTTTATTGGTTTTTGAGAGCCTATTATCCGTGGTTTCTTGTTTTGACCTTTCTGCGGATGGCATCACGACAAAACGTACATTACATTTTTCCTGTCTTTTCATTTTAAGCCTTAGCATTTTTCTTTCCACTGCTTAATATTAGTCCTAATACATAATGATATTGATTGATTGATTTGATTGATTTAATACTTTGATAGCGCTTGTGTCCGTGTTGTTTTAGCCTGTTCACAACGCTCTGATGACCTAAAATCTATTTAAAGAAAAAAGTCTGTAAATCATTCTTAAAAGATTTTAAAAAAAAAATAACTTTCAATGCCCTCAATGATTGAGTCAAACTGTTCCTTAATTTTGACACTATAACTTCAAAAGAGCGCACCCCTTATTACTTCTTTCTGTGTCCATCCACACTGGGAACTCTCAGTAGGGACTGTGTTGAAGAGCGCACCCCGTATGACTTCTTTCTGTGTCCATCCACACTGGGAACTCTCCGTAAGGACTGTGTTGAAGAGCACAGGTGCTTATGGATACGTGTTTAGAGATTAGTTCTTTAAGATATTCAGGTGCAGAGGCTCTACAGCTGTATGCCAGGGACATAATTTTGTGGTCAATGTGCTCACTCACAGGCAGCAAATTCTCTCATCTTTATATACCTAATCATTTCAACAGTTACATAGGCTATTTTAATTTTTACAATCAGAATAAAGGGCCCATCTGTAATTAAACCAATTTCATAGATATACATATTATTACACAACTTCTGCTTAATTGATTAATTGTGGAATAAAGTCAGAACAAGTATTCAATTAAAACATTTATTTTTTTCAAATGTAAACCCTTTAAGTTTAAATCATTTATTGAAATAATTATGTAAATGAAAGGTAATGATATTAATTTTTATAAACCAATCATTTGTAAGCATCCCAACCTCTTTCTCACACAATATTCTCTCCCTCACATAATCCGCCACTTACTCATCTACCTTCTAAATCAGTCATAGTCTTACTCACCACCATACTCACCAACCTACTCACCAACCTACTCACCAACTTACTCACCAACCTACTCACTAACCTACTCATCAACCTACTCACCAAACTACTCCTCAACCTACTCACCAACCTACTCACCAAACTACTCCTCAACCTACTCACCAACCTACTCACCAACCTACTCACCAACCTACTCACCAACCTACTCACCAACCTACTCACTAACCTACTCACCAACCTACTCACCAACCTACTCACCAACCTACTCACCAACCTACTCACTAACCTACTCACCAACCTACTCACCAAACTACTCCTCAACCTACTCACCAAACTACTCCTCAACCTACTCACCAACCTACTCACCAACCTACTCACCAACCTACTCACTAACCTACTCATCAACTCACTCATCGACCTACTCACCTGTTAGTGAAAACAATTTGTTCCGTCACGTACTCTCCTTTGAGATCCACCATCCACCAGGCCGGGTTTTCAGATACAGTTTCGGTGCCACAAAAGATCGAATTAACATACGTTTGCACCTTACCATCATTACCCCAGTTCGGAATTCTGCCTTCATGAATTGAAATCTGCCAGGCGGGCTTGTAGAGTGCAGCATTGTAGAATGAGACAACAACTTGGTAATGAATTGCAAAGTAAAAACCAAAGAACAGTAGTACACGTAGTAGGTTCATGGTTGTCTAATGTGTAAGATATATATAAAAAGTAGTCCGATAACTAAATTTTGAGATCTATTCTAAGACACAAAAGTATCACATAGCACACCGTTGCACTGACAATACTCAGAAGCTTCAAGGAATTGATGGCTGATTTTTTTTTTTACAAAGTCCTCTGTGGCAATCCAGAAATTGTTAGTTAAATCTATTGATATCTTAACGATAACCACCAACGTTAAAGAAGACTAAGCATTGCGGTGTTACTGTTAGAACCAAGCATTATGACCACAATCCTATCCCGTTGCTATCACGTTGAAAACAACGGAGTAAATGTCAATTGGCTTTCAAAGTTTCTGAATCATTCATCGATTGCTTTCAATGCAACATTCACCCAGACATCTCACGCCAAGCTCTTAGCTCTGTGCTAAAGTCTTCTAGAAAAAAAACAAATATCCCTTAGCTTTAAAATGGTCGTCATGTATATTTTTAATATCGATTCTCATGCAACGTCTTTAAAACAAATCAACCCGCAACCACCTGTAAAATGCCATACGTAGAATAGTTCATGACATACTTGCATTATAAGCATTGACACCAAGATATAAAGAAATAGACGAAAAACAACAGGCCCGAAGGCGGTCAATGCGACTTCTCAGTTAAGCCTTTGTGTCACCTATCGAAATCCCTAGCAGTTACAACCACTTCTTTAGAAGTATTTGAGTTACTAGTTGCTAGCCCCCATTAAATAAACGAACACGTGCTTTGAATTTACAAATAGTTTTAGTTGATTTCCTAAAAAAAAAAAATCAAATTCACTATATTTTTAATAAATTTTGAATTTAATGATCACTTTTTAAGAGAGATGCATACACCAACGCGCTAGAACACGGTCATTGTGAATAGTTCAGTGATATCTTTGAGTAAGCAACCAACAATCTCTGACAGTCACAAAGATGGCTTTAAGAATGTTTTACCCCCGAACCATCTCTCTTTTAATGGTTGAGTAAAACGGCAAATAAAAGTTAGAAGAGTTTGCGTTCTTGAAGTTGTTTTTCTACTTAAACTTGAACAACTCAGGGACGTTAGATGGGTGTGAACAAGTATCTGTCTAAACTTGAACAACTCAGGGACGTTAGATGGGTGTGAACAAGTATCTGTCTAAACTTGAACAACTCAGGGACGTTAGATGGGTGTGAACAAGTATCTGTCTAAACTTGAACAACTCAGAGACATTAGATGGGTGTGAACATGTTTGAATAAATTTTCTTTTTAATCTCAAACAACTCATGTAAATTAGATGGGTGTGAACAAATATCTGTCTAAACTTGAACAACTCAGAGACATAAGATGGGTGTGAACAAGTATCTGTCTAAACTTGAACATTTCAGGCACATTAGATGGGTGTGAACAAGTATATGTCTAAACTTGAACAACTCAGGGACATTAGATGGGTGTGAACAAGTATATGTCTAAACTTGAACAACTCAGGGACATTAGATGGGTGTGAACAAGTATCTGTCTAAACTTGAACAACTCAGGGACATAAGTTGGTTGTGAACAAGTATCTGTCTAAACTTGAACAACTCAGGGACATAAGATGGTTGTGAACAAGTATCTGTCTAAACTTGAACAACTCAGGGACATTAGATGGTAGTGAACAAGTATCTGTCTAAACTTGAACAACTCAGAGACATAAGATGGGTGTGAACAAGTATCTGTCTAAACTTGAACATTTCAGGCACATTAGATGGGTGTGAACAAGTATCTGTCTAAACTTGAACAACTCAGGGACGTTAGATGGGTGTGAACAAGTATCTGTCTAAACTTGAACAACTCAGGTACATTAGATGGGTTTGAATAAATGTTCTTTTTAATCTCAAACAACTCATGTAAATTAGATGGGTGTGAACAAATATCTGTCTAAACTTGAACACCTCAGGGACAGTAGATGGTTGTGAACAAGTATCTGTCTAAACTTGAACAACTCCAGTACATTAGATGGGTATGAACAATTTAATTTATAATCTTGAACAACTCCGATACATTAGATTGTATGAATAAATGTTCTATTTAAACTTGAACAACGCGGTACATTAGATGGTATGAATAAATGTTCTAGTTAAACTTGAACAACTCAGGTACATTAGATGGGTTTGAACAAATGTTCTTTTTAAACTTTAATCGCGCAGGTACATTAGTTGGGTTTCAACAAATGTTCTATTTAAACTTGAACAACTCAGGTACATTAGATGGGTGTGAACAAATTATGTGAAAAATGAAATGTGCAACCGGATAATCAGATGCTGAATTCCATCTCAAGACAAAGACAAGCTTAAGATATAGACGACAGAAGCTTGGCTCCCGATAGAACCAGACGAATACCTTGAGAAGCTTGGCTCCCGATAGAACCAGACGAATACCTTGAGAAGCTTGGCTCCCGATAGAACCAGACGAATACCTTGAGAAGCTTGGCTCCCGATAGAACCAGACGAATACCTTGAGAAGCCTGGCTCCCGATAGAACCAGACGAATGCCTTCAAAAGAATCACGGAATTCTATATTCTACTGAAACCACGAATCAAATTTAAGCTAAATTTTTGTAGCACACTTGGACTTTATTTTGTCTAAGCCATAAGAAATTCTAATAGTAGCTTTTTAGAAGAATATATGCATTATGAACGGAGGTAAAGACACATGTCGACACACGACGACACATTACGACACTTAAAACACACGATGACGTGTTACAACTGGTGCGATTGTAGTTTTAAATGTAGATTTATTTTCTTTTTTCTTGTAAAGTTTTTTTTTTCTTTTGAGTAATTTCTGACTGCTGTAGTTTGCCCCGTTTCCTACCGACCCTTATTCTTTTATTTCTGTTAATAATACATTTCATTAATTGAATATAGATCCGAAGTCAGTGGTTCTTAACCTTTTTGGGGGTACTGAACCACATCAGTTCCATATGCGCATTCACCGAACCCTTCTTAATAGGAAAAATAAAATATGATTTTTTCCGTTTTTTTTTTGGACCTCTGCCGAACCCCTGAGACTGACTCACCGAGCCCCTGGGGTTCGATCGAACCCAGGTTAAGAACCACTGTCCTAAGTATTCGAATTGGAATGTTAACATTTTTTTTTTTTAAATCATCTGTGTGTAAAATTCATTTTTCTTTATAATAAAACAAATCTACAAAGTTTATCAATATTTTAAAGTCGTGTTTGAATATAATTCATAAAATGCATGAATAATCCAGTAAGTGCAAAGATGATAAGCATTGATTTAGTGGAAAAAGTATTGTGTTATTTTTCAATTGATCAGACGATTACATTTCAACGTCAGACATTGATGAGTACATTTCTTGGGGGAAAACACATTTACTGAACCAAATCTAGTTTTATCTCGTATTGACTCAATAATTGATGTAAAAGAAATGTAAGAATTGAGTAAAAGAACACAGTGGGAGAAGTAATAGAATTGAGTCAATGATCAATGTGAGAGAAGTGACAGAACTGAGTTAAAGAACACTGTCAGTGAAGTTGTAGAATTGAGTAAATGGACATTGTGAGAGAAGTGATAGATTTTTTATAAAATTTTTATGTACAGCGCAGTGAGCCCAGCCCTGAAAGAGCTGCTGACGCCTTATGTACCCAGTAGAGAGCTCCGCTCATCCGATAGTGGCAAACTCTCGACACCACGTGTTTGCCTTGAGACTTACGGAAAGCGCACCTTCGCATTTGCTGGTCCAACAATTTGGAACGCCCTTCCTGTCGATCTTAGAAACAACCAGACACTGGAGTCCTTTAAAACAGATCTAAAGACACATCTATTTCGCAAATACCTTCTGGGATGATTGTCTACCTTATTTTCCATGTGTTGCTGTGTTGCTCCGGGTTGAAATGGCTAGAAAGACTTTGATATTGTATGCTTGTAATTAGTTTTTGTAGTGTTGTGTTTGTTTTAAATGTGGTGAATTATAGATATGTTTTTTGTTGACTTTGTACCGCGCTTCGAGCCTTTGGGGATGAAGCGTGTTTTTTAAATGAACTTTATTATTATTATTATTATTATGTAAGACATCTTATTATTATTATTATTATTTGTGTCAACGTTTTCCGTGAAAGAAGTGATAGAGTTGAGTCAATGATCAATGTGAAAGAAGTGATATAATTGAGTCAATTATCACTGTGAGAGAAGTGATAAAATTGAGTCAATGATCATTGTAGGAGAAGTGATAGAATTGAGCCATTCATCACTGTAAGAGATATGACAATGATCACTTTGAGAGAAGCGACAGAAGCGAGAGAAGCCAATGATCACTACGAGAAGAGTGATAGAACTGAGTCCATTATCACTGAGAGACGTGATAGAACTGAGTCAATGAACAATGTGAGAGAAGTGATAGAATTGAGCCAATTTTCAAAATGAGAGAAGTGATAGTATTGATTCAATTTTCAAAATTAGAGAAGTGATAGAATTGAGTCAATTATCGCTATTAATTCGCCTTAAGATCTTAACAATTCTAGTTAATTGAAACACTGCATTATTCTTTTTGTTTCTAGTAAATATGGCCTGTGCTATGTCATTTTGAAGAAATAATAAGACATATTAAAAAAATAATATAATAATTATAAAAACGTACACATTTCTCCAAACTAGAAAACACATAGATAAAATTTGATCTCTCTTTCAAGTCTGCTTAAGCGGCTCATGTAAAAAAAAAAATAAGGTAAGTTGTGACATAGCTTGATGACTGGTCAAACTGTTCACGTGCTTCTAAGTGACCCACCTGGTTATCTTATCACTGGTCCTATATCATGTACGTTTTGTTTTTAAAATTGCACCTATCTTTCAGGCTTCAGGAGTAGACGGGGCAGCCCTTGACTTGTGACAGAACACAGCACACTGCGAGCCTAACGAAGCCAAATATAGGGTGACATTGTAGCTATAAAAAAATGACATAAAATTGCCTGACAACCCTGCACACTGTTTTTGTCTTCCAATAGCAAAATATTGTCAGTATTTCTAGATGAACACATCCATATTTAGACAATGTACATAGTCTTTGCCCGTGTGTTAAGTCTTATCGCTAGAGATACTGATGAAGACGAGCCGGCAGTAAATACATAATTTGATAGACTGGCACAAATCGTTTCGGAGAGTACAGCCGCTCAATAGAAAACCATTGAGTACACCAGTCTTTTAGTTAGAGATTATATGAGCATGTTTGTCGGTGAAGTTCGAATCCAAAGAAATGGTCTATCGAGTTTTGAGACATACCACCATTTCACTTTATGGTATTTCTATTGTTACGCTCCTTATTGTGTTCACTGGATGTGAACTAGCTCGTGGTCTAGGGGATTTGATAAAGGGGTTAACACAGGTTGATTTAAGACACACTATTCGCTAAAATAAAGACAATTTGTGCTCTATATAAAATGTACTTTATTTCATGGAATATTATGTGAACAAAGATACATGAAAATCTAAATATCAAGGAATGAATACAGGTCTAACTATCTAAATATCACAGTAATAGTAATATACATTATACTATTATAAGTCTAAGTTCCTGGAATTGATATTTCTTCCAACTATTCAAGAGCCCTATCCAGTACTTAGCAAATTGCAACGGGAAACTAGTAACGCCTCGATAACCCCATTGTTTTGGTCTCTCCTCTTTGAAGGGACTTATATTCAATATTTTGAGTGTTTGACCTTAAAGTAGGTAAGTGTTCGCTTAACAGGTGTTGGTTGTGCCATCGTTGGGATAAAGACGTCGCACTTCCTGGCTGGTGGTAATCTGACCCCCAGGTCAGGTTAATGGGGTGCCGTACACAGACAGTCCTAACTTGTAACAGTATTGATTTGATTTTATTGCCCTACACAAATTTTACTCAATATACAATCAAGCGCAAATAACATTGTTCAAAGATAAATAATAATTATTAGTTTTTTTGTATAAGTATGTCTTACAAAATTGAGATTACATTCAAAATTTGATCTAAAATAGTTCATTTAAAAAAAAAAAGAATTATAATTAGGGAACGATATAATACAATTTTAAATTAATTATCTATCTTCGTTTATTTCATGAGTTCTGGCTTTAATCTATTGCAAAGTATTGTGCAAATTATTTTGAAATAATAATAGGTTATTTTTAAATTTGATTGATCAATTTAAACAATTAAGTTTCAAGAAACAGAAATACTCACACAAACTACAAAATTTCGTAAAGTTAAAAAATGAAAAAAAAAAGAATTACTTAAGTACAAGGAAGTTGATAAAGACGAACTGGTGTTAAGCCTAATTATATTTTTTCCCAACTTTGTCCTTTTAGTCCTGATTTAGTTGGATTCGTTGTAAAAGTTAGCATCAGGGAGCGATCTGAGCCTAGAGCGTACGGTATTCTTTACTCTGATATCGATGCTAAGAAACTGACACGTGCTATTCGATGTAATATCTAACGACACAATGTATGGTACGTCTAGGATTGAGTTGAGGATTCTTGTGAATGAACTGAACGTCAGCGATTCCCGACTCACCATCACTTGGAGCTCAACAAAGTGCAAGGGTACGTAAATCCCATACCTGTTGATATAAAATCGTGTAATTATTTATTATTTTCCTTTTGCAATGTCTTTTCCAGTATCCTGTCTTTTCTAGTTTCATGTTAATATCTTTTCTAGTGTCATGCTAATGTCTTTTCTATTTTCCTGTGAATGTCTTTTCTAGCTTCCCTGTTAATGTATTTTCTACTTCCATTTTAATGTTTTTTCTAGTTTCAAGTTAATGTCTTTTCTAGTTTCCTGTTAATGTCTTTTCAACATTCCTGTGAATGTCTTTTCTAGCTTCCCTGTTAATGTCTTTTCTAGTTCCCTTTTAATGTCTTTTCTACTTTCCTGTTAATGTCTTTTCTAGTGTCATGCTAATGTCTTTTCTATTTTCCTGTTAATGTCTTTTTCTAAATTTCGTGTTAAAGTCTTTTCTAGTTCCCTGTTAATGTCTTTTCTAGTTTCCTAGTAATGTCTTTCTAGCTCCCTGTTAATGTCTTTTGCAGTTTCCTGTTAATTTCTTTTCTAGTTCCCTGTTGATGTCTTTTCTAGTTCCATTTTAATGTCTTTTCTATTTTCCTGTTAATGTCTTTTTCTAAATTTCGTGTTAAAGTCTTTTCTAGTTCCCTGTTAATGTCTTTTCTAGTTTCCTAGTAATGTCTTTCTAGCTCCCTGTTAACGTCTTTTGCAGTTTCCTGTTAATTTATATTCTAGTTCCCTGTTAATGTCTTTTCTAGTCCCTTTTAATGTCTTTTCTAATTTCCTAGTAATGTCTTTCTAGCTCCCTGTTAATGTCTTTTGCAGTTTCCTGTTAATTTCTTTTCTTTTTCCCTGTTGATGTCTTTTCTAGTTCCCTTTTAATGTCTTTTCTAATTTCCAAGTAATGTCTTTCTAGCTCCCTGTTAATGTCTTTTGCAGTTTCCTGTTAATTTCTTTTCTTTTTCCCTGTTGATGTCTTTTCTAGTTCCCTGTTAATGTCTTTTCTAGTTTCCTAGTAATGTCTTTCTAGCTCTCTGTTAACGTCTTTTGCAATTTCCTGTTAATTTCTTTTCTAGTTCCCTGTTAATGTCTTTTCTAGTTCCCTGTCAATGTCCTTCACTATGACCGTGCTAAATCCTTAACATTAACTTCGCTTTTGTTCATGTGTTTCTTGCTGGGGGTTTGTTGGCCAAATCTTCCGACCGACTAGTTGACCCACAAGCCGTTATCTTGTCGAAATGAAACATGGCACATAGACGCGTTGCCCATGATAACGCATTCGATTAAATTTTTAGCCCCCAACTCCTTCAAAAGATTGTTTTCCTCCTTTTCAAGGGTAAGCGGAAGGAAAACATGATACCACTGATGTTTACGAAATAAAATTCCCAACAACTACGCTCAATGAGATGCTTCAAAATGTCATAACTATGAATGGCGCGTAATATTTTCTTTTATTTTAATGAGATATTTATTGAAATAAATTTGCAGTGTGAAAGTCAATGGGACATTAGAATAATAATATAGTTCGGGGGAGTGAAAAAATGTTCGGGGGCGAGCCTTGGGTGGGGGAGGGCACTAATTTGGATTCGTATAAGTTGTCTCAACAATTATTTTGTCAAAAAAAATGGATAGGTGAATTTTATGAGTATAGCAATGGCCCCAAACACTATTTCGTCCAAATATGGGTCGCTAAATTTGATGTCGTCTCAAAGTCGTCATTTTTTTCCAACGGTAATATTTCTATCCATATCATGTTTAATGTTTAAACTTAAATTAATGACATGTTGTACATTTATCATGAGCCTCGTAAATACGAGACAAAACAAATTTATGTCTAAATATTTTACTGACATGGGATAACCATACGGTGGTGCCATAGTGTCAAACCCGCGCTGTCAATGAATGTATGGAGATAAAAATTGTCTTCTGCGAGATTAGATTTTTTTTTAAAGAAGCTGCTGAAAAAAGCAAGATATAACAACATTGGCCATTAAATGTATGGCTAAAAATTGAATCTGTTTGGACGCCTCGCAGGATGGCTCTAAACCAACAACCTGCATTGCAAGCGTACAATGGCAGGCGCCCTCGTTTAAGGATTATTAACTGGATCAAGAGGGCTATTTACATGGAATATTATGAATCTGGACTTTTAAAGATAAACCATTTGGGTTTTTTTTTTTGACTGCTTGAACCTTCAGGACGCTTTAGGGAGATATTCTTCGAATACAACAGAAGTAAAACTGACAGTAATATAAACAGCATGAACACAGTACAGGCACTGCTCATTCCTGCCAAAGACAATCAGGGAACTGGAACAGGCTTCGAAGAGGAACGGTTGAGGCTACATATTTGAAACATTTTGCTTACATTGCCCCAGGCGCTCCGACCCCCAGCTCATGATACCCTCGCTGAGTAACTTTGCCACATGTGAAATATCCTCTTCAACACCAGACACAAAAACATTGAAGATCCCCTTTTCATACATAGGAGCCAGAATGATCAATACATTGATCATGAGCCCTTAATATATAGAAGAAGAAGAAGTCGGTACAATTTAGATAGTGAATGATACAAAATAAAGAATGTTTTTTTAATGACATGTACCTCAATCATTCATGAGATAATTGTGTTTATTACATATGATTGAAATAATGATTTACAACACAAGTCTAGTTAGATGCCACCTTGTAATCATCTAATAAGAATTTGTAGGTTAAATTCCATAATCACTGCATTATGATTTAATATGTTGAAGCTACAACTAGTTTATTGAAACACATTGCAAAAAACCTTATCGAACGTAAAAAGCGTCCAGTGATGGTTGCTGTGCAGTTCCACGTGTAGGTCCCGATGTCAAGAGGATCGGTTCTTTTAAAGCAAACATCCCCAGATACATTGACGAAATTGTCCAGTTTCCTGGGATCAGTTTTGAACACGTCAATTTGAAAGGTTTGCAGTCGAAGAGCCATGCCTCGGTCAACTGCTCTAGAAAGGCAAATCAATCTTAAAAGTCGTTACGAAAATTTCATTGTCATCTTACCTTAAAGAAGTTATACTACTTCTAAAATTAAGTTTGGACGATTGATTTTCTTTTTCTTTTCTAGTTGCACATCAGCAAGAACTGGATTAGTATATATATATATATATATCCAGGCAACGGATTGCAAGAAATGAAACTAGCATCAAAAGTGAACGTGATCTTGACATTTGTGTGCGTGACTGCAATGGAAAGACTGATTTTTTTTTTTAATTACGAAAATAATTCTTATCTGTTCACAGATTCGCTTTTCAGTTTACTCGGATAACAAAATAGGGTCATTTGTGGTTTAACTGTAAAAATACTGCACATTAGTTAAAAACTTTGTCCGTTTATTTCGGAAAAATGAAATCTAATAAATTAATTGACTAAAAAAACAACTATAACATTGTAATCGACTGGAAACATTCAAATTAAGTGTGTATTAACACTAAGGAAATCCCATTGACTCAGCAAGACAGTGCGACTACATATGAACAGCATGTATTTCTGGCTCGTGCTTTGCGGCGACAGTTTCAAGTAGAATGCATTCTCGACCTCAACACTCAGACTTTAAAACATCCGAATTTTTCCTCCGGCTTTGAGATTATCATCAGTTTTCTTTCAAGTCGTTTCAGTGTCTGCAGTAACAATTGTAGCTGATGGCGATCTAAGTCATGCATGTCTGAATCACCTTTGGTTGATTTTGTCTTTTGTTTGCTTGTTCTTTTTATTATTGTTTTATGTTACTGGAGCTGTCATTCGGCCAAAAGCTGATATTGTCTCGTTTGGTTGTGAAAGCGGTTACACGTCACTTTCTTAATGTATCATTCATGAAACGAGCTTTAAAAGGAAATGTTCAGTTAATTTGGGTTGCATGAAAGAAGTAATGGTCTTGAATCATTAACGCTAAGTGACGTAGCTTCGTGTACAGCAACTCGGATTATCACATGCTCTCACACACAAACTACAAAAAGTGCCATGCATATATAAAGTTACGAAAAATCCTCGATCATTTTCAATTAAAAAAAAAAAAAAAAACTCTCTTCATTAGTGACACGATTGATTTTAAGAGTGATTACTGAAGTATAAAACATTTCATGTTGCATCGTATGCAATTTAAAGCTTATGTGTTGCCTTATTAACTAATGTATTACGCATAGAGTACAAAATCGCAACTTTGTGGCAAACTCTCGACACCACGTGTTTGCCTTGAGACTTACGGAAAGCGCACTTTCGCATTTGCTGGTCCAACAATTTGGAACGGTCTTCCTGTCGATCTCAGAAACAACCAGGCACTGGTGTCCTTTAAAACCGATTTAAAGACACATCTATTTCGCAAACACCTTCTGGGATGATTGTCTACCTTATTTTCCAGTTAATGCATAATGGCTGTGTTGCTTAGGGTTGAACTGGCTAGAAAGACTTTGACATTGTATGCTTGTAATTAGTTTTTGTAGTGTTGCGTTTGTTTTAAATGTGGTAAATTATAGATTTGTTTTTTGTTGACTTTGTACCGCGCTTCAAGCCTTTGGGGATGAAGCGTGTTTTTTGAATTGAACTTTATTATTATTATTATTCAATCTATCCGTCACTGGTTGAGTCAGCCCGAAGACCGTCTTACTTAATCACACATCCTTTGACCCGCATACTCACCTGGTAGAAAAACATTTGGCTCAGTCACGCACTGTCCTTTGAGAGCCAACGTACAACATCCTGTGTTATTATAGTCAGCTTCAGTTCTCGAGAATGGTGAGCTTGATAGTGTTTGTACGTTGCCGTCATTGCCCGAGTTTGGTCCTGTCTATATGAGTGCAAAACTCTGCCATGTGGGGTGTGTAATATAAAATTAGTAAAACAGAATAGGGTTAAACCTGAAAAAAGAAACGCAACAAAACATGAACGTGACGACAGAAAGCCATAGTCAGCGAATCAAACAACAGAAAAAACGGTATGGAAAGAATTTTTTTTTTTTAAATTGCGCTTAACTTAGAGGTCGTATCCTTGTGCAACAAAAGAAATGTAGAGGTCAGCACTCTGCCATGTGGGGTGTGTAGAGGTCAGCACTCTGTCATGTGGGGTGTGTAGAGGTCAGCACTCTGCAATGTGGGGTGTGTAGAGGTCAGCACTCTGCCATGTGGGGTGTGTAGAGGTCAGCACTCTGCCATGTGGGGTGTGTAGAGGTCAGCACTCTGCCATGTGGGGTGTGTAGAGGTCAGCACTCTGCCATGTGGGGTGTGTAGAGGTCAGCACTCTGCCATGTGGGGTGTGTAGAGGTCAGCACTCTGCCATGTGGGGTGTGTAGAGGTCAGCCCTCTGACACTTGGGCTTCTGAAGTGCAACATTCTGTCATGTGGGCTTGTAGAAAGCAATATTCTGCCTTACGGGCTTATAGAGTGTAACACTCTGTCATGCGGGCTTATAGAGTGTAACGCTCTGTCATGCGGGCTTGTAGAGTGTAACGCTCTGTCATGCGGGCTTGTAGAGTGCATCATTATATAGTGAAACAGCACATTCATATTTAATTCCCATGCAAAGTCCCCCAAAAAATTAGAGCACACGTTAATTAGATGGTTTGTTTTCATGGACCGACTGTACATTAGATGGTTTGTTTTCATGGACCGACTGTACATTAGAAGGTTTGTTTTCATGGACCGACTGTACATTAGATGGTTTGTTTTCATGGACCGACTGTACATCATGGGAGCTTTACGAAAAAAAAAACTATTCTCGAAAATATTTGCACACCAAAAATAGATCAGACTTATTTTATATTTTTTTTATTTGAAGGAAAAAAGAACTAATAAAAATTGAATTAAAAAAATATTTTTTCATTTGTGGATCAACTTAAACTCACCAAAAACAGAGATTATTAATCTTAATATTTTTAAAACCAATTACGCTAAGAAATTATTTGTTGCCGGGTAGTGAGGCAAGCCTAAGGATTCCAATCAAATACATTTTACAAACTTTTATTATTTTGTCTTTTTACTTTTGGACAAATAAATTTCAAACTATGCTACTCTTGCTTGAGGGATGCAATTTCAGGGGAATGGCGATAATCAGTCTATTTTTGTGTTTCCCCTCCAAAACATGACAAAAAATTATTCGTCGATTATTTGGTTTGGACAAAATTAATCCATAGAGTTTTAGTCAAGTTCTAAACATTTGAAATGATTGTTTTTGCACACACGCACCACCGGTGTATGACGTCCAGTTGAATCATATGGTGAAGGTTGAAGGAAAAAATTCTGTATTTCGGCAATGTTCGTATTCTTTGGAGTTAGCCGTTTGTGAAAAGTCTTATCGAAACTGTCAATTTTAGTTTAGCATGGGATCTGTCATTTTTAGTTTAGCATGCGATCTGTCAATTTTAGTTTTAGCATGGGATCTGTCATTTTTAGTTTAGCATGTGATCTGTCAATTTTAGTTTAGCATGGGATCTGTCATTTTTAGTTTAGCATGCGATCTGTCAATTTTAGTTTAGCATGGGATCTGTCAATTTTAGTTTAAGCATGGGATCTGTCAATTTTAGTTTAGCATGGGATCTGTCAATTTTAGTTTAGCATGGGATCTGTCAATTTTAGTTTAGCATGGGATCTGTCATTTTTAGTTTAGCATGCGATCTGTCAATTTTAGTTTAGCATGGGATCTGTCAATTTTAGTTTAGCATGGGATCTGTCATTTTTAGTTTAGCATGCGATCTGTCAATTTTAGTTTAGCATGTGATCTGTCAATTTTAGTTTAGCATGGGATCTGTCAATTTTAGTTTAGCATGGGATCTGTCATTTTTAGTTTAGCATGCGATCTGTCAATTTTAGTTTAGCATGGGATCTGTCAATTTTAGTTTAGCATGGGATCTGTCATTTTTAGTTTAGCATGCGATCTGTCAATTTTAGTTTAGCATGCGATCTGTCAATTTTAGTTTAGCATGGGATCTGTCAATTTTAGTTTAGCATGGGATCTGTCATTTTTAGTTTAGCATGGGATCTGTCAATTTTAGTTTAGCATGGGATCTGTCATTTTTAGTTTAGCATGGGATCTGTCAATTTTAGTAAACTAATCAGTAGTTAACGCTTACTTTATTTTTCCTTGACCGATCTTTTCTGTAATTACATTTATTGGGTTGTTTTTTTCTTTTTAAACTTTGTAAGTGCTCATTTAAAAATCCCTTTTTACATAACTCTTTGACATGATTTACTTTTATCTGATCCACGTTTATTTAGCCTGGACGTGGGATGTGACCAATATTAATAAAACATAACCAAAATACTCTTTTTTCCCATCTAAATATATTCTTAAAAAACGTATTTCCTAACCGGTTGTATCGCGTTCTTAAGCGTCAGACCAAACGAGTAGATGCCTTTCAAATTACATTAAAAGTTGCGTCAAACTGTTGTACGAACGCTCTCTTTTGTGCGTAGTTACAAGTTATGTGCGTAGTAATTTGAAAGTTGTGACAAGGGATCATAAAAGAAAGCGCATCAAATTTATTAACGACAATTTGAAAGGAATGGGATCGTGTGAACAAAGCCTTAACAAAGAGCATCCAACATCCAGCAGCTCATCAGTTCTGTTTATAGCACGTATGTAAAAGGTGTTGGGGAAGAAAATATGAACCAAACTTTCACATGCAAGAAAATAATAATATCACAAGCGCTCAAATGATGTAACTATATTGTGATTGGGGAGATGTGCTGTGGCCACTCCACATTACTAATGAAAATGCCAATCGGAGGTGGCAACCAACCTCGTTCGCAAAGCTTGACCTACAATACTGCACCCAAACCCGTCCACCATCCCTGACCAACGTCACTGCCAATTAACCCTGTGACCCATCACTGACCAACATTACTGCCCCAGCCTGCTCACCATCCCTGACCAACATCACTTTCCATTAACCCTGCACCCCATCACTGAGCGCACCCCATGACTGACCAACAGTACTGCCCCCCCCCCAGCCTAACCTCCATCCCTGACTACCATTACTGCCCATCAGCCCTGCCCTCAATCACTGACCAACCTCACTGCCCCCAGCCTGCGCTGTATCACTGATCCAAATCACTGCACATTAACCCTGCCCTGAATCACTGAGCAACATTACTGCCCCAAGCCTGACCAAAATCCCTCACCAACATCACTCCCCATAAAACCTCCCCTGCATCCCTGGCCAAAATTACTGCCCATCAACCCTGCTCTCCATCACTGTCAAACTTTACTGCCCATCAACCCTGCTCTCCATCACTGTCAAACATTACTGCTATTAACTCTGCCTTCCATCACTGTCCAACATTACTGCCCCCGGCCTGACAACTATCCCTGACCAACATCACTACCCAACAACCCCTGCCTTCCATCCCTGACCAACATTACTACTTAACAACCCCTGCCTTCCATCCCTGACCAACATCACTACCCAACAACCCCTGCCTTCCATCCCTGACCAACATTACTACTTAACAACCCCTGCCTTCCATCCCTGACCAACATCACTACCCAACAACCCCTGCCTTCTATCCCTGACCAACATCACTACCCAACAACCCCTGCCTTCCATCCCTGACCAACATCACTACCCAACAACCCCTGCCTTCCATCCCTGACCAACATTACTACTTAACAACCCCTGCCTTCCATCCCTGACCAACATCACTACCCAACAACCCCTGCCTTCCATCCCTGACCAACATCACTACCCAACAACCCCTGCCTTCCATCCCTGACCAACATCACTACCCAACAACCCCTGCCTTCCATCCCTGACCAACATCACTAGCCAACAACCCCTGCCTTCCATCCCTGACCAACATCACTACCCAACAACCCCTGCCTTCCATCCCTGACCAACGTCACTACCCAACAACCCTTGCCTTCCATCCCTGACCAACATCATTACCTAACAACCCCTGCCTTCAATCACTACCCAACAACCCCTGCCTTCAATCACTACCCAACAACCCCTGCCTTCCATCACTACCCAACAACCCCTGCCTTCCATCACTACCCAACAACCCCTGCCTGTAAAAACCTAAGTACCTATTAACAACTTTTTACCAAAGTTGAGCCGAGTCCATTTAATACTAAACTTACTGTGCAAACCATTGACCACAACAGGTCACTTTAATGAAAGTAAGTGAAGCCTTGTCTACCTGGTCTCTAATCATCGTTAGTGTACGTTGAACATAATATCAAGATTGAAATTGAATTCTTTCGACCCTTTATAATTTGTGCTGGGCTTGTAAGTAACATCCTGGTTGCTCACACACCATTTTAAATGTTTTTAAAAAATCAAATATTTAGACGGATTTTTTTCTTCTCAATAATTTTAATTTGACATATTCTAAATGATTCTTTTTTGTTCCCACGATAAGAAAGAGGATATTACAAAGCTATTGATCACTAGTTTCTTCAAAACACTTTTAATATTTTAAAGTTACATAGTTACATTTGATGAAAATTGTCTAAAATCTACCAAACGTTTCAGGAATGATGGTGCCAAAGCTGCTCAAAGACTCCGCAATTTTCAAATTGACGTCTTCAAAACAGAACCTAGACAGTTGAATAATTTCCTGAATGTCTCTGGAGATGTCTGCTTTAACAGAACTGATCCAGTTCCTGGAGGGACATTTACTTGGAAGTGTACAACTCCCGTCACTGGACGCTACGTGCGTTTGATCAGGTTGGTGTTGTGAGATTATCCAAGGTGATTGTCTATATTTACATTGTAGCATACACATTTACACATGCGTTTTGTCTGCAGTCCTTTGAGCCTGTGGTATACCAACACTATGTACATTATTATTATTACTATTAGGGGTTTTCTATAGCGTGTTACCCCAACCTCGGCATGGGCTCACCGCGCTGTACATAAAAATATTGGCAAAGAGACATAATCGTGACATCGGAATAACATACATTTACGTACTCAAGAACAGCTGCATAACAACAAAACAAAAACAAATGCATCTTCAACCAACCCACACCAGAACTATACACATGTCAAGCCATGGACGGCAGCCAGCAGCATCGTTTATCGGTCAGGGGTGGGAGTCAGTCCGGGTAGTAGGGTTTGAAGAGATGTGTTTTGAATGCAGTTTTGAAGGCCTGTGTGGTTGGTATATTGCGGATTTGTAGTGGTAGAGATAATTCCAATGTTTAGGGGCGCAAACGGAGAAAGATCGTTCACCATATGTTTTAGTGCGTTTCTTGGGAACGGACAGAGTATGCGTGACTGAAGAGGAGCAAAGCTGTCGAAGGGGTGAATAGGCAGAAAGAAGTTCGGTTAGATAGGAAGGGCAGGAATCAAAAAAAAAAAATTGTGACAGAGAACAGAGAGCTTGTAATCAATGAGTGCCTGTATAGGGAGCCAATGAAGTGAGTGGAGTAGCTGGGTGACTTGTCCCCGTTTTTTTTGTTGGGCCTTTTGAACTAGTAACCAAATGTTCGTTTTATTTTCTGCTTCTTTATTCACCTTCCACTGTACATTAATCAACAAAACATTTTCTTAATAAAAATCAGAATAGGCAGTGCAAAAATGGATTATAAACTTATATATATTTATATATATAAGTATAAAAAGTAAACAAAGAAGTCCCTTGCCTTAGATAAACAAAGATAAGATTAACAGTTTAAAAATGTGGACGGGAGTTCACTATAGAAGCAAAAATTTAAAATCTAATGCAGCTATATTGAAATTTCGATAAGGATTAATAACTTATGGAGTAAACTTAACAAATATTTTTGTCTTATATTTTGTACATAAAAATCCTCGGGGGCGTACTTCTAGAATTTATTAGACCACGAACTTTACTCTCTTCCCGTGCAAACATGATACTTGGCCTGCAACCACAACTACTTTCTGAAAAATTGCATCGTGACCTAATACATGAGCAAATAACTATTTAGATCAAAGCAATCTAAACTATGATTCAGCATCAATTGCGAAGTATGAAAATGTAATAATTGGAAGAATTGTGACTGAGGAAATAGCCCTTGGACGGCCACTCGTGAAGAATCGGGTCCCCAGGCGGGAACCGCTTACTTGTACCGGAAATGCCCCTCCGGCAGACTAATTTTTTTAAAACGCGTGCTAGCCTAGCTGACAGCACCCAAATGCAAACTGCCGACTGTAAGTGCCAATGGGTCAATAAAGACCCACTAGGCGGGACATGAGCAGCTGTTTCTTATAAAGAAGTTCAAAAAATGGAGAGGCAGTCTTCCATAGAACCAATTCGTTTGCTCTTTTCAAATTATAAACCCGCCACATTCAAAATAGTTTTGGCGAAACCTTTGTCCAAAAATGAGCCACGAATTATAACTAGATAAAGGTCTCTGTTTGTGAGGCATTGAAAAAAAGATAGTGTGATGACGATTTCAAGGACTATTGCATTGATTTATCATTGAATCAGACGAAGGCGCTCTTCCAATTAAATTTATCAAATTTTTTTTACAATTATGTCAGCATAAACTGTACTGGTTTCAAATCATGGCTATCCGGGACCAATGTCAATACATTCAATTCACTTCGGTTAAAAACAGCAGGAATGGCCACATTATTTTATGGACTTGTGTTTTAGAAGTATGGAGCTTTTCAATTTTTTTTTACTTTTTCTAATTTTTTTTTTTAAGGTTCCAATTCCTTTTTATTTCCTTACGTTCTTCTAAATTCTTTTTAAGTAAATCGGGTACTAATTCTAGATGACGTATCTGCCATCAACAGATATACTAAAGATTACCTGAATGTTGTTGAATTACAAGTCATGGTCAGTCGAGAATTGTTTATATTCACGTCATTCACAAGATACCTTGACTCAATCCTAGACGCACCATTCATCGTGTCGG
The DNA here is from genome assembly GCA_964033795.1 of Lymnaea stagnalis. NCBI lineage: Eukaryota > Metazoa > Mollusca > Gastropoda > Lymnaeidae > Lymnaea > Lymnaea stagnalis. Next base: position 1,112,777 of record CAXITT010000068.1, read on the forward strand.
TGAGCGTGTCTTCACCCGAGGATTGCGCGCAGCGATGTCTGAAGCTGAGACCTGCGGGTGGGTGCACGGCGTTCAACTGGGTGACATCGAATCACCAATGCCAGATGCTGAGTATCGATACCAGACGCAAGGATGCTGTAGTGTCTAGGCTGAAATCGTTGAACAGTGTTTCTTTCTACATGGAATGAACCTAATTTGATGTAAGATAAACATATGTGTGTGGATGCCTTAAGTCTCAAATTTGGCTCTTGATATCATAAATACAAGTTTGTGACTTTGTTTAAAATGATGCATTAAAAGTCACTTTATTGTAATCTTGATTTTTTTAATATTTTGGAGCATATTTTTTTTTTTTTTGAAATTCGACGAAGTCAAAAATGGAATTTATTTTTAAAATATGGTCAAATGTTTATTTTTGTATTTTTTAAAAAGCAGTTTTAACTAAACATGGGAGTTTACAAAACTGTTATGTAAATGTTTAAGAGATTTAAAGAAATAAAATGGTTAATTCAATAAACAATAATTATAAAATATTTTATTTTTAAACTCCGTTTACAAAAAAAAAAAAAAAATCGGATTCGCTTTAGTAAAATTCACAATCACATTGCGATTCATGGATTTGATACCGGAACAATAATGGAGGGATGGTCTTTAATTCATTTAAAAACTGTTATGTAAATGTTTAAAAGATTTAAAGAAATAAAATGGTTAATTCAAAAAAAAATAATTAAAAAATATTTTATTTTTAAACTCCGTTTAAAAAAAAAAAAAAAAAAATCGGATTCGCTTTAGTAAAATTCACAATCACATTGCGATTCATGGATTTGATACCGGAACAATAATGGATGGTTGGTCTTTAATTCATTTAGTCTCAAGTAGGTCATGGCAAGCCTGCTAACCGCTCCTCGAACATTGTTCAGTCCCGACGTTAGGTGGGTCTGGATCGAAGACAGGCTGTGTATCGGTCTCAAAGTGATCAGCGTGATTGTTTGTGGAAAAGATCCCACTTATGTTATATAGAGGAGGCAGGAGTGAGACTACCTGATAGGTTCGTTGAACATCTTCATAGCATTGAACAAAGAAATCGAAATCATGATTCATTGCATTGTAACGGAGACGAAGAAAAAAATGCGCCTCGGATGTAATCTTAGCTGCTTTCATGAAATGCACACGTATGGTGGTGTGGGGGAAGAGGGGATTTACTGTACATTGATGACATGTTTCATACCATTACTGCATGGTATACAATTTATCAATTGTAGACTGTCACATTCCCTTTTTACACTAAACCGCCGAAAACCTCAATTTTTATTGCCAAAGGCTACTTTGAAACGCTCTGCATATTTGAATATGAATGAACAAAATGTGCCCCATTTGGGGTCTTTTATTAAAAAAAAAAAATCCTCAAAATATCATAAAGCGTAGTCTTTAAGATAATATAAAATTTGCTTTTAACTCATCAATAACAATTACCTTTATATCAATGTTATTGGTAAATCGCAAAGAATCGCACGCAGCCGTACAGCTTGTTTCCTACCGCTTGTCAAGATTACGAGCGATGAAACCATACAAAAGTAATCCTCGCCAACAGTGAGAACTGATTTCCATGATTAAATTAACAATATGTATCATAAAAATGGTATAGAATAACGCGTACTTGCAGCTATACAAACGTATTAATGCGTCCAAGTTGTAGTGTTAAATGGCATGTGACATCGCCGTATCTTTAAGTTCGCCTGCACGCTTTTTTTTTAGTCCTAGGATTTTTACTAGTCTGCGGATTTATTTTACACCTTTACCGTGTATTTCAACAGTTTTTTTTTTTTAAACGCTGCTTGTATACTCTTTAATCTAGCATTAACCAGATTTATTAAAGCGCGAAGAAAAAAAAATAGCTCGACAATAAAGATAATAGATTACATCCAAACATAGAATTCTCTATGTAATAATACGACTAACGATACCAAAAGTTGCTGAATAAAATTTTCCAATAACTGCTTTGGGCGACATTTTTAAAGAATAGTTCACTTAATTTTACGAAATTAGACTAGATGGTGTAAAAGAGGGTGATACATTCGAATATTAATAGAGTTGTGGGGCGAAAGGCGTACCGGTGGGTGGAAGTAGGTAAAGGGGGGTAGAACTTAAATGGTAATCTCATAACTGCGTTACTTTACGCGCATTTTGTTTAGTAGCTTTAGTTGATAGAAAATTGGCGCATTGTGGCAGCCATTGTTTGGGCGGGGCTACAGATATTCATACACGATTTTTGGTAAAGGAAAAATTAGTAAGTGGAACAAATAATAACAACATGAGTTAATTCTCCTTTCAAAAAATGTGCACAACCATTGCACTTCCGGTAAGCCATGAAGTTGAAACTCTGTAATTGAGATAATACAATGCAAACACTATTTATACGTCTGGTAAACCATGGTTTTTGAAACACACATTAAGATATCTATATGGCGTCCTCTCAACGACCTCGTATGTTCGCCGTTGTTATTCAAAACGTGACGGCTTTGTGTTTGCGGTTCATTTCCTAGAATAAGAACCATTACCATGGTCGTTTTATGCTGGAAGGAATGGCCAAAAGTTCGTAAGTAATTGACAGTGCTGTCTGTTTTACCTGGACGTAGCCGAATCATCCATATGTTGCCAGTTCTAATGTGTTCACGTTGCAAGTTATTCTGAGCTCACGTTGCAAGTTGTTCTAAGCCAACGTTGCAAGTTGTTCTGAGCTCACGTTGCAATTTATTCTGAGCTCACGTTGCAATTTATTCTGAGCTCACGTTGCAAGTTGTTCTGAGCTCACATTGCAAGTTATTCTGAGCTCACATTGCAATCTATTCTGAGCTCACGTTGCAATTTATTCTGAGCTCACGTTGCAAGTTGTTCTAAGCCAACGTTGCAAGTTGTTCTGAGCTCACGTTGCAAGTTATTCTGAGCTCACGTTGCAATTTATTCTGAGCTCACGTTGCAAGTTGTTCTGAGCTCACGTTGCAAGTTATTCTGAGCTCACATTGCAATCTATTCTGAGCTCACGTTGCAATTTATTCTGAGTTCACGTTGCAAGTTGCTCTGAGCTCACGTTGCAAGTTATTCTGAGCTCACGTTGCAATTTATTCTGAGCTCACGTTGCAAGTTATTCTGAGCTCATGTTGCAAGTTATTCTGAGCTCACGTTGCAAGTTATTCTGAGCTCATGTTGCAAGTTATTCTGAGCTCACGTTGCAAGTTATTCTGAGCTCATGTTGCAAGTTATTCTGAGCTCACGTTGCAAGTTATTCTGAGTTCACGTTGCAAGTTATTCTGAGCTCATGTTGCAAGTTATTCTGAGCTCACGTTGCAAGTTATTCTGAGTTCACGTTGCAAGTTATTCTGCGCTCACGTTGCAAGTTATTCTGAGTTCACGTTGCAAGTTATTCTGAGCTCACGTTGCAAGTTATTCTGAGTTCACGTTGCAAGTTATTCTGAGCTCATGTTGCAAGTTATTCTGAGTTCACGTTGCAAGTTATTCTGCGCTCACGTTGCAAGTTATTCTGAGTTCACGTTGCAAGTTATTCTGAGCTCACGTTGCAAGTTATTCTGAGCTCACGTTGCAAGTTATTCTGAGCTCACGTTGCAAGTTATTCTGAGCTCACGTTGCAAGTTATTCTGAGCTCACGTTGCAAGTTATTCTGAGCTCACATTGCAAGTTATTCTGAGCTCACGTTGCAAGTTATTCTGAGCTCACGTTGTAAGTTATTCTGAGCTCACGTTGTAAGTTATTCTGTAATCATCTCGCAAGTTTTACTGTGTTCACGTTGTAAGTAGCTTTGGGATCAAGATGTATAGGTCTCTTACCAGATGGTGAGACTCCCACCACTGGTGAAGCGTGGTGGAGGGAAAACACGGATGGGGGTTATCTCAACAGCTGCTACAGAAAAATAAATGCAACTGCTTGAAATTTTCGAAATAATCCCCTTTACAACATTGGTAACGGCTCGTTGGTCTAGGGGTATGATTCTCGCTTTGGGTGCGAGAGGTCCCGGGTTCAAATCCCGGACGGGCCCTAAATTTTTAGTTTTATGTCAATGATGTCATGAACATAATTATATTATTAACTACCTTATAATTCCTTATAAAATATGCTTGTGATATAAAAGGCCATGGGGAAAAGGCCCCCAAAATTCCCCCCTCTCCCCAGAAATCAGTACGGTAAAAGCTGTGTTCATACAACATGGCCGAGATTAGATTACTACCGCGCTGTCGTTTACGTTTGAGTAGATTGTTTGAATGGCACGCAGAGAAGAAGCGTAATGTTTTGACGAAATCTACACGTCAACCGTCATGCACATACAAGCTTAAAACAAATCAAGTATAATGAGAAGCGGATCCAAATACCACCTAGGAAAAAGGTACCAGCCGGTATGTGTGACCTTGCCCCCCCCCCAACTTCGAGCTCACATGGTTTGCGGGCAAATTTATTCGTTGTCTAATCCAAATACCCCCTAGGAAAAAGGTACCAGCCGGTATGTTTGACCCTGCCCCCCCCCCCCCAACTTCGAGCTCACATGGTTTGCGGGCAAATTTATTCGTTGTCTTTAAAGAATGCCCTACAAACAAGTGTAAACATACATTTTAGTTCAAAATATCAGAAGATGTATAAATGAGCTCATCACTCACAATTTTCTACAGTAGTTACCATGTTGGAAAGTATCATTCACGGGGTACAAATTACTATAAGGCCTCCTAAAGAGTGAGTTAATTATTGTGCGTGTCCAAGGGTACAAAAAAAGTATACAGGTGGTAATATATTTTTTCCTATTAAGTCATACTTCTTTTTTCTCGTTTGCTGGTGAAGACTCTAAGCCGATACGTCCAAATCTTTTGTCCTGTCTATGAATTCAAGTTTAGCATATACCATATTCTTATATTTCAATTATTATCTTATCTACTGCCTTTATCGAAGATTGCAGAAATGGGATAACAAATTCATAGTCTTCAGTACTAACAAAATAATACATTCTTCAAGAAAGATACATTTTTATGCAAAAAAAATGATATTATTGGTCCATTACCAGATCTTGAGACTCCCACCAATGGAGAAGCGTAGTGGAGGCTACGACGCAACGTAGACAGATAACCGAGACAATACTAGCAACAATTTGCTGTATGATGTGGACTTAAAAATAATAGTTTATGTTCAACAGATTATTGCAATACAAATGCATGAAATTTAATCATGATCAAAATTGGAATTGAAATTTATCAAAACATTTTGGAAAAGTGTTCTTGTTTTTAGTGCAGTGAAAATGATAAGTGTTCCCTTTATAAAAGTGTAGGGCCCGTCCGGGATTTGAACCCGGGACCTCTCGCACCCTAAGCGAAAATCATACCCCTAGACCAACGGGCCACACTTTGAGGTATATTATAATAGAATAATTTCGTATTTTCGTCAAAAATCCATTTGGATCATTATTTTCCCGCTGGCTAACATGTGTTTCAATATTGACTAAGGGAAGAATAACAGAAAAATCGATGACTTATACTTTAGTAAATATGGACCGCCACAACCGTGACTGCAGTATCTGACTGCTTTTCAGAAATGTAATGTCGAGAAGTTATTTCATAATTTCTTTGTAAATTGAAACTTGAATACAGTTATATAACTGTACGCACAAGAGCAGAGTGTCAGCTGTCACTAACTGATAAATAGCTATAAAAATAAGCAGTAGTTGGCTTGCACTAAGTTACAATCAAACGTTTTGTGAACATACTTCATCAGCCTTTGGTAGCGTATACTTCGCCTCGCACTCTAGAATTATCTAAAAAGTTAACATAAAGCCTTTTACGCAGACAAAAAAATGAAACAAGTTTTTATTTTTTGACCATTTACACATCTTGTTCAACTATTTATTGATAGATTTAAAGTCCGCTAAATGATTTACCCCTGCACCTATTAAAAGATGCAAAAACACTTTTAAAAAAACATTTCTAAAAGGATAAACGTGACGTCTTTTGTCTTTGGACATCTAATCACCAAGTGTTCTGTAATCTGTAATACATGTATGCATTCGTAGGCCAAACAACGATCAGATTATTGCGTCAAAGCCCTTTGTACCTAACTTTTTTATCAGTGGGTGGGACTTTTCAGCCGTGAATCTCAGAATAGGAAATAGACTGCACAACGCGCATGGCCTGGGGCTACGACTCAACGTAAACAGATAACCGAGACAATAATTTGCTGTATGATATGGACTTCGTAAAATTAAATGGCAACCCTTGTAACGTCCCTGGTACCGAGTAGTATCCTCCAACCGATGTCTTCTCGGAATCACCAACTGCGTGGAGACAATGGGTCTGCCGACTAGGACCAGAGTACCCTGCATAGAAATATGTCGGACAGGGCTTAAGATTTCACAAACTCACAATCACACAATGATCGCTGGGAGACTGACGTAGGCCACAAAAGAACACACAATAAAATATTTACCTACACAAATTATTACAACGTATTTATTGTGCACTTATTCTACATAACATGCTCATGTTCTGGTTTACTTAATTAGAATGTCTTATATTATCTGAATACGTGCAGAAGCTTAAATCTAGAAACTCCTCGTTACTTGTATTTGGGGAGAAAAAAACGTGTAGACCAATAAACTAAAAAACGTCTAATCACAAACTTAGTGTGTGAAAAAACAAGAAAAATCCCTTGTTGATAGTTATAAAAAAAATAATGGTGACCTGATGCAAATTGAGAATTAGTAACCAAATCAAAATTTCTGTCCACGCAAATAGTGCGGCAATCATTAGGTTCATTCTGATAATTACACAAACATTAAGGGCCTTCTTGAAAAAGTGATGACCGTTTACTTTTTTGAAGCCTGTTTCTGTGGACCTTGTGGTAATGTTTCCACATAAAAAGTCCGGATAGTATTTAATGGTTTAAAAAAAAATTTGAACGTTGCTTTAAAAAAAAAACAAACTAATGTCCGATTTAAATGACCGGGCTCCAGGCATTGACGAACATTTTTGAACAACTTGTTGGTTTGTTGTTGCTTTTAAACTAGGGTTTCACTTAGAAACGAACTCACGTGAAGGACAGAAAACCTATACACTGATCCTGGGATAACAGTCTACCAATCAACGCAGAAGACAGGAAGAAACTGAAAGCCGTCAGAAAATGTATGGTTTTTTTTTCTTGTTGTTTTTTTTTTGGGGGGGGGGGGGGGGGGGAGGGGGGGTTAGTCAAAACTCATTTTTCACAATTTTATTTTAAATTTTCGCCTGAAATTTAGATTTTGTGATCATTTTTATGAATTTCATATAGTGGCGAACATGCTGAAAACTGGTGGCACCATTTTGGTGTGTGCTTTCAAGTTTATTTAAATACGGCAAGTTTTTACATTTTCGGATTATTAAATTTTTGTTTTTAAATTCGCAAATAATAAACAATTTATTTGATTCCCACCGCGCCATATGCATAACATAATTACAAACACTAATATGGGCTAAATGTCAGTTGCTTGATGAGTAATTATTATTTTTTAAAAGGCTGTTTTTAGTAACACGGTGGCCATGAAGGGAACCGTATCCGAATTAAAGTTATAATTTTAGACCCGAAAACTACGTATTGACAGCCGCTAGAATGCATATCTGTAGTTTAAAATTAATTTTTGTAAAGTATCTTCAATGTTAGGGTCTCTTTGGAGTTTTCTACATTAAAAAAAACAAAAAAACTTCTCTATACTGGAAAACAATTTTTTAAAATCTCGATTTACTTCTAGACCACTTTGTTTGCAAGACTCCTTGACTAAAGCCTATACTAAAGATATGTGTTGGTACATGTGTGTTAACCCCAAGTAAAGTGCAGCGATGTCTAAAGTCTAGAAGCCAAAGTCGATGCAGAGAGTTCAACTGGATCAAAATTCTAAAAAAAAAAGCAGTCAGTCATAGACTTGTTTAATTTCAAACAGGTTTATCGCACTTATTTATATGGAGAATAAAATATACATACAAACAAATGTCTGTATGTGTGTATGTCCCATTTTCGTTCCTATACCATTCATAAGATAACGATAGAACTTTGATGAGCTGATGTCATTTGCATTATCTGACGTTTTGGGCGCAGTAGCGGCCGTGCTGACAGTACTTATTAATGTTCTCACAGGGGGAGGGGGGAAGACTCCATCACAAGACGTTTTTATAACTAAACTTATTTTAAGACAAGCGCAGAGTTTCAGCTGTCACTAACATAGGGTACAGCCACAGCTGGTTGTTAAAAGAGCAGAGTGTCACCTGTCACTAACATAGGGTACAGCCACAGCTTGTTGTCACAAGAGCAGCGTGTCAGCTGTTACTAACAAAGGGTACATCCACAGATGGTTGTCTCAAGAGCAGAGTGTTAGCTGTCACTAACATAGGGTACAGCCAGAGCTGTTTGTCACAAGAGCAGAGTGTCACCTGTCACTAACATAGGGTACAGCCAGAGGTGTTTGTCACAAGAGCAGAGTGTCAGCTGACACTAACATAGGGTACTGTTGATTTTGACAAGAACATAGTGCCAGCTGTCAACAGAGTAGGGTACAGCCACAGCTGGTTGTCACAAGAGCTGAGTTTCACTAGAGCAGGCTAGCTCGGAGGAGGGCCAAGGAGAAGTCTGGATGGGGTGACACCATAAAAAAAAAACACTCACTGGGTGAAACCACATTTAGTTACCACACTGACCATAAGGTAAAATATAAGACTAGGCAAAAATGACGTGCTCAGTACGAGACGACATCGCCAGCCGCCAAGCCACTAGTAACCACACGTCATTTGGTGCGTTTGGCCATAACACAGGTCGGATGCAGGGTTTTCAGGGGGGGTGGTGGTGGGGAGAAATCATGCAAATCACACTTCAAATATAATTGTATTCATTTATATTGAGACTTAATAAACCTACGATTTCCATTTGTAACCTATTTGGCGTAATTATCTCTCCATTTCACCGACCCCCCTTGTAGACATTGATGCAATTATTATTATTAGTAGTTTTGTAAAGCGTGGTACCCCGGCTTAGGGCTTGGCTCATTGCGCTATACATATGGTCACTATTACAGAAGTGATAGAATTGAATAAATGGTCATTTTGAGAGAAGTGATAGGATTGAGTCAATATTCACTGTTAAGGAATTGATAGACTTGAGTCAATGTTCAAAATGAAATAAGTGATAGAATTGAGTAATGATCAATGTGGGAGAAGTGATAGAATTGAGTCAATTATCATTATTAATTCGACTTAAGATCTGAACAATTTTAGTTAATTTGAACAATGCATTATTCTTCTTGTTTACAGTAACTATTGACTGTGCTATGTCATTTAAAAAAAAATAATATGATATTAAAAAATAATATAATAATTATTAAAAAACGTAAACATTTCTCCAAACTAGAAAATACATAGTTAAAATTTCGTCACTGTTTCAAGTCTGCTTAAGCGGCTAATGTAAATAAGGTACATTGTGACATGGTTTCATGACTGGTCAAATTATTCATGTGCTTCTAAGTGACCCACCTGGTATCTTATCACTGTTTCTATCACTTTTTTTTAAACTTGCGCCTATCTTGCAGACCGGGAAGGGGGGGGGGACGGGGGGGGGGGGGGGGGGGGGGGGCTTGACTTGTGACAGAACACAACACACTTTGAGCATTACGAAGCCAAAAGTAGGATGACATGGTAGATATTAAAAAATGACTTACAATTGCCTGACAACCCCGCCCACTGCTTTTGTTTTCCAATAGCAAAATATTGTCAGTAATTAGATCAACAAATCCATATTTAGACAATGGACATGGTCTTTGCCCGTGCGTAAAGTCTTATCGCTAGAGATAGTTATGAAGACGAGCCGGCAGTAAATACATAATTTCAAAGACTGGCACAGATCGTTTCGGAGAGTACGTCAGCACAATAGAAAACCATTGTGTACACCAGTCTTTTAGCTAGAGATTATATGAGCGTGTTTTTCGGTGAAGTTCGAATCCAAAGAAATGGTCTATCGAGTTTGGACATACCACCATTTCACTTTATGGTATTTGTATTGTTGCGCCCCTTATTGTGTTCACTGGATGTGAACGAGCTCGTGGTCTAGGGGATGTGACTAGGGGGGCTAACACAGGTAAATTTTTGACACACTGGCTAAAATACAGACAATCAGTGCACTATATAAATGTACTTTATTACATGGAATATAATGTGAACAAAGATACATGAAAATCCACATATCAAGGAATGAATACAGGTCTAACTATCTAAATCTCACAGTAATAATGATATACACAATACTGTTATAAGTCTAAAATCCTGGAATTAATATTTCTGCTAACTATCGAATGGCACTGACCAGTACTTAGAAATTTGCAACGGACAACTACTTACGCCTCGATTCCTCATTTTGTGGTCTCTCCTCCTTGTAAGGAGGCGGCGCCAGTACTTATACTCAATAATTTAAGTGCATGAACCTCAAGTAGGTCAAAATAGGTGTTGGTTGTTCCATCGTTCGGATAAAGAAGTCGCACTTACAGCCTGGTGGTAATCTGACCCCCCCCCCCCGGGTCAGGTTTAATGGGGTACCGTACACAAGGAGACAGCCCTAACTTGTAACAATAGTGATTTTTATTTTATTTCCGTACACGAATTTAACTCAATATAAATTCAAGCACAAATAACATTGTTTAAAGATAAATATAATTACTAGTATTTATGTATGGCTATGTCTTACAAAAATGAGATAAGATTCAAAATTTGATCTAAAATAGTTCATTTAAAAATAAGAATTATACTTAGGGAACCATGTGAGACAAATAGTAAATTAATGATCTATCCTGCTTTTATTTCATGAGTTCTGGCTATTAATCTATTGCAAACATTATTTTAAGACAATAATAGGTTATTTTCAAATTTGATTGATCAATTCAAACAACTAAGTTTCAAGAAACGGAAATATTTGCAAAAACTAGAAAACCAAAATGTTTAAAGTTAAAGACGGACAAAAAATCAATTACTTTTTATAAGATAATTGATAAAGACGAACTGATGTTAATCCTAATTATATTTTTTCTCCACTTTGCCCTTGTAGTCCTGATTTAGTTGAATTCCATGTAAAAGTTAGCATCAGGGAAAAATCTGAGCATGGAGAGCACGGTATTCTTTTGTCTGGTATCGATGCTAAGAAACTGACACGTGCTAATCGATGTCATCCAGTTGAACGCCGTGCACCGACTGTTACTCCTCAGCTTCAGACATCGCTGCAAGCACTCCTTGGGTGAAGACACATTCACCGCTACAATAAATGGTACGTCTAGGATTGAGTTTAAGGTCCTTGTGAATGAACTGAACGTCAGCGATTCCCGACTCACCATCACTTTGAGCTCAACAAAGTGCAAGACTACGTAAACACCATACCTGTTGATATAGAATTGTAATATTATTTATTATCTTCCTTTGCAATGTCTTTCCGGTTTTCTGTTAATGTCTTTTCTAGTTTTCTGTTTGATGTCATTTCCAATTTCCTGTTATGTCTCTTCCAGTTTCCTGTTATGTCTCTTCCAGTTTCCTGTTAATGTCTCTTCCAGTTTCCAATTAATGTATTTTCTTGTTCCCTGTCAATGTTTTTTCTAGTTACCTGTCAATTTCTTTTCTGGTTACCTGTCAATGTCTTTTCTAGTTTGGAAACCCTTGCAGAATGGCACTAAACCAACCTGCGGTGCATGCGTACAATGGCAGGCGCTCTCTTTTAAGGATTATTAACTTGATTAAGAAGAAATATTTACATGGATTATAATGAATCTGGACTTTTAAAGATAAATAATTTGTTTTTTGACTATTTGAACCATCAGGACGCTTTAGGATATTTTTTTTTTTGTTGAATGCAACATAAATAAAACTAACAGTAACATAACAGCAAGAAAACAGTACATAAACTGCTCATTCCTGCTAAAGGCACTGGGAAAAGCTTCCAAAAGGAACAGTTGAGGCGACAACACTTGACACATTAGCGCATATTGCCTCAAGCGTTTCAACCCCCTTGTTCATGATACCTCGGTGATTAGCCCTTGCAACCAGTGAAATAACCTCATCAACACCCGGCACAGAATCATGGCAAATCCTTTTTTTCATACATAGGAGCCAGAATGATCTATACATTGAGTATGAGGCCTTAATATATAGAAGAAGAAAAAGTCGGGTATAATTTAGATAGTGAACAATAAACAATTATTTATTTTTTTTAATGACCCGCTCCTCAATCATTCATGCGATAATTTTGTTTAGTACATATGATTGAAATAATGATTTCAAACACAATTCTGGTTAGATACGACCTTTTAATCATTTGTTAAGAATGTGTAGATTAAATTCTATAATCACTGCATTTTGATTTAATATGTTGAAGTAACAACGAGTTTATTAAAACCCAATGGCCACCAACCTTATCAGACGCAAAAAGCGTCCAGTGACGGGTGCTGTGCAGTTCCACGTGTAGGTCCCGACGTCAACAGGATCAGTTCTTTTAAAGCAAATCTCCCCAGATGTATTGACGAAGTTCTCCAGTTTCCTGGCATCAGTTTTGAACACGTCGATTTGAAAGGTTTGCAGTCGAAGAGCTGCAGTTCGGTCTTCTCCGCTAAAATAGCAAATCAATCTCAAAACTCGTAATGAAAATTGCATCACCCTCTGAGATCAAATAAATTATTCTACTTCTAAAATAAATTTTTGACGATTGAAAATTGTTTTCCTTCTTTTTTTTTTCCTTTCTAGTTACACACCAGCAAGAACTAGATTTATATATATGAGTTAGTTTGTACACATACTTATGAGGAGGTAAAACAGATTAATTTACCAACCGGTTCGTGAAAACGATTTGTTCAATCACAAACTGTCCTTTAAGGTCCACCATCCACCACGGGTTGTCTTCCATGTTCGTGTGGATGAAATATAGTCCACAAGTTGTGAGATTTACCAATCCATCATTGCCAATGTCTGGGATCCATGTCTTAAACACCGAACTCATCCAAGCCGGCTTGAAGAGGGCGGCGTTGTACAGTGCTTGAAGATTCAGGCAACGGATTGCAAGAAATAAAACAAACAGCAACAGTGAACGTGATCTGAACATTTTAAGTGCGCGACTGCAATGGAAAGACTGATATCTTGAAATCACGGAAATATTCTTCTTTGTTCACGGCTTCGCTTTGTAGTTTACTCTAATAAAAAAATAGGGTCACATGTGATTTAGTAAAAAAGGAGTACCTACCAAACATTAATTAAAACTTTGTCAGTGTATTGGAGAAAAAAAAATCTAATACATTTTTTGCCAAAAAAAATAAAATAAAATTGTAATCGACTTAAATTCAAATTCAAATTAAGTATGTATTAACACAATAGGAAATCCCATTGACTCAGCAAGACAGTGCGACTACCTATGAACAGCATGTATTTCTGTCTCGTGCTTTGCGGCGACTGTTTCAAGTAGAATACATTCTCGACCTCCACACTCAGACTTTGAAACATCCGAATTTTTCCTCCGGCTTTGAGATTATCATCAGTTTTCTTTCAAGTCGTTTCAGCGTCTGCAGTAACGCTTGTAGCTGGTGGCGATCTAAGTCCTGCGTGTCTGAATCACCTTTTGTTGATTTTGTCTTTTGTTTTTATTATTGTTTGTTTTTTGTTTGATTCTGGAGACGTCATTCTTCCAAAAGTTGATATAATCTGGTTTGGTTGTGAAAGGTGTTAAATGTCACTTTCTTAATGTATCATTCATGAAACGAGCTTTAAGAGGAAAGGTTCAGTTAATTTGGGTTGCATGAAAGAAGTAATGGTCTTGAATCACTAACGCTAAGTGACGTAATGGATAGCGTAATGGATCTGCGACATGATCCAACAATGCAGCACAACATTATAATTTCTCAGCGTTATTCCCACACGATAAATGATTCACCACTGCTTGCAGTATTCCGCAAACGACCATAAATAACCACTCCGTTATAGAATTCCGTAGACTTTTGATGATTTCATTTTCCCTAAGACATTTTACACACAGCGAACTGGTTTATCTGCACGTTGTACGTGTTTTTTTTAAACAGTTTTTTCCCCCCTTTTGTTTCTTTACGGCCCTGCAATTGGTCTACATGTTTTGTTGGGTTTTTTTTAGTTTTTTTTGTCTTTTTTTTTTTTTTTTTTTTTTTTTTTTCCGGGGATTTTTTTTTTTAAAATCAAACGTTTGAAAATAACCGGGAGAGAATTTTTAAAACGAAACTTATTTTAAGAAATTCAAAGTTGATGAACGTTAAGCTTAAGTCCGATTGGCTTCATTCAATGTTCTTGACCGTTGGCATCGGTCAGTCTGTGTCAGTTAAAGGCTGAGAGATGGAATCTGAGAGATACAATCCGAGAGATACAATCTGAGAGCGGTTATCGGTGAACGGTGGTTACATATTTGTCATTAGACGGCTGAGTAGTGGTGTTAGCATCAGGGGTGTCACTAGGGGTCGTGTAACCCGGTGACGTCATTTAATGGCGTCCTACCCCCCCCCCCCTAATTTTCTATCCGCCCCACTCCGGTCATTCTGAACCAGATCTTACAGAATAATTTTTAATTTTTTGTTTGGGGGGGGGGAAATTAATTAAGAAAACATTTAATGGCGTCCTCCCCCCCCCCCCCTAATTTTCTATCCGCCCCACTCCGGTCATTCTGAACCAGATCTTACAGAATAATTTTTAATTTTTTGTTTGGGGGGGGGGGGAATTAATTAAGAAATACAATTTAAATAAAAAAATAGAGATTAGAAAAGATTAAAATTTCTTTAACAATATTTATCAAATGCATTTAAGTGTCCTCTTTTTTTTTTTTGAGACCTTAATCTTAACAGTTAACATTAACTTTCCAGCTCATCAACTATGTAAACCTGTTAACCTTTTCCACAAATTTAACTTTCTTCACCTTATCACTTAACTCACAAAACCTGGAGACCAGTAAGACTGAACTCTTTGATATTAGATTGCTAATAGCCCCCCTCCCCCTACCATCCTTTTTGTTTTTTTTTTTGCAATGGTTCATTTTTTTAAAAATCTCCCCTTACAGGAAGCCACATGGACACAGATCGTATGAACAAAACTCACTAGTAGCTCTGTTGAAACACTCCGATTGTGACAACCCTTTCTTCGGACACTAGGATCTGGTGGCACTGTCTGGTGGCATCCAGTCTGGTGTCTCTCTGTCTGGTGGCATTCTGTCTGGTGGCACTCTGGTGGCAACCTGTTATTGTTTTTTAATGTTTTGAAACCGACTAGAGTGAGCTTTGTAAATTTCGCCATAACCCTTTGGTGTCATAGGTGTTGCTAACCCACTTTATATTTACAATCTGAAAAAAAAGAAACTAACAAAACAGCTAACGATTCGGCTAAATGCCTTCTTCAGTAAACAAACAACGAGTAATACAAATAATATTTTTTTTTAAACTTAGCTGAGATTTATTATCTGAAAGGACAGAAAGAGGAACTATATATACCATTGGTAGGTAAATGAGTTATTAGAGGCAGTAGGAGAATGAAGAGAGGAAAAGTATGTTTACGGAAATTGGTTGTAAAACAATATGGGAATGAAGAAAAGTGTGTGTAACAGATTTGGCTAGTGTGTGTAACAGAGCAGGCAAGTGTGTTTAACAGAGCAGGCAAGTGTGTGTAACAGAGCAGGACAGTGTGTGTAACAGAGTAGGTAAGTGTGTGTAACAGAGCAGGCAATGTGTAACAGAGCAGGCTAGTGTGTGTAACAGAGCAGGCAAGTGTGTGTAACAGAGCAGGCTAGTGTGTGTAACAGAGCAGGCTAGTGTGTGTAACAGGGCAGGCAAGTGTGTGTAACAGAGCAGGCAAGTGTGTGTAACAAAGTAGGGAAATATGCGAAATGAGATGGAAAAACTTTGAAGAAATATCGACCCAGGAGGGCCACATGCTGTATTTTAGTGGACGGTAGGACACACACGATCAAGAAGCTGGCTTCCTCGTCCACAAAAACATTAAGAACAGTATTTTGAGCTTTCGACCGGTTTCGAGCCGGCTCATCACTCTTCGTTTAACAATATTAAACATCACCATCTTGCAGGCGTATGCACCAACTACAGATTATAGTGACGAAGATGTGGACAACTTCTACCATCAGCTACAGGATGTGCTAAACCATACCCTCAAAAGGACGTTCTTGTTGTTCAAGGTGATTGGAATGCCAAAATAGGAGAAGATGGCTATGGAAACTGGAAAGGAACGTGCGGACGCCACTGTAACGCAACTTCAAACGAGAGAGGTCTGAAGCTCTTGGAATTCGCCAAATTCAACGAACTCATACTGGCCAACACATTGAGTGAACGTAAAATTTCCAGGAAAACCACATGGCACAGCACCAACGGAAAACAACACAACCAGATTAACTACATCATGTTGCAAACACGCTTCGGGTACAGCCACAGCTGGTTGTCACTAAAGCTGAGTTTCACAAGAGCAGGCTAGCTCGGAGGAGGGCCAAGGAGAATTCTGGATGAAAAAAAAAGAATGCACTGGGTGAAACCACTTCTAGTTACAACACTGACCATAAGGTAAAATATAAGACTAGGCACATCATTTGGTGCGTTTGGCCATAACACATGTCGGATGGAGGTTTTTTCAGGTGGGGGGGGGGGAACCTGCAAATCACGCTTCAAATATAATTCAAATATAATTTTATTCATTTATATTGAGACTTAATAAACCTAAGATATCCATTTGTATCCTATTAGGCGTAATTATCTCTCCATTTCACCGACCGCTTTTGTAGACATTGATGCAATTATTATTATTATAAGTGGTTTTATATAGCGTGGTACCCCGGCTTAGGGCTGGGCTCACCACGCTATACATACAATTTAACAAACATATATATGAGCTTAAAAATTAACCTACATTAATTAAATAAAGAACAGCTGAATAAAAACAAAACAAATGTATATTCCCTCCCTCCAAACCAGAAATATATACATGTCAAGCCATGGACTGCACACAGCAGCAGCGTTTATCGGTTCGATGGTGGATCAGCCAGGATAGTAGAGTTTAAGAAATATGTTTTGAGTGCAGTTTTGAAGGCCTGGATCCTCGGTATATTGCGGATGTGTTGTGGTTGAGAAATCCATTGTTTGGGGGGCACAGAAAGAGAACGATCGTTTTTTACGAGTCCTGGGAACAGAAATAATACCCGTAACTGTGGAAGAGCGAAGCTTTCGGAGGAGTGAATAGACAGAGAGAAGTTCAGTTAGATAGGAAAGGCAAGCATTTGAGAAAATGTTGTGGCAGAGGAAGGATAATTTTTAGTCAATCCGTGCTTGTACTGGTAGCCAACCGAAGTGAATGAAGTAGGGGGTGTGGCGTGATCATATTACTTTGCCTATACAACTAGCCTTGACGCAGTCAATCCACCGCTGGCATGATCTTCCTCTTGGCCTAAAATAGAAGTTCCTGCCCTTGGTGGCTTGTAATCTTATCCTAAAAGTACCTGCTATCGTAAGCTTGTACTCTTGTCCTAAATTCATAGTTCCTGCCATTGTTGGA
This sequence comes from Lymnaea stagnalis, assembly GCA_964033795.1. Classification (NCBI taxonomy): domain Eukaryota; kingdom Metazoa; phylum Mollusca; class Gastropoda; family Lymnaeidae; genus Lymnaea; species Lymnaea stagnalis. Next base: position 1,130,365 of record CAXITT010000068.1, read on the forward strand.
TTGTAATCTTGATATTAAATAAAAGTGTCTGCCATGTTAGCCTTGTATTTTTACCTTTTAATACAAGTGCCTACCATTACAGACTTGTGCTCTTGTCCAAAACTGAAAGTGCCTGCTGTTGTAGGCGTGTACTCTTGCCGTTAAAAAAAAAGTGCCTGCCATTGTAGGCTTGGAAGGAAGATTATGTGACCGGCATTCTATTCGGGTTACAAAAACAACAAATTTGGTTCTCATACTTGCTAATAGGTGTGGTACAAAAAATGTGCATTATTGCCTGTTTCTGTGTGTGATCACTTCTCACTTCTCATTTTAACACCTTGAAATGTGATCAGGAATGTGAAAAGCGTCATTTTTTTTTCACTCTCAAGATTTTTATTTCCGGCCTAGGTATTGCTTTGGAAAGATGGGTTTAGAATAAAAAAACAGTGTTGATTAGTATGACCATGGTTTCGTTCTTTCTTCATGAGTTTCTTACTAGCTGGGCAAATCCAGGGTTTCTTTCAGCTCTATCTCCGAGGGGGCACTAACCCAACCCCGGGGAAAGCCAAGTGCCCCCTGGAGCAAAAATATGTTCAACAATAAATCAACTAGCACTGCCCCCCCTCCCAAAAAAAAATCTGAAGTGCCCACCCCCCCCCTTCCTGCGGGGGGGGGGTTAAATAATCACTGGGGCAAATCATTAATCTGCTTGAGATTTAAAAAAATGTGTTTGACTCACTTTAGGATATCGGGTATTGATCAGTATGAACACTGTATCGGTCTCTTACCAGATGGCAAGACTCCCACGTGTGGCGAGGCATGGTAGAGGGCAGTCACTGAGGGGATTATCGTAACAGCTGCTACAAAAAAAAATAAATGCAGCTTCTGGTTACAGTTTGAAATTTTGAAAATCATTCACTTTATTACGTATGTAACGGCTCGTTGGTCTAGGGGTATGATTCTCGCTTTGGGTGCGAGAGGTCCCGGGTTCAAATCCCGGACGGGCCCAATCTTTTAGTACCCTTGCCATTAAATAAATGAGGTAATCAATAATAACAGTGTATTTATTTATTTTTTAAAAACATGCAGTATTTGTGGGTTTTTTCACGGGTGGTTGAGATTACTGCAATGTGCCTTTTATTCAACACAATATATTTTTTTTATAACTAGAATAAATGACCCTATGCGACGGTAGATCCTATGTGATAATTTCTAACTGCTATTGCAAAAACTCATGACAATTCATAACTTTAAAAATGTAATAATATTTACGTTTCTAACATCATTACGTTTTGAGAAGAATTGATCTGCTATATATTATAGGCCTACCCTACCTCTTTTCACGCTCCTAAACTACTTTTTTCCCCCTCTAAACATGACCTTACATTACACAGTCTAAATTATTACTAATTATATCCCTTTTGTCACCAAAGAGGTTAATTGAGGTACAATGACTACGTTAGAGAAATACTTTAGATTTACCCCTTTTCGTGCCCTTGAATTAACACTTTTCTCTAGAAATTTGTTTTAAAAACTTGCCTTAAATTTACGCCAAAACACTATATATAATATAAAAACATTTTATGTTATAGGAATTCGATATATATTAATATCTTCAGCAAAATTTTAACACATATTTTGCCTTTTTTAAAAATATCATATATTATCAGAAATTCGTAATATAAAGAATTCTTTTATCTAAAGAATCTTCAAGCAACCTTTTTTCACGTCAATAACAGATATGAGTCTTGTTGTTTCGCTTTTTTAAGAATTAAATCTCATGAAATACAAATCTCTTAACTTTTTGCAAAGTAAAAACAAAAATGTATTCCAATATTTTGAAAGTAAATATTAACCCATCTCTATTTTTCAAAATTAATTTTTCAAGTGTGTAAAAGGATTGGGTTTTTACATTCATGGTTATACTTATATAAATGTACCCAAGATTTGTTAACGCCATTGATTTTCTTAATTGGTAAACATAAGTATATTTGTAAAAAGAGAGAGTAACTTCTCTTTTTTCACACATGTAATACCAAAGGAGATAACTATGTTGTCATCCACGTGAAAATGTACACATCCTATTTCCTACCTCCGACATGTAATTACCCAAGAAAATTAATTATTTTTAAAACCATTCCTTTATTTTGAGACGTATCTTGTTCTGCCTTGAGCAATATGAACATACCCATATTTGTAAAAAGAGAATGTAACATCTCTTTTTTCCCAAATGTAATACCATAGGATTTAAATACACTGTCATCCACGTGAAAATGTACACATCCTATTTCCTACCTCTGAAATGTATGTTCCTAAATGGGTTCATTATTTATCAAATTTATTCCTTTATTTTGAGACGTATCTTGTGCTGCCTTGAGCAATATGAACATACCCATATTTGTAAAAAGAGAATGTAACATCTCTTTTTTCCCAAATGTAATACCATAGGATTTAAATACACTGTCATCCACGTGAAAATGTACACATCCTATTTCCTACCTCTGAAATGTATGTTCCCAAGAAGGCTAATTATTTATCAAATTTATTCCTTTATTTTGAGACGTATCTTGTGCTGCCTGGGCCAAAGTAACCAACCCCTCCCCTACCCAGATTTAAATAAATTTAGAAAAATCTTCTACCGGATTGTTTGGTTTGATTTAATTTGATATTTATGTCACGCTGGTATCCATGCCACTTTAGCATGCTCACAGCGCTCTGGTATCCATGCCACTTTAGCATGCTCACAGCGCTCTGGTATCCATGCCACTTTAGCTTGCTCACAGCGCTCTGGTCCTCCAAAATCTATTGAAACAAACAAGTTTTTAATTGTTTCTTAAATAATTTTTATCATTTACAATCCCCTCAAAGATTGAGGCAAACTAGTCCATAATTTTGGCACTATCGCTTCAAAAGAGCGCACTACGTAAGACTTTTTTCTGTGTTTATCCACTCTAGGAACACTCAGTAAGTACTGTGTTGAAGATCGCAGGCTCTTCAGAAGTATATGTTTATAAATCAGTTCCTTGAGATACTCCGGTGCTGAGCCATCTAAGCAGCTGTACGCCAGGGACACAATTTTGTAGTTAATGTAGTCCTTTCCATACCCAAACTAAAATAATTTGCACTTTAAATGGTTCGTTCTTTTTTGTTTTAGTTATAAGTGGATTAGTGAACGCTATTTGGCTATGGAGTTGCGCTGCACTGTTTGACTTTAACCGCATTTTCTTGTTAGAATTATATTTAAAGGTTAGTTTTTATTACGTTATAAATTTAATAAATGTATATTTTTGGAATAAAAAAGGCAACAATTTTTTATTTTAATATACACAGCAGAAATGTGTGTGTGTGTGTGTTAATAACAATTTAAAAAGCAATCAGTTGTATTTATTAATGTTACTTTTAAGAAGGGAAAAAACAGTACCAGTTTTGTCACTCGCGGTTATTAAATTTAAAGAAACCTAAGAGTTTTGGCGAAATTAGCTATTCGCGCTATGACGTCATTTGCGTGATTATTTATATCTAATTAATTAAAAATTTTAATTCACAATGTTAACAACGCACAAAACGACGCACTAAAAACGACTGATGTTTGGGTTTTCGCGATTAATGTAATTACGGTGTAATTCTTTGAACATATTTTTTTTAAATATATTTTTTTTTATACCTTTCAAGCGCATATAAAATGCTTAAAAGAATACTTTAGTGGAAACTTTAAATGTATTTGTAATTTATAATAATAATATTTAAATTTTTACTAAAATAAAAGTGGAATGTTTAATATTTTTTGCGCATTTAAATGTATGCGATTTCCGTAAAATAATAGAAAATAACTATTGTTTTTAGGAATCCCAACGTACGTAAATAGTATCTCCCTTTTGGCGTTATGTGACTCTAGCTTATTCTTATATATATATAACAAGGTAAAAAATGACTGAATTAACAACAATATGCCTTTTATTCAACACAATATACTCATATATAATAGGTAAAAAATGACTGAATTAACAACTTTCTCGAGCCACCAATCCTTTAGGCCAGGGGTCCGGAACCTATGACTCGCGAGCCAGACGTGGCTCTATTGATGGCTGCATCTGGCACGCAGACAAATGTTCGATAATAAAAAAAAAATCGCATTAATGGTAAGAAATACTCATTATTGATTAGCAAAACCATAACAATGTTATTAAAAAGAATTCAGAGACATAATTATTGCATTTTTAGTGTTGAAATTACACAAGATGCACACATTTACTTGAATTTTTAGTTTTAAACTAATGTATAGCTCTCACAGAATTACTTTTCAAAATATGTGGTGTCCATCGCTCTTTAGACAAAAAAGGTTCCCGACCACTGCCTTAGTCAAATCATCTCGCCAAGACTGTCTGCCGTCAAAAACCCATTTTATTCATTCTGAGAATGAAGTTTGCAGCAATCTCCATTGAAGATAATGGAATTGTACAATAAATATAATATTGTAACTTATATTTGAAAATTAATCAAAATGCAAGTTAAAAACTGCACTTTTGTAAATATTTTTTTTTTAAAGTTTAAATTTTATCAAGCCGTGTGCAAATCTAAACTTTCTTGGAATCTAAACTTTCTTGGAACATTATTTAACAAGAGTTTCATACATCTCACTTATTCACTGGTAAAGTGTTCTTTATTCTTTGGAGGCTTTGGCTTAGTACCTGTAAAGCTATATCAGTTTTTGAATGGCTGGTTTCTAATATCTTTTTTTTTTTTTTTTGAATGGCTGGTTTCTTTGCCGAGACTCAGATTTTTATCTTCATTTTTAAATGTTTCTTTCCTTTGACCAAAGCGAATAAACAGAACTATAACCATTTTTTTTTTTTTTTTGTGTTTTTTTTTTTTTTTTTTTAAATTTTTTTTTGTTTTTTAATGGCTGGTTTTTTATTTTTTTTTTTTTTTTTTTTGAATGGCTGGTTTCTTTGCCGAGACTCAGATTATTATCTTCATATTTAAATGTTTCTTTCCTTTGACCAAAGCGAATAAACAGAACTATAACCATCTTCCACCAAATATAAGGTCGACAATACAACAAGGATCATTCCACGCAGGCAGAGTGTGATACTAAATGCCATATATTTGGCAAAATCTATCTTGCCATTTAAAAACAAAAAAAAAATATTTATTGATATATTTGTGCTGAGCAAGCCCCTCCTCTAACTCACCAACTGCATTTCTTTTAAAAACTGATGCTAGACCCATGTAAAAGAGACTCTCTAGAGTGGCTCTGAACATCTTTGACTCAAACTGTCGCGAAGGAATGCAAGACAATCATTTTTAAATCATACTTTTTCTTCTCCAGTATCGACGGTCTGGGACATTCTTTTATTTAACTTGATTGTTTATTCTAATTTACAGAACACATATTTTTTATACATATAAAGGCTTATCTCATGGTAAAAATTTATGTTAAGCGATGATGTGTTTTGTGTCTCTAGCTTGTAGCCACAATTTATTTATTTATTTATGTTTTGCAGCCCTCTCGGATACTACTTTCCAGCTAAGGGGTCGTCCATTAATTACATCAACACTTTTAAAATAATTTTTGCCCCTCTCCCCCCTTTGTCAAAAACTATCAAACTTTCAATGACCCCCCCCCCCTATTTAATTATGTCAACATTATGTCACCCCCACCCCAACAAAAAATGGAATTATATCATAAATAAATTTATAAATACATTTTACTTTGTGCCGACCTATTTAGAGGACAATAAAATTGTAGAAAAAACAATGCATTACATCTTTAGCTTGTTAATCAGCAAGTTAATAAGCCTTTACACTTACATTGTTTTAATGCAGAATCAATTCAAAGGTTGTTAAAGACTGAATATTATTGTTTGTGGTGTAAATATTATTATTGTCAGTAAAGCCGACACTGATAGTATAGTTTCTAGCTGCTATCATCTTCCCAAGGAGTTATTGTCAGTAAAGCTGACACTGATAGTATAGTTTCTAGCTGCTATCATCTTCCCAAGAAGTAGCCAGGTTTGCTCTATCGTAACAATGAGCATCAGAGACATCATTTGGGTAAGCAAGGGGGCGGGAATTTGCCCCCACCCGCTAATTTGTAGATTTAAAAAAAAAATTACTATGTACTGTGGCACCTTCAGTAATAAACAACTTAAAAAGCCGACCAAGTTTTTGTTTTGCCCCCCCCCCTGAAAAAAGACTTGAAATGACGCCCCTGATGGGCATAGTCTGTAGCAGGGGATTGATCATTTTCATCTTGCGGCACTGGTATACCTGACAAATGAACATCCTCCTCATCTAACCATTCAGCACTTAAAATAGAAGCATTGTCGGTGTGAGCAATAATTGCACAAAGCTCTCTCTATCTCCTTGCAGCTACTCGCATTGGTCGAATCCTTATTTTTGTTGAGGAGCAGATTTTATTTTCTGATGCTCAAGAAGGCATTGTCGCCATTGTCGCCATTGTCGCCATTGTCGGTTCTGTTGAAGATCTTTTTTTAACATGACTTTTGTTGCAAAATAAATGTTACAGATTTTGCCAATCCGTCCAAGCAGCGATGTTATTATTGTTACTCACGTTAAATTCACCTAATTCTTAAAATGCTGTATTGCTACTCCATCAATAGCATTCATCTTGACTGCACATGGCACTTGAACCTTGTCTTTGCTCCATACCTGCAACAGAACCTACAGGTGAACAGAGGCCAAATTTTGTCTTCTCTTGCACTATATAAAACAAAGTGTGCTAACATTCTGACCAGCCATCTGCAGTGCACAGACACACAATAAATAAATATTATATTGTTAAAAGCCCAAAAATTATATGACTATTTACACTCATTTACATGTATACAATTTTTATAATAATGTAATAACCAGTAAATTTTTAACATTAAAATTGTAATAGAGGAAACATGATTGTTGACTTCAACTAAAATAACCCCCTCCTTCCTCCTTTTCAACAACTGCCAAACATTTCCAAACCAATCACCCCCCCCCCTATTTTGTTGACGTAATGAATGATTTTTTCGCTGACGAAGGCTTCCTGCCGACACGTACGTTGTTTTGTGGCACTGCTTTTTTCAGATTAAATAATAATCGATCTTTAGTGTCTTTTACAATGTAGCTTTCGAAATTCCAATTATATGAGATGAATGAATTTTAAGAAATATATATAATTTTTAATTTTTCTACTTTTTTTGTAGCTATAAAATTATCTACGAAATAAATTTTTTTTTATATAAAATTGTACACTGATTTCATGGACAGCATTACCTTGTGAAAAAAAAATCATTATCGGTTACAAAACAAAGGGCCCGCCTGGGATATGAACCCGGGACTTCTCGCACCCTAAGCGAGAATCATACCCTTAGACCAACGGGCCACAACAGGGCAGGAAATATGTCGTATTTCATTGAAGACATAAACTATATGAATAGTTTCCTGCTGGCAAACATCTTTTTCCATAACGGAATAAAAAAACGATGACATTGAACAGATTTTTTGTTTATAACATCAATTTCTAGACTATCATTAACAGAGAACTAGTTATATGTATAAAATATTTAATTCCTCAAATAATTTTTTTTTTTAAGTTCTTTAATTCAATTTTTTTTTTTAAACATTACAACAACTGCCAAACATTTCCAACCCCCCCCCCCCTATTTTATTGACGTAATGACGAAGGCTTCCTGCCGACACGTACGTTGTTTTGTGGCACGGCTTTTTTTCAGATTAAATAATAATCGATCTTTAGTGTCTTTTACAATGTAGCTTTCGAAATTCCAATTATATGAAATGAATGAATTTTAAGAAATGTATATATTTTTTAATGTTTCTACATTATAAACTGTAGCCTATTTCAAAATATTTCAAACTTACTATGTACGCCTGAATTTACGGTACGTCTGAGTTTATGAACGTCTTAGTGTTTGTACGTCTGAGTTTATGTACGTCTTAGTGTTTGTACGTCTGAGTTTATGTACGTCTGAGTTATGTAGGTCTGAATATGTAGGTCAGAGTTTATGTAGGTCAGAGTTTATGTACGTCTGAGTTTATGTACGTCAGAGTTTATGGGGGTCAGAGTTTATGTAGGTCTGAGTTTATGTACGTCTGAGTTTATGTAGGTCTGAGTTTATGTAGGTCTGAGTTTATGTACGTCTGAGTTTATGTAGGTCTGAGTTTATGTACGTCTGAGTTTATGTACGTCAGAGTTTATGGGGGTCAGAGTTTATGTAGGTCAGAGTTTATGTAGGTCTGAGTTTATGTAGGTCTAAGTTTATGTACGTCTGAGTTTATGTACGTCAGAGTTTATGGGGGTCAGAGTTTATGTAGGTCAGAGTTTATGTAGGTCTGAGTTTATGTACGTCTGAGTTTATGTAGGTCTGAGTTTATGTACATCTGAGTTTATGTACGTCAGAGTTTATGGGGGTCAGAGTTTATGTAGGTCAGAGTTTATGTACGTCTGAGTTTATGTAGGTCTGAGTTTATGTAGGTCTGAGTTTATATACGTCTGAGTTTATGTACGTCAGAGTTTATGTAGGTCTGAGTTTATGTACGTCTGAGTTTATGTAGGTCTGAGTTTATGTACGTCTTAGTTTATGTACGTCAGAGTTTATGGGGGTCAGAGTTTATGTAGGTCAGAGTTTATGTAGGTCTGAGTTTATGTAGGTCTGAGTTTATATACGTCTGAGTTTATGTACGTCAGAGTTTATGGGGGTCAGAGTTTATGTAGGTCAGAGTTTATGTAGGTCTGAGTTTATGTACGTCTGAGTTTATGTAGGTCTGAGTTTATGTACGTCTGAGTTTATGTACGTCAGAGTTTATAGGGGTCAGAGTTTATGTAGGTCAGAGTTTATGTAGGTCTGAGTTTATGTAGGTCTAAGTTTATGTACGTCTGAGTTTATGTACGTCTGAGTTTATGTACGTCTGAGTTTATATACGTCTGAGTTTATGTACGTCTGAGTTTATGTACGTCTGAGTTTATGTAGGTTTTAATATGTATGTCTGAGTTTATGTACGTCTGAGTTTATGTACGTCTGAGTTTATATACGTCTGAGTTTATGTACGTCTGAGTTTATATACGTCTGAGTTTATCTACGTCTGAGTTTATGTACGTCTGAGTTTATGTACGTCTGAGTTTATATACGTCTGAGTTTATGTACGTCTGAGTTTATGTAGGTCTGAGTTTATCTACGTCTGAGTTTATGTACGTCTGAGTTTATATACGTCTGAGTTTATGTACGTCTGAGTTTATGTACGTCTGAGTTTATGTACGTCTGAGTTTATATACGTCTGAGTTTATGTAGGTCTGAGTTTATGTACGTATGAGTTTATCTACGTCTGAGTTTATGTACGTCTGAGTTTATATACGTCTGAGTTTATGTACGTCTGAGTTTATGTAGGTCTGAGTTTATCTACGTCTGAGTTTATGTACGTCTGAGTTTATGTACGTCTGAGTTTATCTACGTCTGAGTTTATGTACGTCTCAGTTTATGTACGTCTGAGTTTATGTGGGTCTGAGTTTATGTAGGTCTGAATATGTAGGTCAGAGTTTATGTAGGTCAGAGTTTATCTACGTCTGAGTTCATCTACGTCTGAGTTTATGTACGTCTGAGTTTATGTGGGTCTGAGTTTATGTAGGTCTGAATATGTAGGTCAGAGTTTATGTAGGTCAGAGTTTATGTACGTCTGAGTTTATCTCCGTCTGAGTTTATGTACGTCTGAGTTTATGTAGGTCTGAATATGTAGGTCAGAGTTTATGTAGGTCAGAGTTTATGTAGGTCTGAGTTTATGTACGTCTGAGTTTATGTAGCATTCCTTCCATGTATAGCTGCAATTTTAAGAATGTTCAGAAAAACTATTTAAAAAAGTATCAAAAGTAAATAATATTTAAGTTTTTTCTTACATTCGATTCGATTCCTTTGGCTACACAGAGTGCTCATCTATACTACAGTACAGTCTTTCTTAGGCTACACAGAGTGCTCATCTATTCTACAGTACAGTCTTTCTTAGGCTACACAGAGTGCTCATCTATACTACTGTAAAGTCTTTCTTAGGCTACACAGAGTGCTCATCTATACTACAGTACAGTCTTTCTTAGGCTACACAGAGTGCTCATCTATACTACAGTACAGTCTTTCTTAGGCTACACAGAGTGCTCTTCTATACTACTGTACAGTCTTTCGTTGGCTACACAGAGTGCTCATCTATACTACTGTACAGTATTTCGTTGGCTACACAGAGTGCTCATCTATACTACTGTACAGTCTTTCGTTGGCTACACAGAGTGCTCATCTATACTACTGTACAGTCTTTCGTTGGCTACATAGAGTGCTCATCTATACTACAGTACATTCTTTCGTTGGCTACATAGAGTGCTCATCTATACTACAGTACAGTCTTTCGTTAGCTACATAGAGTGCTCATCTATACTACTGTACAGTCTTTCGTTGGCTACATAGAGTGCTCATCTATACTACTGTACAGTCTTTCGTTGGCTACATAGAGCGCTCCTCTATACTTCTCTACAGTCTTTCTTTGACCACATAAGGTGCTCATCTAATCTTCAGTACTGTCTTTCTTTGGCTACACAGAGTGCTCATCTACACTTCTGTACAGTCTTCCTTTGGCTAAATAGAGTGCTCATCTAATCTTCTGCAGTCTTTCTTTGGCTACATAGAGTGCTCATCTAATCGTATGTACAGTCTTTATTTGGCTACATAGAGTGATCATCTACACTTATGTACAGTCTTCCTTTGGATAAATAGAGTGCTCATCTAATCTTCTGCAGTTTTTCTTTGGCTATATAGAGTGCTCATCTACACTTCTGTACAGTCCTTCTTTAGCTTCATAGAGTGCTCATCTACACTTCTATACAGTCCTTCTTTTGCTTCATAGATTGCTCATCTAATCTTCTGTACAGTCTTCCTTTGGCTAAATAGAGTGCTCATCTAATCTTCTGCAGTTTTTCTTTGGCTACATAGAGTGCTCATCTAAACTTATGTACTGTCTTTCTTTTGCTTCATAGAGTGCGCATCTACACTTCTGTGCTGTCTTTCTTTGGCCACATAGAGTGCTCATCTACACTTCTGTACTGTCTTTCTTTGGCTACATAGAGTGCTCATCTACACTTCTTCACAGTATTAATTTGCCAACATAGTGTGCTCAACAACATTTGTTCACCATTTTACTTCGGGAAGTGAATTTTAAGAAATGTAAAGATCCTTTTCTACTTAAAGTTTAAATTTGTCTCTTATGGTCAGTTGTTATCTGATGTATTTTTTTAAAAATGTCACCAATAAAAAATGACGGAAACTTGAAATTAATACATTATTTTTTAATTGAATTTGGGAATTGTACCGTAACTTAAAAAATTCACGGGAATTGGCTACAAAATAAAGAAGAACGTGCTTCAACATGTTTAATGCTCTTATGAACTATTTTGTTTCGTGAATTAGCATATTTATTTTTTAAAGTACTTTGAAATACAAAGACTACAGACTTTGAAAAGAATATACACTTATTTTATCGTTCATTTTTTTTTATTAATAATACCCTTCAGTGTCATTTTTAGCAGCCACGATAAAAATTGTTTAAAATAGATGATAAATAATGTAATTTATAGTAACATTCCTTGAAAAAAAAATAAACAAAATAAAAAAAATATTTTTAAAGTTCCGTCCTTTCTACGTCATTGTCCTCATGTTCATTGCTTTATTTATATCTAAAATGTATACTTAGAAATCTGTGCATTAACAAAACTAAAGAAAAATATCTCCCATGTTGCCTGAATTTTTAAAAACTCTAATAATTATATTTGTATTTAGTTGCATCTTGATGTCAGATTGCCAGTAGATTTTTTAGTAAGATGTAAATTGAGATACGTTAAACGAAAGATGAGGTTTAGAGAATTTTTTAACCAAAACGGTTCTTTGAAATGCCCTGGAAATTTCAGCATTGCGCCCCCCCCCCCAGCCTTCAACGCGCTTGTTCTTGAAGATACCAATCCTCCAAATCAAACATAGCTATGTATGTATATTCATTAAAAACACGTGCACTTCAAGGCGTGGATTCAGATGGAAAGTTTTGGGCATGTCCATTTGGAATTTTTTAAAGTAAGAACATATCTAGTGCATAATTTCCTCATCACCACCAGTAACAGAAACATTGCAAATCCCATCTACATGCATAGGAGCCAAAATGATCAATAAATTGATCGTGTGCCCTTAAGATATAGAAGAAGATATCTATACTTCTTATCATCAGACTATAAGTGTTAACAATAAATCGTTATATTAATAAATGGACTTTGCATTAAAAACAAAATATGCGCTTTAAGATATGGCTTTGATATATAAGGTTATGTGCAATGTAGTGAACTGGTTTTTGTTTTAAATGATCATGCAATAACTGCCTGTGCCATAATGTAAAATGTGTTCAATTGATTTCCACGCCATTTATGAAAATATTCTGGTCTTTTATTTTAGTATATGAGGAGCTGAATTTAAAAAAAAAAAAGTATTTAAATTAATTGTGTAAAAATTCACTGATACGTAACTGTAAAATAATATTATCGTCGTTTAATTAGTTGTTCCCCTTTCAACATAAAAAATACAGATATGCAATTATTTTTTTTAAATAATTTTTATTTTATTTATGTATTATTAAGTGCCTTAATAAAATACAGTTTTTTACTTGCCTGGTGTAAACAGTAGAGAAATAAGTAAATATTATATTTTAAAAAAAACGACTTAGTCGTTACAACTGTTATAATGGTTATGTTTTTAGCAGCATACAGTTCAATAATTATTCTATTTTAACATATTTAATAAATGATTTTTCTTATAGGATAAAATATAAAAAGAAAGTCTATGCACGACGGAGTTAGGTGCTGCATGAAGCCACACAACTGAAAAGTGGAAGCATTAAATATGTGTTTTTATTCAATTTTTAACTCTAACGTTTGGCAAACCCGTTTTGCATAGACTTTCTCGGTGTGTGTGTGTATTGAATTTCAAGAAAAATGTCAAAATTGTTTTGCCTACTTCTTAGTGGGTTGAAGTTTGCCTTGGAAAGAAAGTATTTCTGGTTACGTCTTTTTTCACTACTATGCCTTTTTTTAAATTCTCAAAAAAAAAAATTTTTTTTCAAACTACGAATGCTTACAAAGGGTTTTAACGAGGGTATAGTAACATTGCTCCTAAGCCAAACATAAAGTTAACAAGAAGAGCTTAACGACGGCCTTACAGTTGATCAGAGTCAAACGATCGTAATGATAGTTTCCAAACACCCTACGTAATGATAGTTTCCAAACACCCTATCTTAATGATAGTTTCCAAACACCTTTCCTCTTCAAACAAATAATTCTTCACGTTAGTATCAAAGGTTATCGTAAAAAATCAAAGGGTAGGGTACGGTTGGGGTGCTTTTGTTCAACCTGTTTTAAATTTCTCCATCACTCACCAAACCAACCCTTCCGCCCCCCCCCCCCGCAACACCATTTTTTCCTCAATCATCAAAAACTCAGTTTCGTCCAGTCCGATGCGACCTTACAGGTCAGCAAGAGGGAGGCTGTATCGATGGAATGAGAGGTTCAACCGTTCAGGTGCATGCTAAAAACTGACAAAGTGCTTGGGTTTGTGACCTTTAATTACTAAAATTACTAAAAATCTAAATCATCCCTAATTAGACCATTTTTTTGTCACCAAACGAGTAGATTGGCGGTTGATTTCTAGGCTAGAGAAATGCTTGCATGTCTTGTGTTTTTAAATTGTTAAATATTGGGCCTATCCTATCCACTTCCATGAAAACATAATTTTAAATTTTACAACAAAAACGTTAGGTACAAGTTTAAATATATTTTTTTATTAAATGCATTTGATATATTGATATCTTTATTTACCAAACTTTTGCCTCGTTTTTTTAATATATTTTATTATTTAAAAAATTCTTAAAACAAAAATTCTTAATCTAAAGAAGAGTCTCTTAACTTTTTTCTCCCGTCCAGTATAGACTTGAATGTTTTTGTTTTTTTTAAAGATATTTTATTACTCTCATAAAAATATACACCCACTTTACTTTCCGCAAAGTAAAAAACCAAATTAAAAATTTAAAAAAAAAAAATATAAAAAAAATATTTTAAAAATTAGATTTTTCACTTTTTGAAAGAAAATCTTAACCCATCTTTGTTTACATCCATGATCTTAAAGAAAAATAAAAGTATGCCTCTTTTTTTTAATATTATATTTTTAAGTGTGTAAAAATGATTTTTTTTTAATATAATCATGGGTAGACTAATGTCAATTCAAGCACGTGTAGTATTTATATACAACTTTAAAATGACAAAAAAATGTGTAACTTCATATGGTTCGTTGTTATTTTGATGAGTGATAAGTGAATTAGCAAAGACTATGAAATTTCACTGCACTAATTGACTTAAACGCCATTTTTTTTTCAATTGGAAAGTATTCTGAAACATTGAGTTTTTAAGTTAAACTTTAAAATTTAATAAAGGCATTGGGGGGGGGGGGATAAAAAATAAATGAAAACCTATGTAATTTTAGAAAGCTAGAATTCGGTTTGACGTATTAACAATTTAAAATGCAATCAATTGAATTTTTAAATTTTACTTTAAAAAGGATAAAAATAAATAATCATTTTTTTTCACACGCAGTTTGTAATTTAAAGAAACACAAGTCATTTTAGTTGTAGTTTATATTTTTCCATTATGAAATTGATATACGTTCTTTTTATTTGAGTTCAATCGAAAATGTAATTTGATATTGTTTGAAGACATTAACTTCAAATTAATTTAAAATTAATTTCACAATGTTAACCATGCACTAAAAAGGCATTAAAATGATCAGATCTTTGTGTTTTCCCGATATGTATCATGAAAATTTAATAAAATTGAATCTTAGATCATATTTTATTGAATTTCTTCTTTTTTTTTTTTTTTTTTTTTTTTTTTTTTTTTTTTTTTTTTTTTTTTTTTTTTTTTTTTTTTTTTTTTTTTTTTTTTTTTTTTTTTTTATTTTTTTTTTTTTTTTTTGATTTTTTTCCATTCTAACAAATTGCTTAAAATAATTAAAAATTAAAAAGTTATTATAGTAATACTTTAACATAATATACTGAAATAAAAGTAGATTTGTTTATATTTTATTCACATTGTAATTGATTCGATTTCCTTAAAATGATAGAAAATGTTTATCCTTATTTTTAATAATCTGAATGTATTTAAATTACGTTGTTTCTTTAGCGTTATATGGACACCCTAGCACAGTGGCCGGCAAATCACGGCTCGCGAGCTGCATGCGGCTCATAAGTGACCTGAGTGCGACTCAGCCATTCGGCAACCAATCGGTTTTGACTAAGAAAAACATTGCTCTTGACAGGTTCTTGAAAAGAAATTAGGCTCTCAAAATTTCTTTTAAATCCTATGATTTTTGACTCTTTTGACAAATGAGTTTGCCGCACACTTCCCTAGCTCATTTTGTTTATATTTTTATACAGCAAAAATTTAAGTTTGCATCTGTAACAATCTTTTTGTGGTAATACCTTATTGAAAAGCAAAACTTAACCAAATATAGTTAACAAATATAGAAAAAGTTTAATTAAAGAATATATTTTTAATACATGCGAAATTACAAAATACAAGTATCAAAATACACCATTATATATATATATATATATATATATATATATATAATCAAGTATGTTTGTAACGCTGTTTTCAAACGAGATGAAAACAATTCAAAGTTATCACACTAATTTGGAATTCTTTTTAAAAAACACGGCAAAGAATATAAAATTAATAGTTGTTTTATCAGGCATTTCACGATAGGAAGTTCACGTCTGGTCACCGCTGAGGCAAATTGAAGCTGCAACGACGTACAGGAATGAGCTCCCCTTCTTTTCCCGGATGATCAGACTGAACAACAGAGGTTGTGAATCGCTATAGAGTTGGTGGTACCACGAAGAGTTTTCCATCTAGTCGACATGCAATAGAAACCAGAACGTTTGACACCAATGCAATGCACACTCAGTCATTTCACGACAACAGAACGTTTGACACCAATGCAATGCAAACTCAGTCATTTCACGACAACAGAACGTTTGACACCAATGCAATGCACACTCAGTCATATCACGACAACAGAACGTTTGACACCAATGCAATGCACACTCAGTCATATCACGACAACAGAACGTTTGACACCAATGCAATGCACACTCAGTCATATCACGACAACAGAACGTTTGACACCAATGCAATGCACACTCAGTCATATCACGACAACAGAACGTTTGACACCAATGCAATGCACACACAGTCATATCACGACAACAGAACGTTTGACACCAATGCAATGCACACTCAGTCATATCACGACAACAGAACGTTTGACACCAATGCAATGCACACTCAGTCATATCACGACAACAGAACGTTTGACACCAATGCAATGCACACTCAGTCATATCACGACAACAGAACGTTTGACACCAATGCAATGTACGCTTAGTCATATCACGACAACAGAACGTTTGACACCAATGCAATGCACACTCAGTCATTTCACGACAACAGAACGTTTGACACCAATGCAATGCACACTCAGTCATATCACGACAACAGAACGTTTGACACCAATGTAATGCACACTCAGTCATATCACGACAACAGAACGTTTGACACCAATGCAATGCACACTCAGTTATTTCACGACAACAGAACGTTTGACACCAATGCCATGCACGCTTAGTCATTTCACGACAACAGAACGTTTAACACCAATGCAATGCACGCTTAGTCATATCACGACAACAGAACGTTTGACACCAATGCAATGCAAACTCAGTCATTTCACGACAACAGAACGTTTGACATCAATGCAATGCACGCTTAGTCATTTCACGACAACAGAACGTTTGACACCAATGCAATGCACACTCAGTCATTTCACGACAACAGAACGTTTGACACCAATGCAATGCACGCTTAGTCATTTCACGACAACAGAACGTTTGACACCAATGCAATGCACACTCAGTCATATCACGACAACAGAACGTTTGACACCAATGCAATGCACACTCAGTCATATCACGACAACAGAACGTTTGACACCAATGCAATGCACACTCAGTCATATCACGACAACAGAACGTTTGACACCAATGCAATGCACACTCAGTCATATCACGACAACAGAACGTTTGACACCAATGCAATGCACACTCAGTCATATCACGACAACAGAACGTTTGACACCAATGCAATGCACACTCAGTCATATCACGACAACAGAACGTTTGACACCAATGCAATGCACACTCAGTCATATCACGACAACAGAACGTTTGACACCAATGCAATGCACACTCAGTCATATCACGACAACAGAACGTTTGACACCAATGCAATGCACACTCAGTCATATCACGACAACAGAACGTTTGACACCAATGCAATGCACACTCAGTCATATCACGACAACAGAACGTTTGACACCAATGCAATGCACACTCAGTCATATCACGACAACAGAACGTTTGACACCAATGCAATGCACGCTAAGTCATATCACGACAACAGAACATTTAACACCAATGCAATGCACGTTTAGTCATATCACGACAACAGAACGTTTGACACCAATGCAATGCACGCTTAGTCATTTCACGACAACAGAACGTTTGACACCAATGCAATGCACACTCAATCATATAACGACAACAGAACGTTTGACACCAATGCAATGCACACTCAGTCATATCACGACAACAGAACGTTTGACACCAATGCAATGCACACTCAGTCATATCACGACAACAGAACGTTTGACACCAATGCAATGCACACTCAGTCATATAACGACAACAGAACGTTTGACACCAATGCAATGCACGCTTAGTCATTTCACGACAACAGAACGTTTAACACAAATGCAATGCACGCTTAGTCATATCACGACAACAGAACGTTTGACACCATTGCAATGTACGCTCAGTCATATCACGACACCAGGGAAAACTTGCAATGAAACTTTGGTTGGTCTAACTCCAATTGAAAGCCACCAATCAAAATTACGATTGGACGCCCTGGCAAACCACTCGATTAAAAAAATATATATTTAATGGTTAGAATACTACAAAACTAACATCAAGCTGTTACAAACCTATTCTTACGTAATAGGTTCGTTGGCTTCGTTGTCTAGGGGTTTATTATATACACTTCACAACTATAATTCTTGTATGAAATATCTTTATTAATCAAACTAAGTCCATTACTGTACTCTACCACCATCTACAATACTAATACGTCATATCCCTTTCCACACAATACGTCACAAGATACTAAGAATAATGGATACAACAACACACATAATCTCAAACCAACACGCAATCATACTATACACTCAAGTCCCTAACACAAGCGTTTATTGGATGGGATTCTGTCATCAAATATTTGAAGATGAACGTCAAACGGAAGATCGATGTGTGTTTTTTTTTATATTTGGGGTGCTTTCGATATCTTTATCACCTTTACATCATACCAAAACTGATCTGAAATCAAAGATATCTCGCGAGTAACTGTGTTGACCAGTCATATGCCATTGGTGACTTGCGATGCCAGTTGAAATGGCATTGGTGCTTTATGATGCCAGTTTATAACAGATTGGTGCGTTGTGATGTCAGTCCATATGCCATTAGTGCCTTGTGGGGCCAGTTTACATGACATGGTGCTCTCTGATGCCAGTCCATGTGACGTTGATGCTTTGTGATGCCATTCCGTATGAAATTGGTGCCTTGTGATGCCATTCCGTATAGCATTGGTGTTTCTATATGCTCTAGTGTATTTTGAAGACACTTTGTATGACATCGGTGCCCTTGTATCTTGATTAACTGTAGTTGTTAAAGAGGGACTTATGCCTCAAGATCTATAAACAAAGCTGAAAGGAATTGGAATTATTCAACAACAGACAAGGAGTCTCCTGCTATTATCTGGACAGTCAAGAAATTCCTCTCATACATCTGCTCCAGGAAATTTTCATTGACCACAGACAATTAACCTCTGCAAGGAATTTTCTCTCCAAGCAAAGGTAATCACCTTGATGATTGCTTTAAAGCTGCACCATTACTGACCTGCCCTGATTTCAACAATGAGTGCAACTCAACTGTAAAGTTCTGTATTGAATGCAAATTTCTTATCAAGAATACCATTAGATATACCTTTTCTACCAAAAAAAAAAAATATCGACTTTAATGACTTGTACTTTACATAAATATTTGACAATTTGCCAAGCAGTTGAACTACTATACAAAGAGATAGAACTCGTCATAATTTACTAACTCAAGTTACAAGACACATTACCGAGTATTTTGACCCTGATGCAGTTATAAACAAGTTATATCCCTTAACCACCAAGAAAAATGAGTTTTTAGTACAACAAGACTGAATTTTATGGGGCAGTAGAGTCTAAAGTCAAAGAAAATTTTGCCAAATGCCTTAGATTTATTGCTTAAAGGTCATATGTAATCATACAATGAAAGCAATGGCGAGACATATAATTTTTTTGTCCGAACACAGATAAAAAAATGTGAGGTATTTGTTCAGCAACTTTTTAATACACCACACGCTCCAAATGATTCGTGGGAATGGCCTTACTGACCAGGGGACTCTCTTTTATGTTTGGCCCCGTCTCGTATGTGTCTAGACGTATCCACCAATCACCTGCCGCAAACCTGTCAATCAAATAAAATCTAAATTAGCTACCGTACCATTAAGTACTCTTCCAGAATAGGCTTTATCTATACGACCCACTAAGCATTATTCAAAATCTTCAAATGTTTCTACTTCACCACCTCTAGAAAATACACACATTTCACCATCTTCAGCAAATACTACTTCCAGTATTTCAGCAAATACTACTTCCAGTATTTCAGCAAATACTGCTTCCAGTATTTCAGCAAATACTGCTTCCAGTATTTCAGCAAATACTACTTCCAGTATTTCAGCAAATACTGCTTCCAGTATTTCAGCAAATACTACTTTCAGTATTTCAGCAAATACTACTTCCAGTATTTCAGCAAATACTGCTTCCAGTATTTCAGCAAATACTACTTCCAGTATTTCAGCAAATACTGCTTCCAGTATTTCAGCAAATACTGCTTCCAGTATTTCAGCAAATACTACTTCCAGTATTTCAGCAAATACTGCTTCCAGTATTTCAGCAAATACTGCTTTCAGTATTTCAGCAAATACTGCTTCCAGTATTTCAGCAAATACTACTTCCAGTATTTCAGCAAATACTGCTTCCAGTATTTCAGCAAATACTGCTTCCAGTTTTTCAGCAAATACTGCTTCCAGTATTTCAGCAAATACTGCTTCCAGTATTTCAGCAAATACTACTTCCAGTATTTCAGCAAATACTGCTTCCAGTATTTCAGCAAATACTGCTTCCAGTATTTCAGCAAATACTACTTCCAGTATTTCAGCAAATACTGCTTCCAGTATTTCAGCAAATACTACTTTCAGTATTTCAGCAAAAACTACTTCCAGTATTTCAGCAAATACTACTTTCAGTATTTCAGCAAATACTACTTCCAGTATTTCAGCAAATACTACTTTCAGTATTTCAGCAAATACTGCTTCCAGTATTTCAGCAAATACTGCTTCCAGTATTTCAGCAAATACTACTTCGAGTATTTCAGCAAATACTGCTTCCAGTATTTCAGCAAATACTACTTCCAGTATTTCAGCAAATACTACTTCCAGTATTTCAGCAAATACTGCTTCCAGTATTTCAGCAAATACTACTTTCAGTATTTCAGCAAATACTGCTTCCAGTATTTCAGCAAATACTACTTCCAGTATTTCAGCAAATACTGCTTCCAGTATTTCAGCAAATACTGCTTCCAGTATTTCAGCAAATACTACTTTCAGTATTTCAGCAAATACTGCTTCCAGTATTTCAGCAAATACTGCTTCCAGTATTTCAGCAAATACTACTTCCAGTATTTCAGCAAATACTGCTTCCAGTATTTCAGCAAATACTGCTTCCAGTATTTCAGCAAATACTACTTCCAGTATTTCAGCAAATACTGCTTCCAGTATTTCAGCAAATACTACTTTCAGTATTTCAGCAAATACTACTTCCAGTATTTCAGCAAATACTGCTTCCAGTATTTCAGCAAATACTACTTCCAGTATTTCAGCAAATACTGCTTCCAGTATTTCAGCAAATACTGCTTCCAGTATTTCAGCAAATACTGCTTCCAGTATTTCAGCAAATACTGCTTCCAGTATTTCAGCAAATACTGCTTCCAGTATTTCAGCAAATACTACTTCCAGTATTTCAGCAAATACTGCTTCCAGTATTTCAGCAAATACTACTTCCAGTATTTCAGCAAATACTACTTTCAGTATTTCAGCAAATACTGCTTCCAGTATTTCAGCAAATACTGCTTCCAGTATTTCAGCAAATACTACTTCCAGTATTTCAGCAAATACTGCTTCCAGTATTTCAGCAAATACTGCTTCCAGTATTTCAGCAAATACTGCTTCCAGTATTTCAGCAAATACTGCTTCCAGTATTTCAGCAAATACTACTTTCAGTATTTCAGCAAATACTGCTTCCAGTATTTCAGCAAATACTACTTCCAGTATTTCAGCAAATACTGCTTCCAGTATTTCAGCAAATACTGCTTCCAGTATTTCAGCAAATACTACTTTCAGTATTTCAGCAAATACTGCTTCCAGTATTTCAGCAAATACTGCTTCCAGTATTTCAGCAAATACTACTTCCAGTATTTCAGCAAATACTACTTCCAGTATTTCAGCAAATACTGCTTCCAGTATTTCAGCAACTTTTGAGAATAATACTACGACAACTTTTTCTGTGAATATTTTATAAAAACTCTACCACTGAATACTATTCTACCCATACCTACTCACATCTCCCAATACCTACTCAGAACTATACAAATACCTATGACATCTACCAATATCTCCTACACACATCTACCATTATCTACTATATATGACAATACCTATCATATCTACCAAAACCTATCACATCTACCAATATCTCCTACACATATCTACCAATACTTTTCACAGCTAACAATACCTATGACATTTGCCAATACCTACTCACACCTATCAGTACCTCCTCACATCTACCAATACCTACTCACATCTACCAATACCTACTCACATCTACCAATACCTACTCACATCTACCAATACCTACTCACATCTACCAATAACTACTCACATCTACCAATACCTACTCACATCTACCAATAACTACTCACATCTACCAATACCTACTCACATCTACCAATACCTACTCCTTCAAATGTGGCACCAAGAAGACCTTTATGTACATTCAAGTCAACAAGATAATTGATTTAGTAAATATTATTATAAAAAAGATAATTTCAAAATAAAATTAACACAGACAAATCTATACTTTTGTTTTATTATATATGCTATTTACAATATACTACGTTGAATTCTGTAAGGGAGAATATGATGACCTAATTATTATTGCTAACGCAGAAAGATTGCCTAGTTATTACAAACACCAGAAGATTGCCTAATTATTATTACAAACACCAGAAGATTGCCTAATTATTATCACTAACATTAAAAGATTGTCCTGGGTTTGGAGGTGGCTCAGCGCGTGAACTGAAACATTGAAATGATTTATTGTCAAAGTTCAAGCGTCAATCCAGGTCAGACGGTAAAACAGCTTAATGTTATTAAATATTCAAGAACATCTCACACAGCCTTTGGAGTGGAATGCAGAACATATTGATCAATACTGTTCTAAAAAACACTTATTTATTAGAGCATTAAGTGATTAAGTTCTCAGAGTATGGTTTTCAAAGTTTCACATTCAAAGCTTGGAAGTAGTTAATGAAAGAACTTTTCTTTCTTTTTTTTTTGTTTTAAATAGTTTTTTTTCCAAACCTACATTTACGTCGTGGCAGATTGCAAGAATTTAAGCTGACGACTGGTTCATTACCATACCTTCGTAAGTAACCGACTAAACACTTGTCAAGCATTCACCTGTATTTCAAATAATAATATATTATTATCACATTTATAATTCTAACAACAACAAAAAATAACGATACATCATAATAATAATCTCAATGTCACAGGGTTTTTCACGAAACAGTATCCATTTATTGCGACATGATTGTCGATGGGTTTGAAAATGTAGAGCTTGTCTACAACACTTTCCTCCTGCGTGCACTCTGGTTGACCCCACATGGGACGCTAAGTTCATAGATGGGCGTGGCTTAGTCTTTTGATCTGTTGTGTTTATTGCCAACAGCAAATACATTTTTTTTTTCTCAGTGGTGTTTTCTCGAATGTCCGCAATTGTATTAGAAAAGTTAAGGCGTTTCTAGACGCGTCGGTAGACCCACATATATAAATAAAGTGTTTCGGAGATTGAGAAGGAGATTCAGATAGATGTTATCAACTTGACGAGACAATTGTATTATTCTTTGTGTGCTCACATGTGTTTATTCGCATTCATCATTCATCATTATTAATTGGCTCATTGTACTAGTTGTGTACAGGTGCAAGATTTTTCCCATACTCTATAATGTTGATGATTTGTAATTATATTTCTTTTGGTTTGTAATTGTATTATTACTAAATTAAATCTTACTAATTGTAATTGGCAACTGTTTTTTGCGTGTCGTATCTTTATTATGGTATTTCTCTATGGTATCGTCCTTTGTTGTGCACTGTGTAAACGAGCCATAACTTAAAATAAGAGATTATTTTCTTACGATAGAAGCCAGCGCCTAACGCCTAATTTAACATCATTATATGCTCATAAAACGGGACGAATTCTTTTAAAAATATCGCCAACCTAAATCGACTTACTGATTTCTATTTTGATTTTTTTAAGTTAATGTATATTTTAATTAACAAACGTTAAATTGTCCGTTATTCAAAAATTTCAGTGTGTACAAAAAAATGTATGTATTTTGCTTTATATATATATAATATATATATATTGTTGGTTATCTCAAAGATAAAAAAAAAAACTTTTTCTTCTCCGAAAAGCCCGCTCTTAAATTGTGGCGTCGCCCACCACGCACTCAATTATTTCGGAATATAAACAACGATATAAAAAGGGAAATTTTTACCGGGTGTTTAGAAATTAAGGAGTTCAAGGGAATAAAAGAATAGTAGGGGCTTACACAAACTTAAAACTCGTGATTCACGTGATAATCGGTCGTTATGACATCTCGTTTTGACAGCTCATCATGACAGCTCATCATGACAGCTCATCATGACAGCTCATCATGGCAACTCATGATGACAGCTCATCTTGGCAGCTCATCATGCCATCTTATCATGACAGCTCATCATGATAGCTCATCATGAAAGCTCATCATGGCAACTAATGTTGACAGCTCGTTGTTTAAAAATATTTCTTTAAAAACTTTTAGAGAGTTCCACAGTATCAAATATTTTGTTATTGTAATTCAATTAAAATAATGTATTTTAATTGTTACCCCAATACAATTTTCTGCGCCTTAATTACCGAGGCGACCCCCCACCTCCGCAGCCACCGGGCTTGTTAGGGCCCTATGGGGCAGGTGGCCAGCAAGTACGCAAGAAAGAATACAGCTAACTGCAAGAGAAGACCTCGAGGTCTGAAGTATAAAATGTATAAGTATTTGGATTAGCGATCAGTGCTGTGACAAGCTGAACGGCAAATAAACAAAACAGTCAAAATTGTCCACCACCATTGTCCACCACAATTGTCCACCACCATGTCAAACACCATGTCCACCACAATTGTCCACCACCATGTCAAACACCATGTCCACCACCATTCTCCACCACAATTGTCCACCACCATTGTTCCCCACAATTGTCAACTACCATGTCATACATCATGCCCACCACCATTGTCCCCCACAATTGTCCACCACAATTTTCCATCACCATGTCCACCACTATCGTCCACCACCATTGCCCACCAAATTTGAGAGATGGCAAAGAATAGGTCCCTTCCACGCAAGTCTCGTGCATAAGTCAAATTATAATGTCATTCATCCTAAAGCGTAACTTCAGTGATCTCTAAAAAATGTCAAGAGCCGATGGAATATTTTTGAGATTTTTGGGACACAAGATGGTTTCTGTGTAAACAATTATATTTTTTTTCTTAAAATGTTAGTTGTTTTTTTAAGGAATATCATTACACATTATATTTTATCTACATAACATCTCAGAAATGACGCTCCAGTTGTTTCCCATCGACTCCACAACTTTCAAATTGACGTGATCAAAACTGACCCAAGACAGTTGGACAATTTCCTGAATATCTCTGGGGACGTCTGCTTCAACAGAACTGATCCTGTTGACGGGGGGGGGGGGACATTTACTTGGACTTGTACAACACCCGTCAATGGAGCTATGTACGGTTGATAAGGTTAGTGTGGCAAAGAACCAAGTCTATGGTATAATAGAATTATGAATAATTTCAGTTAAATTACGTTTGAAAAAAAAAAGATCCCGAAAATATCCTCGCAATCAGGGGAGCATGCTAGTATTGATCTACCAGATTCTTTAGTTCAAATACCTTGTTGGATGCGTACGTGGCAACGTTACCGAACAGGATTCCACTTTTTAGAAGCTTCGCTATATTTTGGGGGATTGGCGTTTGGTAATATTGAAGAGCTTGTCCATTACACCTGATGTGGATGGATGCGCACCGTATATCACAATTTAACAGGCATTGAAGATGCATAGAGGAGAACATGAAGAAGGTAGTTACAAGAATAAAGACTTTGCTTCACACTACTGCTGATTTGGAACTGATGTGTGGATTTTTCACAGCAGACAGAACAATGACGAATGGTTCTCACCACAATGCCTTTGTGTCTAAGTCTTGGCTGCGGATGTTTTCATCGAATGTTTCATGAGCTGGTGTTTTTTGGTGGGCGTGGTGAGGTTGTGTATGGGAAAAGCTGCTTGTGAGGAGTTGGTGAATGGTGCTGTGGGGGGGGGAATTTGCGATTGGTCCGTTGTGCAAGGTCAGTAATCACGTGAGGTGATCACAAGATGTGTGACCACCGGGCGCGGGCTAATTATCGTTGCAGCGCAGGTATCTTAACTGTGGTCTCAGTGGGTTGTTTCTGGTTAGTTAATGTGTGTTAGTTAGCAGTATTATTGTCAGTGTGTGCTGAAATTAGTATCAGTTTCAGTGTGTTGATAGTAGCATCAGTGATGAGTGGTGTGCTAGTAGGGCGGTGTCAGTGTGTTGAGAGTAGTATTAGTATCAGTGTGGTAAGGATTTTATTGCACGTTCTGTGAGCTTGTCGTAAACCAGTGTCGCATTGTAAATAAAGAATTTTACCCGAGATCTTTATTGCTTGAACATATCATGTCTTGACGCAAGTATATCTTAGAATAATGTGGTTTTCCCTAGAGCAGCGGTTCTGAACATGTGGGTCGCGACTCCTTTAAGGGTCGAACGACCTTTACACAAGGGTCCCCTAAAACCATTGGCAAACACATATTTATGAGGTAGCAACGAACGTAATTATATGGTTTGTGGTCACCCCAACATGAAGAACTTTATTAAAAGTTCACGGCGTTAGGAAGTTGAGAACCACTGCCTTATAGTCTTAGGGCCTAGACAACATAAAGCCCATCAAGCCTACAGTTAAGTAAAAGCACCTACAGCAGGAGTAAGTTAATGGTGGACTCATCCTGGGAAGGAAGCTTGCCAGAGGGTTACGTATGATTGTGAGCAGTATCAGAAAACAACAGAGGGTGAATAGAACATCCAATACACGAGATATATTAAGATATGCTTCTTCTGTTAACTGCTCTTTTCCTGCAACAGGTGAAGCAAAACTTGAAGAGAGAATAAAGTGGTTATATAGTGTCTTCAATAGCTTCTGCGTGACAAGGATGAAATACTTTCCCGAGGGGACGAAGTCTTGCAGTTGTTCCTCACACTGTATATTGAACAATGGCATATGATCCTGACACTATACATTTAAGACTGACAAATGTTTCTCACACTGTAGATTGAAAAATAGCATATGGTCCTTACACCGTATATTAAACCATGACATATATTCTTTATACTATAGATTAAACAATAATATATGTTCCTCACACTGTAAATTGAACAATTACATATGTTCTTTACACTGTAGATTTAACAATGACAAATATTCCATATACTATAGATTGAACAATGACATATGTTCCTCACACTGTCCATTGAACAATGACATATGTTCCTAACATTGTATATTAAACAATGACATATGTTCCTTAAACTGTAGACTAAACAATGAAATATGTTCCGAACATTTTAGTTTGAAAAATGACATAAGTTCCTTACACCGTAGATTGAACAATGTCGTATGTTCCTTACAACGTTGATAGAGCAATGACATATGTTCCTCATTATGTAGACTGAACCAACAAAACAATTTGAATCACTATCTAGGCTCTTCGCCTTCCTTGCATCAACTTCAGCATGAACCAAAATTTGAATCACTATCTAGGCTCTTCGCCTTCCTTGCATCAACTTCAGCATGAACCAAAATTTGAATCACTATCTAGGCTCTTCGCCTTCCTTGCATCAACTTCAGCATGAACCAAAATTTGAATCACTATCTAGGCTCTTCGCCTTCCTTGCATCAACTTCAGCATGAACCAAAATTTGAATCACTATCTAGGCTCTTCGCCTTCCTTGCATCAACTTCAGCATGAACCAAAATTTGAATCACTATCTAGGCTCTTCGCCTTCCTTGCATCAACTTCAGCATGAACCAAAATTTGAATCACTATCTAGGCTCTTCGCCTTCCTTGCATCAACTTCATCATGAACAAACGGCTGTTTTATTCTCTGGGATGCTACTTTGTTGGGCGTGGGTAATGAACCTGTAGTGTTGTCTCTAGTAACGTTTGTTGACAGAATAGTACACTACTGATAAAGACAGTACGAATTTTTGTTGTTGTTGTTGTTTGTTCTGTTGTTGTTGTTTGTTTTGTTGTTTTTTTGTTGTTGTGTTAGTGATAAAGGCATGTATCAAAATGTTTGCATTTGCCTTCTCTGTAACTATCATTAAAGCTTGACCTATATTGTGATATTTACACAAATTATTCGTGTCCCATTGATTTATTTGAAACCATTGTCGAATCCAACACACTTACGAATGGTCATCTTATTTCCTCGACGTGCAGCTTGGAATTCAAAAATTTTTCTAACTATGTTATGATATAAGAGTGCCTAATTTCTTTCATACATCTTGCTGTCTGTATTGTAAACTTCATTCAACACTGCTTCAATTCCGTTTTGAGCATGCCGTCTACTAATTCTATTTACGTTTCTACCATCAACAGATATACTAAAGAGTACCTGAATATTGTGGAACTACAAGTCATGGTCAGTCGAGAATTCCTTATGTTCACGTAATTCACAAGACGCCTTGACTGTAGGTATTTTGTACAGCTGACTGTAGGTATTTCGTACAGCTGACTGTAGGTATTTCGTACAGCTGACTGTAGGTATTTCCTACAGCTGACTGTAGGTATTTCGTACAGCTGACTGTAGGTATTTTGTACAGCTGACTGTAGGTATTTTGTACAGCTGACTGTAGGTATTTTGATCTTGGGAATATACAATATTCCTTACGTTGGGTTCAGCATGAGAGAAATTGTGTGTGACAGGTGGGTATACATCAAATAAATGCCCACATCTATTTTTAAAATTCCTACAGTACCACAATATGTTGCTACATGATGCGTGTATTGCATAAGGTCATAATTGAATTTTTTAAGGCTAAATTTAGATTTTGTTAATAGTAGTAATAATTGTGTTTAAATTACACAACAAAAGAAACAAGCAACACGTTGTCAACTGATGAGCCGTGTCATGGTTGGGGGAGGGGGGGGAGTTGGTTTGCTATAATGCAGTATGAACAATAGACAACAGCCACGCTGGAAAGAATTTGTGATCTGGCGTCAATTGTAAACAGAGCAGGCGAGTGTGTGTAACAGAGAAGGCGAGTGTGTGTAACAGAGCAGGCACGTGTGTGTAACAGAGCATTCAAGTGTGTGTAACAGAGAAGGCGAGTGTGTGTAACAGAGCAGTCAAGTGTGTGTAACAGAGCATTCAAGTGTGTAAAAGAGCAGGGGCGCGTGTGTAACAGAGCATTCAAGTGTGTGTAACAGAGAAGGCGAGTGTGTGTAAAAGAGCGGGCACGTGTGTGTAACAGAGTATTCAAGTGGGTGTAACAGAGCATTCAAGTGTGTGCTATAGAGCTGTCAAGTGTGTGTAACAGAGCATTCAAGTGTGTGTAACAGAGCATTCAAGTGTGTGTGACAGAGCATTCAAGTGTGTGTGACAGAGCATTCAAGTGTGTGTAACAGAGCATTCAAGTGTGTGTGACAGAGCATTCAAGTGTGTGTGACAGAGCTGTCAAGTGTGTGTAACAGAGCAGGCGAGTGTGTGTAACAGAGCAGGCAAGTGTGTGTAACAGAGCATTCAAGTGTGTGTAACAGAGCATTCAAGTGTGTGTGACAGAGCATTCAAGTGTGTGTAACAGAGCATTCAAGTGTGTGTAACAGAGCATTCAAGTGTGTGTAACTGAGCATTGAAGTGTGTGTGACAGAGCATTCAAGTGTGTGTGACAGAGCATTCAAGTGTGTGTAACAGAGCATTCAAGTGTGTGTAACAGAGCATTCAAGTGTGTGTGACAGAGCATTCAAGTGTGTGTGACAGAGCATTCAAGTGTGTGTAACAGAGCATTCAAGTGTGTGTAACAGAGCATTCAAGTGTGTGTAACAGAGCATTCAAGTGTGTGTGACAGAGCATTCAAGTGTGTGTGACGGAGCATTCAAATGTTTGTAACAGAGCATTCAAGTGTGTGTGACAGAGCATTCAAGTGTGTGTAACAGATCATTCAAGTGTGTGTGACAGAGCATTCAAGTGTGTGTGACGGAGCATTCAAGTGTGTGTGACAGAGCTGTCAAGTGTGTGTAACAGAGCAGGCGAGTGTGTGTAAAAGAGCAGTCAAGTGTGTGTAACAGAGCATTCAAGTGTGTGTAACAGAGCATTCAAGTGTGTGTGACAGAGCATTCAAGTGTGTGTGACAGAGCATTCAAGTGTGTGTAACAGAGCATTAAAGTGTGTGTGACAGAGCATTCCAGTGTGTGTGACAGAGCTGTCAAGTGTGTGTAAAAGAGGATAGATCTTATTATGTGACCGTTGTGACACAGTTTTGTTGAGAAATCCCACCAGGCTGTTCATTCCCTTGCCGTCGTTTGGTTAGGGGTTGGGTGATGGGTTGGTATATCGGAGAGTTCTCTTTCAGTGGACGAACTTTCTACAATGCTGTGGTAAATCAAAGTGAAAATCATGTAGATGATATGGCATTGCACTTGTGGTGGGAAGGGGGGAGGGCGCGCATGTCAGTTACGTAATATTTATTATTTTTTTTTAAAACTTTAATGGGATAGTAACAATAGATTTATTCCTCAGCCTTTACAATAGGTTGATAGTCGCAAGGGGACGGTGCTTGGTAAACACAGTCATCTTCACATCGATAGGGCTTCCATCTATATTTGAAGAGTCTCATCCACTTGAGTTGTTAACAGTGCTCTCTTAGGGCATGAGCCCACTGGCTTCTATGGAGTCTAGGAGACTTACTCTTTTAGGGGCATCATGCTTTACATATTGCTAACGAATATTGAAAAAGACGGATGTCTGATCTATCGGCGTGAAATTTCAAGCCTCGTGATTGGCTGGCTGGTCGTCTTATATGCTCCTGCTAATCCTTTTATATTAATATTGTTTACTAGCTTTTGCTGTTTAGAATTTTGCTTTATTTTTTTTTGCGTTGCCAGTATAATCCTAAAATTCCAAAATGTCTGACAGTGACACTGAAAAACAATCCTTAGTGATTTTGATATTCTAGCAGTGAATCTGACACTGATAAAAAAAGCTAAGAACTTCATGAAGACGATCAAAATGATGATGTTGACGATAATGTTATGATTACTTGGGTTAGTAGTAATATATGTTCTCAACTTGATAGAGATGACACTTCTGAATTTTTAGACAACATTGGTCCTACAACTAATCCTCAAGTCATAAGCACCCTATCTGAGTACTTTATGCCATTTTTTGCACTAAATATCACTCAACTGTTTATGAGAGAGACCAATAGGTATGCAGACACCTTTCTCAGTAACACCGAGCTTAAGTGAAGGTCCCATTCCAGCACACCTCTATAGAACTTGTCCAGTTCACCCTCAACACGCCCCACACTGTCCACATTTTCTGCTTGTACCGCACTCCCCCCAGTAAGAAAAACAAGCTCTTAAACTCCACCTTCCTCTCTGAGCTCCCTGACCTAATGACTACTGCAACCTGCTCCGTGGAATGAGTGTAATCGTGGGCGACCTTAACGTTCACTATGACGTCCCTACTGATCACCTTACTAGCAAGGTACTTGACATCCTCACAAGGTTTAGCCTTGTCCGGGGCATTAAGCAGCTCACCTACTATCGTAGCGGCCACATCATCGACTAGGTGGTGTACCGTGATGACGACCACTTGGTGGACAGCTGTACTGTGAGTCATATGCTCTCCTCTGACCATGCAGCGGTGCTCACTGCACTCAACGTAGTTCCCCCAAAGAACCCACCTGTCTATAGGACCGTGCGTGACATAAACGCTATAGACAGAGCAGCCTTCAAAGCTGGCATTAAGACAATGCTTCAAGGGCTAGGTGCTGAGCTCAGCGCTAAGCATCTGGACGATGGCATCCGAGCACTCTTGGACGAGCACGCCCCTCCAATGGCGCGACGTGTCCCGACTGGTCGCTCGTCGCCATGGTATGCAGGCGTTAGTGACCAAATCCGTCTTGCAAAACTCGTGCGAAGACGCGCTGGAAGACGCTGGGTAAAGACTGGACTGAGTGTCGACAGACAGATCTTTTGGACAGCGAAGGAGGCGGTGGCAGAGATTGTACAGAAGGCAAAGGATGACTACTGGAGCTCAAAGGTCAAATTATGTGCATCAACCAAGACGCTGTTCAGCGCTAGTCACCATCTTCTTGGCAACAGCAAGAATTTCACCCTCCCTACCGACATTGCACCAGAGCAACTCCCTGACGCCTTTGTGGACATTTTCATCACCAGGGTGCAAACGATCAGGGAGGAGCTAGACAGCGTGACCCCTACACCTTCCTCACCGTTCTCGGAGGTCGTTAGTCGGACAGAATCATTTGATAGATTCCTGTCTGTGACTGAGGATGAGGTGAGGCGAGTCATCATCAGGTCTGCTCCCAAGTCTTGTGCCCTCGATCCGACCCCCGTATCACTGCTTGTAGAATGCCTTGACGTGCTCCTCCCAGCACTCACCTCCATCAAAAATTCTTTTTCATCACCAGGGTGCAAACGATCAGGGAGGAGCTAGACAGCGCGACCCCTACACCTTCCTCACCGTTCTCGGAGGACGTTAGTCGGACAGAATCATTTGATAGATTCCTGTCTGTGACTGAGGATGAGGTGAGGCGAGTCATCATCAGGTCTGCTCCCAAGTCTTGTGCCCTCGATCCGACCCCCGTATCACTGCTTGTAGAATGCCTTGACGTCCTCCTCCCAGCACTCACATCCATTAAAAATTCTTCGATCCTCTCTGGCATTTTCCCTCCCATTTGTAAACGGTTGATAGTCCTGCCACTCCTAAAGAAACCCTCACTTGATCAAAACACACTCAAGAATTACCGCCCCGTCAGCAACCTCTCCTATCTCTCAAAAATCATAGAAAAACTCATACTCTCTCAGCTCTCTGACTATCTTCACTCTCGCAATCTCTATCCTTCCTCCCAGTCCGCCTACCGACTTGGTCATAGCACAGAAACAGCACTTGTCCGAGTCATGAGCGACCTCCTGCGCGCGATGGACGATGGTAAACTCTCTATTCTCACTCTGTTAGATCTCTCTGCTTCATTTGATACCATTGACCCCCAGATTATTCTTGAGCGCCTTCATCTTTCTTTCGGACTTACTGGCTCAGCTTTAAACTGGTTTCAATCATATTTTTCTGACAGAACTCAAACAGTCTCTATTTCCAACCGCTCTTCCAAACCTTCAGCCCTGTCTATTGGAGTTCCTCAAGGATCGGTCCTTGGGCCGGTCCTTTTCATCCTCTACACTAAACCTCTATCATCTCTCATTAGCCACCACTCAGTTTCCAGTCAATCCTTTGCTGATGACACTCAAATCAGTGACTCTTGCTTTCCTGATCAACTTGATGCCACAATTCTTCGCACACAGGAGTACGTGGATGACGTAAAGCGCTAGATGACTTGCAACAAACTGAAGCTAAATGATGATAAAACGGAAATCCTTCTCATCCACTTTCAAAACAAACCTCTCCCTCCATTCGCTCCTTCTTCTATATCTATTGGCAACTCTGGCATCACACTCTCTTCCTCTGTCAGAAACCTTGGAGTCACGCTTACTGACACACTCTCCATGGACAAACATGTCACGAATATATGTAGATCAGCTTATAACGAAATTTAAAAAATCAGTTCCATTAGACACCTCCTCTCCTTTGATGCCACAAAAACTCTCGTCTCTTCACTCATTCTTTCAAATTTGACTACTGTAACACTCTTCTCGCAGGCATTCCTCAACACCACATAGACAAACTTCAGAAGGCACAGAACTCAGCATGCAGACTTATTTTTAAATCAAGAAACATGACCAAATTCAACCACACATGCGGCAACTCCACTGGCTTCCAATATCCTCTCGCATCAAGTACAAGTCTGCCAATCTTTGCTTCAACTCGTTCACTGACCCTCACTTTCCTGTCTATCTCTCTGAACTGTTGCTTCCTTACATCCCCACAAGACAACCACGTTCTTCCATTGACAGTAGAACCCTCTCAATCCCAAGAACCAAAACTAAGACCATCGGTGAACGCTCCTTCTACTTCCATGGGCCCAAGTTCTGGAACCAGCTTCC
This sequence comes from Lymnaea stagnalis, assembly GCA_964033795.1. Lineage (NCBI taxonomy): Eukaryota > Metazoa > Mollusca > Gastropoda > Lymnaeidae > Lymnaea > Lymnaea stagnalis. Next base: position 1,164,398 of record CAXITT010000068.1, read on the forward strand.
CTTCCATATGCGTCATTGTGAAACCTCGTCCACTTTTAAAAGTCCCTTAAAACCCATCTGTTTAGGTCCGCTTATGACCTGTGATGCACCCTCCTTGCCCTGGCTCATTTTCTGCCTCGGGTTGATCCTGTATTATAGGCCAAAACGTGCCAAGTGTCCTCGTTTTATAGCCATTTTCATTGTTTCTATAGTATAGTAGTTACTATCCTAGAGTTTCATTTTTATTTTACTTAGTTTACATGTTTTTAATAATTGTAAAGCGCTTAGAGCTTTAAGGTAAGCTCTATATAAAAAATGCCTAAATAAATAATAAATAAATAAATAAATGGGGGCCTGTTACAGTGAGTGTCTGTAGCACCTGAAAAATAGCCGGGAGCAGGAAAAGGAGTCTATAATAAGTAAATAATTTATTTTTTTAGTCGTTCGACTAATTGACTTTGAATAGACAGCCATTTAAGCTGATGTTTGAGCAGCTGTCGGTTGTGTTGAAGAACTTAATGGACATCGAAAGACGCGTGTCAACAATTATGTTCGTACTTTGCTTTCAGGGTGTGTGCTTATTTCTACCACTAATGACCACTAATGACCACTAGAATCACGGCTACACCAACATGTAGGCATTTATTATCTCATTAGCGCCCTCAAGTACTGGAAAGCTAATGAAACCGATTAGGATTTGGAATGTGAGAGAAATAGAGAGTCAGAGAGAAGGGGGAAGAGCGAGAGAACGATAATCAATGAGAGAGTGGGATAGAGAGCGAGAGAGGGTAGGAGAGGGAATAACAGAGACGGCGAAAGGTAGAACAAAAGAGGAGGAGGGGGAGATAGAGTAAGAGACATAGGCAGTAAAAGAGAGTCAAAAAGAGAGTGAAAGGGTCCAAGAAAGTGATAGTCAGTCAGAGTCAGAGAAAGATAGAGGATTAAGAGAAGTTCATACAGAGAGATAGATAGAGAGAGAGAGAGAAAGAGCCAGACAAAGAAAAAGAGAAAGAGTGGGTCAAATAGATAGGAAGAGTAAGAGAGATTCGGCAAGAGAGAAAGAGAGAAAGAGAGTGTGTGTAAGAGAGAGTAATAAAGAGAGAGCGAGAGAGAGCGAGAGAGAGAGAGAGAGAGAGAGAGAGAGAGAGAGAGAAAGCAAAGAAGTGACACAAAGTATTGGAAAACCCGATAAAGCGAACGCAACAAAACAACAAACGTGTCGGCAGGAAGCCTTCATCAGCGAACAAATGACAGTAAAAACAGAAATTAAATAAAAATAGCAATTAGCTTAAATTCCGAAAGTCAGAGCAATGAAGTTCATGTGCCGAAGTCAGAGCAATGAAGTTCATGTGCCGAAGTCAGAGCAATGAAGTTCATGTGCCGAAGTCAGAGCAATGAAGTTCATGTGCCGAAGTCAGAGCAATGAAGTTCATGTGCCGAAGTCAGATCAATGAAGTTCATGTGCCGAAGTCAGAGCAATGAAGTTCATGTGCCGAAGTCAGAGCAATGAAGTTCATGTGCCGAAGTCAGAGCAATGAAGTTCATGTGCCAAAGTCAGAGCAATGAAGTTCATGTGCCGAAGTCAGAGCAATGAAGTTCATGTGCCGAAGTCAGAGCAATGAAGTTCATGTGCCAAAGTCAGAGCAATGAAGTTACTTTGCTGAAATCTGAAATCAAAAGTTACTTTGCACTTCACATTGACAATCCAAATGTAGCAACTGATTCATTAATTATAGCCTTATGATTGGAAGTGCTGACATGATTCTGGTCTAGTCTAAACTGTCAGCATTTTCTCAGTGTTTAATTATTTTCATCACCTTTAGGACTTATTTAAAAAATGGGAGCTCTTTTAAACTAAGTAGATATTTACAGTAATTCATCATTTATATATATATGATAAAAAAGAGAGAAATGTTGACGTCAACCTATTTTTAAACTCCATCCACCCACTTGGACCTAGTCAATAATTATCCAGAAATTTTGCTCCCCTTGTTCAGCTATTTTGTAGACGTGATTAATGGACTCTCCAACCTTGGTCAAAGAAATGCCCCATCATTTGTTATCTATACACCATCGTCATTATAGTTTACTAAGTCAGCTTCTTTTTCTTTTTCTTTGTCAAAAGCATGGACCATTAGCAAAATGGCAATTTAATGTAGATTCAACTGTTTAATTCACACAAAGTTTAAATAAATTGTAATTTTGACTTGGGCTGGTTCTAAAAACTTTAATATCATCATCCCCCTCGCGAAGAAGTTTTAACAAGTTTTATGGAAATATTTTATTTTTTAAGAATTTATGATTAGCCTGAATTGTTTGCATTTTTTATACTAAATTCCATATAATCAATAAATAGTAAAAATATTATTGTTTTTGAATGCTTCTATTTATCACAAGTGTCCCTAATGCCATTAGGAGAACCACTTTATGATTAGCGTGCGCCTATATAAATGGCGAGAAATCGTAGAGATCAGTCAGTTACCAGCTCAGTACAGCCTTTACCCATCAAGGTGACAGAACCGATACCCAAAGATGAAAGCTGTTGGCCTTCTCGTTCTTGCACTGTCCGTGTCACTGGTCGGCATGACTCAAGCCGCTCTCAATAGAACATTCGGTAAATAGTTTTCGTCGAACTTTCGAGACTTCGAGTTTTTAACTGTTGTGGTTTTTGTTAGCTTTTTGTCTATGCTAGCTTGTTGTCTTATGTTAGCTTGTTGTCTTATGTTAGCTTGTTGTCTTATGTTAGCTTGTTGTCTGTGTTAGCTGGTTGTCTATGTCCGACATCACCAATAACAGTCGGTAAGGGTCAGTGCTAGTGTCAGGTCGGGTTCGGCTATGGCATGGAAAGGATCAGAGCTAGAGTTCGCTTCAGGGTTAGGGCTTGGGTTGGGGGTCGTGGTCAGGGTCAGAGTTTGATGAAACAACATCAGACGTGGAGATAACATGAATACGTCTTATTTTCCCGAAGTAAATTTTAACATTGGTGTCCGAATCAAAAGAATGAAAGGAATCTTACTTTAAAGAGACAATAACTTTCATTGTTCTGGTGCCAACTATTTTGGCAGATTTGGTAAATTTTTGTTGTCGTAAACCTATGAATGATCTCAGCTTGCAGTTGTAATATTGTGTGTGTGGAGGGGTGTGGGGGTGGGGGTGTTGTTTTGGTCCTTAGGTTAAGGGTCACAAAACACAGGTATAAACGATACGTTTAATTTCTCGAATGTTCTAAATGACCACAGGTTGATATAATTTACACACGTCTATTTAGTTCACTTGGATGTTATATCATACTCTGTGGTTCTGATAAAGAAATTATCCCAGTGTTAGGCCAAATTCTTTAGCCATAGCCCCAAATTTAAAATACATTCGTAAATTTCGTAAATGAAAGAACGGGTCGTACTTACCTAGACAGTGTAACAAGATCAGAAGGAGATGATAACTTTTATTTTTAACCTTAACGCAGTGGTTCTCAATCTTCCTAATGCCCTTTAGACCCTCTTATATGGTTCCTCATGTTGTGGCGACCCCCAACCATAATATTTTTTTTCATTGCTTCTTCATAAACTATGTGTTTTCTATGCTCTTAGGCGACCCCTGTGTAAGGTTCGTTCGACCCCCAAAGTGGTCGCGACCCACAGGTTGAGAACCGCTGCCTTGACCTATCTAGTTACTCTGTTTACTTACTTGGCTCATCTTGTGCGCAGTCCCCTGGCTATATCATCGGGTTTTTAAGTATGTTTGTCTTCATGTCTATTGAGCTCTCATTACCTCCAATATCTTGATCACTTTTTTTTTTTAATGTTAATTAACCTGTTTGCCTACTACCACTGTGCTAGCCAAAGCGTTCATGTTTGTGTCTTGTCCTACACTAATTAAAGCTTAAACCAACTGCTGCATTCACACACACCTTCCATCTCTAATTTATGTATACTTATAAGCTTTATCGCAGTCTAACTCTCCTGTAGAACGTTGGATCAATCCTAGCCTGCGGCGGGGGGGGGGGGTCTGACTAAGTGTTTTCTCAGCGGACAAAACAAAAACAAACGCTATTTAAGAAATGGAAAATCAAGTCTCTGCGAGGTGAAATATTTTTTTTTAATTTTTATTTAAAGTAAACGACGGTAATTTATTTAAATTGTTTCTTTGTCACACATCTCTTTTGGAGAGTATTTCACCCATCGTAAGTATTATCCTCACTGTTGAAACGTATTGTGTAAAAGGGCATGACCATTTAAATTCAATTACGCATTAGCCAATCTGCAGTACCGAATTTTTTTTTTTTAACTTCCATTGAGAGTTGCAGGGTCGCGAGGGGTTGGTGACTGACGTGACCTTAAATCTGTTTAGTTGCCCCTTTGGAGAACGTGGGGAAGAGAGTTGGGGAACAGTGTCGTAAAACGAGTTTACAATTTTGTAATGGTTTCCCTTACAACCAACGCCACCCAACTTTTTTTTGTTCTCTTCCTTTTTATCGATTTTTCCACTTGACACCGACGAAGCTGTTTGGTGATAGGAAGGAAATGTTTACGTCAAACACAAGAAACCATGAAGCGTGAAGCAAAAGTCTGTCTTGATCTTCTCATCTAAATGTCATTAACTTAATGTTTCTCTTGATATTCTCATCTAAATGTTGTGAAACTAATGTTTCTCTTGACCGTCTCATCTGGTTGTCGTGAATCTAAAGTTTATATTGACCGACTCATCTAAGTGTTGTGAATCTTAAGTTTCGCTTGATTGTCTCTTCTAAATTTCGTAAGTCTAATGTTTCTATTGACCGTCTCATCTAAATTTCGTAAGTCTAATGTTTCTATTGACCGCCTCATCTAAATGTCGTGAATCTAATGTTCCTCTTGCCCTTCTCATCTAAATATCTGTAAGCTAATGTTTCTATTGACCGCCTCATCTAACTATTGTGATTCTAGTGTTTCTATTGACCGCCTCATGTAAATATCGTGAATCTAATGTTTCTATCGAAGGTCTCATCTAACTCAGTCCTTCATTCTTCCCCCCCCCAGCTTGCCCCGATGGTCACAAAGCCGGAGACATATGGTTCCCAGAAGGTCTTTGTCAGCAGTGCACGTGCAGCGCAACCAGCTACCAGTGTTCAGGGTAACATATTGACACTGTCCATCATCATTATGCCAGTGTTAGGGGTAACATATTGACACGGTCTATCATTATAACAGCAGTGGTTATGGTAACCTTGTGAAAATGTCTATATTATTAAATTAGTGTTTATGTTAACATAATGAAACTGAATTGGGCTTGTCATTTAATGGCAGAAATCTATTAATAGAACTGCTGTAAGCATCCCAGTCGGACAGACCGGGTGTCTTTGGGTTGGGACGGCCCCCGGCGGAGACCTGGTCGAGCAGACTCGGGTGGGGGCTGTCCAGACAAAGGGACATCCCAGACGTGTCGCTCCACGGCCCGATACCGGGTTGGGGAGGGGTGTTTTGGGGAGGGCATAAAGAGCGCAAGCTCGACGGCCCGCTAACGCCATTTCTTAATGTAATATATGAGCATCCGGGTACTTGGGTTGGACAAAATGTCAACACTGTTCAGTACTACTAAGTTAGCGGAGAGGCCCATAGTCTAAATCAAAACTTGTTTACAATTATATTTTAAAAAATATTTTACATAATTATTTAAAATGCTATTCTGTTAAACGGAAATTGATTGTGCGTATAGTACATGTGACAGTAACTCTGAATACGAGGATCGTCTAAGCAATATGCAGAAACACATTATTAGCTGTCATGCTTTAAGAAATATTTGTCCGACGTCATTCTAAAAATAGTAACCATATAACGTTTCCGGTCTGAGAAAGGACAAACCCTATACAATTATAATACCAGTTCAAAGTAAAATATTGACACTCTCTGTCTTTATGCTAGCAATGTTTAGGGTAATATTGTAAGCTTACCTTTTATCAAATTAATATATAAATCGACTAAATGTAATTTCGTTGTTTTTTTAAATCAATTACTTTATGCACCATTGCTTTCAAAAGCACTCAAACTTAAAACACATAATTCATTTTTTTTAATGAATTGGCTTAACCAAAATTTTAACTAACACCAATGATGTTAGGTTGCTTTCAGTCATTATTTTCTCATTAATCTATCGTCTCTACATGTTTAACAGCTGCCTCAAGTACAACCCACCACAAAATCCCGACTGTGAGGCCATCTTTGATGACACAAAGAAGTACCCCGGATGTTGTGCTCCGCGGATCAAGTGCAAGGCAGTACCAGCCCCATCGAAATAAGGGTTGCGTTTGGAGAGTATTGGAAAAAACCAAACATAAATGGATTTAAAAGAAATAGAGTAGAGACTATTTTTTGGAACATTTTCTTTTTCTCATTTGTTCAGTTTCAAAAACAAATAAAGCTTTCAAATAATGATATTGTCTTAGGAGAATATATTTTTGAAATGATGAATGTGTTTTGAATGAAGACGAGACGTCGACCCTGGCATTACAACCACAGACATCTAATTTACTTGAATTACATCTGAGACATCTAACTTACTTGAATTACATCTAAGACATCTAACTTACTTGAATTACACCTAAGACATCTAACTTACTTGAATTAAATCTAAGACATCTAACTTTCTTGAATTACAACTAAGACATCTAACTTACTTGAATTACATCTAAGACATCTAACTTTCTTGTATTACACGAATAGACATCTAAATTACTTGTATTGCAACTAAAGACATCTTACTTAAATGCATTACAAGCACGGATATCTAACTTACTTAAAAAAACAACAACTGCTTTTATTTAAAGGGGAATTATCAGGTATGAAGAATTTAATTCCGTGGTTGCGTTTCTTGAATATTTATTATCTTTCCGGAAATGATCGTCGTAAATGATAAGAATATATATGTAGAGAAGTAGCAGATGATCGCGAGACGATACCTGCAAATGAAACACTTAATATATCGCTAATGGTCAGACCGGAACGAACCAGTAAGAACATGATTTAATTTTTTTTAAATTTTGCTGTCCTTGTCTCGTTGAATGATCTGAGATGAAATTGTTTAATTCCCTCTTTATTCCTATCCAGAGTCAACATTGGCGCCATTGATGAGTGCGCCAAGGGTTGAGGCCCCCTTTATCTTCTCCTGGTCTCAATTATGATTACTAATGATTGCCAATAACGAAGTCAGATAATTTAGATAATAAATTAAAGTGAACCGACACATGTCTATTATGCAGGTCTTCGTGTGTACAACGTTAAAATCGCTGCATCCCATCTTTCTTGTTTACATAAACCCTACTGTTGGTTATATGATACTCACAAAACAATATTGACATATTAGGTCACAATTTTTTTTTCAAGTTTGTTGAGCATGTTAAAAATAAATCTTGAAGAACTTATAAATAATATCTCAATAACATACAAATAACATATAAATAACATATTAATAACATTTAAATAGCAAACAAATAATATTAAACTAACATATAAATCACATATAAATAATATTTAACTAACATATAAATAACATTTAAATAACATAAAAATAATGTTTAAATAAAATATAAATAACATTTAAATTGCAAACAAATAATATTAAACTAACATATAAATCACATATAAATAATATTTAACTAATATATAAATAACATATAAATAACATTTAAATAACATATAAATAACATAAATAACGTATACATGTTTAAACATTAAATCATATTGTTCACTAAGTTGTTTTTTTTTTATTATTCTCCAACGGTTCTCTTAGTTTATCTGTTGGTCTGTGTTAAATATCGTGTTATAACGTTCCAACACATCCATATTCGATATTCTTTTTTTTTCACACATCTGTGTTCCGTGAAATTACCCTCCATTTGTTCCACCTTACCCGGGAGTTCATCAGTGCACCAAAGCTAGCTAAAAGCAAGTTCAGATAACCCATGGGTTCAATACTCCACGCGATACTAATTATACTGCGTGGGGAAAAAGGCAAATATTGAAGTCATAAATTTTGCACTACTTAGCAACATTTTTGTTTTTTTTGCGAATAGAAAACAAATCAAATTTATTTAATATAAACGCGTTTATTACTTTAACTTTTAAGTCATAAAATATTTATGTGTTTATGGAGACGTTGTTTGTTTAGGTTTTTAACAAATAGCGTCAATAAAATTTAAAAAAACACAACACTTCAATGTATCTCAAAAAGCATTTTCTTTAAAAGATCAATAACTCTGCAAAATGAAAGCGACGTTATGCTATTGTGTTCATCCGGCAATCAATGGCTTGGATCAGCTATGTACTGCTTCACCATCCCGAACGTAGACACGACGGAACTCATTTTAAACCAAACTACATTTCTTTTTCTCTGTTTTTTTTTTTTTAAACGTATTTGAAATACTCACGTCCATGTAACATTGAGTACTGCAAAAATTAATATTTGTACATGGGCGTAACTAACAAACCAGTTATCATACTGAAGTATTTCTCTAAAAGAACGCAAGACATGTTCCATTGCTACGGAAGAACATAAGGGTCAAGATAAATAGAAGGTGTCTGTTAAAAAGAGAACGATCACACCAACATATCAAGACAAAATATAAGATGGAGAAAAATAGCGACATTGCCTGGAAAAAAAAAATTAGCTTAATTAAACTACCTCCTTCCCCCCCCACCCCCCAATTTTGTTTTTAAGGCAATCATTTTTTTGCATCACTCCTATTTATGTATGTTTTGGTTAGCAATGATGTAACTGTACGGGATTCATCATTTATGTGATTGTGGCTACTCATTTTGTGTGCAGGAATGGGTTGTTTTTTTCAAGACCATAGTGCATGTGTAGCTTGACACACTAAAGATATATTTAAACCCACCATTAACACTCCTCCACACTTTGAACACAATGATTTTTGAGGGCTGTGTGTACGGTTGGAGCTGAAAATTTTAAAGAGTGTTTTGTCTTTGGCAAAAAAAAAATAATAATAATATGTGTGCCAACATTGAACTGGATGGAATGACTCGAAATGGGTCAATAAGCTTGCCTTGAAAAAAAACAAAACTGGAAAAAAAAATTGGGATAGCGGTTGAGGTGAGGCTGAAAATTCCGTAAAAGAGAATTCAATGGGAAATAATTTTCTAAATTTCCGCTCGATAGAATGATGGGAAATGGGACAATGAGCCTTCCAAACATTTTGCCGACACAAAGAAAAATATAAAAGTAAAGGATTTTGTACAGGATTTAAATAGAAAATAAGATTTTTTAATATTTTTTTTTATATCCATCGAATGTTTCCGTACAGACCTTTTATATGTACTTAAAGACCCTTTATATGTACTTACAGACCCTTTATATGTACTTACAGACCCTTTTATGTACTTACAGACCCTTTATATGTACTTACAGAGCCTTTATATGTACTTACAGACCCTTTATATGTACTTTTGTTTGCATTCACGTAATTGTATGTGATTTGTCATATATGTTGTGATAGTAGCAACTGATGTTCAGTGTGTGAATTGCTGTTAATCACACTTTGGCGTGTTAACTTGGAATACGTTCAGAACCAGTTCTTCACAAGCAGTTCACATTTTAAAAATTAAATATAAGAAGCGTCTTTGTAATTGGGTAGACAGATGGCGAAAACACGTTTCATATGTCCTTTATTTTATCCTTAAAAATACATTTTATTGTTTTTGGTTTTTTTTAGTCAAAAGGTTTTGATGTAACCAAAACAGTTTTCTGCATTATTGTGTGAGACAGCGATGGCTAATTTACTTTAGAAATAATTGCATTATATATCCTTCGTCTTCCAGTTGAAAACCAGAAGGAACAAAAAAATTGGGTGGGGGGAGTGCTGGTGGGGCTGACCATTGAAAACAATGTGATGTTATTGGCAACGAATGAACGTGCCAAGTTTCACTCGATGGATGACAAGAAATAGGTCAATTAGCCTTCCGAAAATTTTCTTATAAAGAAAAACTCACTTATGTGAGTTTGGGGTTGGGTGGGGGATGAAAATTAACAGGATTTGTTGTTATCGGCTTCGAGTCTCTGTTAAGGCTATAGCACAAACACACACCTAGCCCTATACATTTCGCTATCACGGCGATGGCAATAACAAAAACCTAACCCTATACATTGCGCTATCAATGATATGGCACTAACACACACCTAGCAATACATATTTCGATATAGGGCTATACCTCTAACAGACACTTAGCACCATAAATTTTGCTTTTAAGGCAATAACACTAACACACACCTAGCAATACATATTTCGCTATTAAGGCTATAGCACTAACACACACACACAGCCATATACATTTCGCTATTAAGGCTATAGCACTAACACACACCAAGTCCTATACATTTCGCTATTAAGGCTATAGCACTAACACACACCTAGTCCTATACATTTCGCTATTAAGGCTATAGCACTAACACACACACACACAGCCCTATACATTTCGCTATTAAGGCTATAGCACTAACACACACCTAGTCCTATACATTTCGCTATTAAGGCTATAGCACTAACACACACACACAGCCATATACATTTCGCTATTAAGGCTATAGCACTAACACACAGCTGGTTATATACATTTCGCTATCACGGCTATAGAATTAACACACACATAGCCCTATACATTTCGCTATCAGGGCTATAGCACTAACATACACAAACACCTATACATTTTGCTATCAAAGCTATAGCATTAACACTCACCTAGCCCAATACATTTCGCTATCAGGCCTATAGCACTAACACTCACCTAGCCCAATACATTTCGCTATCACGGCTATAGCACTAACACATGTCCCTATGTGATCGAAACTGATACGATCACTTTCCCTCTGGGAGTATTCAGAATAAAAGTTTAGAAAACCTCCTCTTTTCGCTTTCCGGCGGGACAAGAGCCTTAGGTACATGCTAGTTAGAAGCCACCTCCCTGCTATTAAAGCACATAAAGGCACAAAATGTTGCAGCCGTAGCCGTTGCAACTCATGTCCCTGTGTGATCGAAACTGATACGATCACTTTCCCTCTGGGAGTATTCAGAATAAAAGATGGCTTTACCTGCACAAGTCGCAACGTGATTTACACCATCATTTGCAAAAAGTGCGGTAAACTATACAAAGGAGAGACGTGTCATCGCCTTGGGGACCGTTTCAGAGAGCACCTCTATAACATAAATAAACACGCTCTCTGTCCGGTCTCCAAACATTTTAATAGCCCTAACCATAATGGTATCTCAGATATTGTAGTTTCTGGTATACTCTATACTAGTAAACCTGCAGATAGAATCTATATGGAGAACAAATTAATAACTAGATTTGGTACGTTGTCTCCATATGGATTGAACCAAATCCATAGTTTTACTTAGCTGCCATGTCTATTTCCTGTTTGGTTTTTTCAATTATGTTAAAATCACTTCCTTTCTACTTCTCTTTACTTTGTTTTTGTCTGGTTTAAGCACCCTCTCCTATATTTTTTCTGTTTTAGGTAGGATATGTATATTGATATTATGTAAATTTAATTTATACTTATTTAAATGTGTTGTGTTTGTTTGTACTGATGAAGGCATATGCCGAAACGTTTAATTCTGTATAATGTACAATTATTATTAAAGCTAACTCATATTGTTCTATTGACACAATTTGTTCGTGTCTTATTAATATATTTTAAAGCTTTATTGCAGTCCAACACTTTTTATAATTATGTTGATGAAGGTCATAAACTCTTGCCTTAGAAAGATCCCGAACATTGAATGGCCAAACACCATCACCAACACAGACTTACCGAAAAAAGACATCCCAGGAGACTATTGCTGAAGACATCCTAAGGAAAAGAGAGCACACTCCTTGTAAACCTCCAGATGACATCACCAGATAATCACTAACACGGAATCCAGGGGGAAAAAAGAAAAGAGAAAGTCCTAACATTTCACGGAGACGCCAGCAAGAGGCAGACACACAAAGCATGGGATACACCTGGAAGCAACTGGAAAGAAAAGCACAGAACAAAGATGAGTAGAAAATTCTTGTTTACGGCCTATGCCCCAGACAGTGTAAAAGGCATAAGTAAGTAAAACTGGTAAGTTCCATCACCAGCAAAAGTCTAGGTAAGCAAAAACACCACCAGCGCACCGGTTGGAAGGGACTCGTTTAACTTGGAAGGCAACTCATCTAAGAGAAGGCAAACTCTGGATTCAAAACCAGTACGAAGTCAACACAATGAAAACTTCTGACAACTCCAGCGACGCAACTGGTTTCAAGCTGTATCATCAAAACAAGAATATCCCTTGGGTTATACTGCATACGCACCTTGACATCACTGTTTCTTTCACGCACTCAAATACAGAAACAATCCCCTGGGTCCCTAGCCCCGAAACTCGTACCAATATTTCAAGGGGGGGCCACTCAGTGTCATTTTATCAAGTTTTTCCTCCCACCCCCTCCGCCTTCTTTTTTCCCTGATTATTTATTGACACTGGTATCGATTTCAAAAAAACATTTTATTTACAGTGTTCGATTTTAGGATATTGTTTAACAAAGGTAAAGAAAATGCACAGTATTGTAGCTAAATTATTGGAATGAGATAATTTAGAAAATTCAGCTTAAAGAGCGGCTTATTATTCTTTTTTTTTATTATTCTTGTTTCCAACAATCTCACGCATACACAAAAAAATTGATAATTGTATCAAACAAAAAAAATTTTCGTTGTTGTTTTTGATGTTTTTAATAAAAGGAAAACTTTGAAATACTTTACATTGCACATTTTTTAGACAAATTTCTATTCTTTCTTTTTTCTTTCCCGGTTCAGCATCTTTCAAGCATCTTCCTTCCCGACGCTGGAGTCACGGACTGCCCCAGATATCGACCTGTCATTATTTATTTTATTTTATTTTTAGAAGGAAAAAAAAATGTAAAAAGTTGACCGTGTCAAATAACCTTGGCGGCACGCGCCGGGTGTAGAGCGCTGTCAATCTTGACAATTGTACAGGAAGGTCAACGCCGTTTGACGCTGGTACACGCATCTGCTCCAGAGTCGGCCGTCATGGCTATGAGAAAAGGTAACGCCTGGATTTACAGGCTCCGTTGTCGGAATGGTTGGACCTTTATGTCATACAAAAAAAAATATAATGCTAAGAACACTCGAGAGATGACGGAGGGTGGGGGGGGGTGGGGGGTGGGTGCAGTATAGGAAAGTAAATAATATGAGGACGAATTGGCGGGGGATTAATCCAACTTGTCCCCCTTAGAGACTAATCCACCATTAACTATCGACCTACCAGGCCTGATGAGTGTTGCGAAGTAGTAGGAATTATCGTATTCGTTAGTTCTTGTACATTCGTAAGTGTGGCGTCCGATTATACGTATTTCACCAGTATAGTTGCATAATTCATATCCCTTGCAGTCTAGAAATGTATACAGCATAATGATATGGACAAAAAATTATCGTTATATATAAAAGTTCATCTGTGTTTGCATACCCCCAAACTCCCTTTTACTTCTGTCTGTATTTATCAAACTCCCTGCAAATTTGGCTGTGGACTCCCATCCTTCAGCAAAATCTGTACTTAAATTATCTGTTAACATTAATGTCAAATAATGCAATATACGAGCGGCTGTATGGTATGTGGCACGCGAGCCAAGATTAAAAAAGACCACCAGACATTTGGAGGGAAGTTCAGCATCTCGGGGGCAGGTCATTGATATTATGTTTATAAACAAACAAGGGCCCAGCGCCGAGCCCTGGGGGACACCTGACTTAACACCGACAAATTAGGCTTTGTGCCGTCCACCACTACTGCCTGGCATCGGTCGCCGAGAAAGCTAGAGATCCATGTTTTGGCAGTGCCTTGGATCCCGCAGCTCTGAACTTTGTGTCATGACAAACGAGGATTAACACGGTCGTATGTCTTTGGGAAGTCCATCACCAGAAAACCAGGTTGGCTTCTGTTCTCCATGTCGTAAAGTATTTTTTAAAAAAAGGGTTTCCAAAACATGCTCTACAATATTAAAAAATGTTTTAAGACCCATGCTATATAATATTACAAAAGGTTTCTCATCCATTCTATATAATATTACCAAAAGGTTTTCCATCCATGCTATATATTATTACAAAAACGGTTCCAAATCATGCTATATAATATTAACGAAATTCTTACGACCCATGCAATATAAGTTTTTCCAAGAGTTTTTCGATATAATATTACCATAGTAATTAGTGGGAGAGACAGCAATCAGGTTAGCCAAAAAGGTAATAAATGACACAACGTAAACGTACTGGAAAACGTGAAAAAAAAGAACGTAATAAAACAAGCTTGTCTTGTTACGCTCCATTTGCCAGGTTTTCCTTATATTTTGTTTCACTCCAAAAAATTACCAAATTATTCCAGACCAATGCTATATATTACCAAGAGTTTTCCGACCAATGTTATATATTACCAAGAGTTTTCCGACCCATGCTATATGTTACCAAGAGTTTTCCGACCCATGCTATATATTACCAAGAGTTTTCCGACCCATGCTATATATTACCAGGGTAATAAGGGGAGAGACTGCTATCAGGTTAGCACAACACAAAATGAGTAAAACAGAGTAGAGTTAAACCTGATAAAACAAACGCAACAAAACAACGAACGTGTCGGCAGAAGGCCTTCGTCAGCGAACAAAACAACAGAAAAAAACGGTAAAAAAATTAAAATAAGAAATAGCATTTAGCTGAGAAGTAGTGTCCGTGAGCAGCCAATTAAATGGGGCCAGAACTTAAGTGAGTGAGAGGTTAAATAGAGAAGAGCGAAAGAAAAGAGGAGAAAAAAGTTCACTGTGATAGGTCAGGACGTAGAGTGGCGGAGCTATGAAAAGAGACATTACATTGATCCCATGTGGCACCATGGTGCCATAAGTCAGGATAAGCCTGTGTTCCAAATTAACGCGGCTGGGTGTGTTCGTGCTAGACACAATCGCACTTATTGAAAAGTCCGTCTTGCCCAGGTGGTCGCTACTATTGAAGTGTTTGGAGACGGGATACTCTCTCTTTATCTTGTGTAATGTTTCGGAGGTGTTCGGTACACCTGTCAGAGAGACGGCGTCCAGTCTCCCCTATGTACGTCACCTGACAGCGGGTGCAGACTATGGCGTAGACAACGTTACGGCTTGTACAGAGGAACCCGTCGCGTATCTGAAAACTGACCTTAGGAAAACGTATGTGTTGAGTCTGGACGACAAAAGGGCATATGTTACAACGACTGCGTCCACATACGGCTTGGTCCCAAAGTGGGAGGGGGAGCATTGATACGACTGCGTACAAGGAGGTCTCTCAGATTTTATCCCGTCTGAAAACAATGAGAGGTGGGGAAGAGAAAATTTCTCGTGTGTCCGTGTCTGCGAGTAGTATAGATCGATGTTTAAGGAAACCACGTTTAGCAATCAGATTGTGAGGGTGATAAGTGATAAGTGATAAGTTCATTCCTGTCAACATTGTCACGCAGACTTTGCCCGAAGGCATCAGCACGTGTAATATACTTATTCTTAAATCCTATAATATATTACCAAGAGTTTTCGACCCATGCTATTTGTTAGCAAGGGTTTTCCGACCCATGCTATATATTACCAATATTTTTCTGACCCATGCTATATATTACCAAGATTTTTCCGACCCATGCTATATGTTAGCAAGGGTTTTCCGACCCATGCTATATATTACCAAGATTTTTCCGACCCATGCTATATATTATTACTATAAGGTTTCCAAACCATAATAAATAATACTATCAAAAGTTTTCCCTTTCATGCTATAGACAAATATAGAAAAATAGTTAATGCAAATGTTTTAAAAAGCTTACCGCCGAGCACAGTTTGCAAAAAGTCAAAGTTGGTAGAATTGTTTATCAGGGTTTGAAATTGCTGGAAAATTGTGCATTGATAACGAATTCTTGAATCCCCATTGTAGCAGTCCCGAGTTTGGCTACATCCTAGTGATTTAAAACGCATTACCATTCATATTAGATTAAATACAGGTTGACTGGCTGTAAGTGATGTGAGAACGGCTCAAAGCAGACCTGGGCTTAGATGGATGGATAATGGGGAAAAAATATCTACAGCAGCTGGGCATACAAGTATGAAATAGAAAAAAACATTAGTCAGGTCTGAGTGGAAGGAAGTGGTGAGGTGGGCCAAAGCCCAGCATGGGCTATAGCGCCACAGGGATGGATGGATAGTCTGAGTGGAAGGAAGTGGTGAGGTGGGCAAAAGTCCTACGAGTGCTGTAGCACCATTGCGGTGGATGGTTGGTATAAGTGGAAAGAAGTGGTAAGGTGGGCCAAAGCCCAACACGAGCTTCAGCGCCACAGGGATGGATGGATAGTCTGACTGAAGGATTTGGTGAGACGGGCCAAAACCCAATAAGCGATGTAGTGCCACTGGAATGGATGGATAGTCTGAGTGAAGGAAGTGATGAGGTGGGCGAAAACCCAATAAGCGATGTAGTGCCACCGTGATGGATGTAGTGCCACCGGGATGGATGTAGTGCCACCTTGATGGATGTAGATTAATACTAAATCAATTTTCCACACTACAATTTCTATTTACTTCTTTCCCCTTTGATATTCCCCATTTGCGAAATGTTCAGGTGGAAGCCTCAACTACAGACCACATAGTTTATAACGAACACAAAACAAGGAAACTCCTACTTATACTTATTGTACAGCGAAACTGTGTTTGCGGACCTGTATGGTTTGACGATACATGAAAATATAATACAATTATCATATGGTATTAAAATGAGCTTACTGGTAGCGTTGAAGAAAGACCTGTCAGCTTCCGAAAAATAGCTAAATTCCTCATCGCATTGATGAGAGAAACTTCCGCGTTGAAATACTTCATTGAGATGGGCACATTCCCCAAACAATTTACAATCTGGTGAAATACAACAAAGGTTGCTATATACAGATATCATGATTAATATTTCGATCTGTTTTTCCTTGTACCTGTTTCCGAACAGCGCTGTACCAAGTTTATCAGACCTGAGTGGATTAAAGGTTTGGCCATTTGGCCAAAGATTAATTAAGCTTATGGACAATTTAGCCCAATGGATCCAATTAGTTTATAAGCCAATTTGGCAGATGAGTATTTTAGCCAATGGTGTTTTCACCGAAATTATCAGGAATACAATGAAAAACACCATTTAAAAATAATTTCACTCATTGATTTATTTAGCTATAATAAGGAGCATGAGAAACAATTTTTTCTTACAGTTGCCCAATCGCCAGAGTTTCATTGTCGATACATAACTGGCCAATGGGGCAAGTTTGGTCATGATCCCCCCAATCCACAGAGGACTACATTCATCTAGGTTTCTTAGGACTACATTCATCTAGGTTTTTTATGTCTTATAAAACGGTAGAGTTGAACGGCATGGGCGAACTATAATTTGTGTACGATTACTTACTCAGGAAAATTCATATCTAGGGGGAGGGGGGGAAGGGGGGGGGGAATTATTCAAAATCTGTACGTTTTACAGACGAGCGAAACTATCCACAGATACATTTATAAAATAAACTTTAAAAGCCTTTTAAAGCAAGACAAATACCTCATGGGGAATGTTTTAATGATTATATATGTATGACATAATATAGTTTGAGCCCATTTTATTTCAAATTTCTCCTTATTTTGATCCTTCGTGTTTCAAACAAGCAATAAAAGAAATCACTCAGTTGCAGCTATCCTGCCCCTTTTCGCTTCAAATAAATGGTGTCAAGAATAATCTTTTTTTTTTTCCTATGAATATCGAACAATTTTTAAATTCACGAACATTCATGTAAAAGTCATTAAGTAAATTGTTTGCTAACTGTTCGTAAATTGATATCTATGCATTTTTTTTTCTACTTTATTTCCAACTGTCAATGTATGTTGTCCACATATACCAGCCTCGAGTGCTTAGTACGCTCCTATATGGCAATGACGTGAGGATCACATGTGTCAGCCATGGGCAGAAACTCAACAGCTCCCACCAAAGAAGTCTGCGTCGCGTTTTGCGAACGAGATGGCACGACAAGTTAACTAAGAATGGGGTTTTCGAACGTTCCAGAATGCGTAGCCTATTCTAACTTAGTTAGAAAGAGGTTCCTTCGCTAGTTAGACCCTGTCAGGAGAATTGAGGAAGCCCGCATTCCAAAGAATCTTCTGTATAGAGAGTTAGCAGACGTATGCATGACAATTCTATTTATAATTATTTTGTTTAATTTTTAACATTTGAATTTATATTTAATCGCACCCATAATTTGAGGATAACCTATATGTTTTTGATTTGAATAAATTGTTTGCTTCTTATTAATGTACTGATAAGCTTTATCGCAGTCTAAGTCTTTTATGATTGCTTACTTCCCAACAGTACAGGAACACGCAGACATTAATCCCAACTTAAACAAACATAATACGAGTCTTGACAAAGTCATGAAATATATGTGCTGCACATTTTTTTTTTCAAATACTTTGTTACCTGGCCGTGAAGGCTTAGCGGCATAATATGTGGAACCATCTGGCAACGTTTCAGTTGGCATGCATGTGTACGGGATACAATTGTGTTCAAATGTTTCACCGGAATTATAACACCGTCCAAATGCTTGACAGCCTTTTAAAAGAATAAAACTTATTAATAACAACTGATTATTCTCTAGGTTGAGTGTATGGTTGTGATGCTCTGTTCAATACAGCACATGCTGAAATTCCCAATAAAAATCTTCATCAAAAAGAGTGCAAAATATGGTTCACAAATAAAATTCGTTCCTCTAATTGGGATTCTTAAAAACTCTATATATATTTATAAATACAGTGTAATAATAACAGTAGCATTTTGTAACTAAAGCTTACCGGTGTGCACACGAATTGGAATGTAGTCTGCTTTGCCGTGTTTGGTGACTTTAGTACATTGATAAGTATGACACTCGAATTGAAACTTATTCGAGAGAGGATAGCATTTGTCGAATCCGTAACAGCCTAGGGATACAAAACATTCTAATGTCTTCAGTAAATTAACACAGTTTAACATGTCCTCTCTAGCTCCTTCCTCCTATATTATTTCCTCAATAGCTGCTCTTCCCATTTTTCTCTTTCTGCAATTTTAACATGAAGGACCTGAATCTAGAAATGTATCAGAAAAAAAGGGGGGAACATTTTCGTATATTTTACTTAATGAGGCTCACTTTTTCCGAATGTGTCCACTCTTATTGATCATTGTCACTTCGACCATTACATAGCATATTTTATAAATGTTTAGCCACAGGTCCCCTCTTAACTTTGTTTATCCTGCCAACCCCTCTGTGTCTATCAATTGGATATCTTTTCCATACCTAGGCCTGCAGTAACCACAAATTTATCTTTTTCGTCCACATATACCATAGCAGGTTTGAACTAAATGAAGAGCTAAATTATATGAAAATTTAAATTTAAATTAAATGTGTAGACAACAAATGAAAAAGTCATGATGTCATTCCGCACTGTGGGAACAGATTAAGAAATGTGTTGTTTAAATTTCAAAATCGTTTTATCGTGGCCGTCAAGGTCTTCCTTGAAAAAAAGAAATACACTTCAGATTTCTTAACGAGTTGATTTACGTTGGACATGAGTTAAGATCAGAGGTAGCAGAATTAATATTTATTCAAATACTTCATCCAAAACATTAATATTATTTTAAGTGTAAGGCCATCGTAACTATTCCAGAATGCAATATCGTAAATTCTTGTTTTAATAACCATAATAAGTTGTAGGACAATCTTAAGGCATTAAATCTTTAATATATCTGAATCATAAAACGTTTTTAAGGGGGGGGGGGCTGTCAGGGTAGTGGATTTTGGGTAGAAGGGCAATTTACTATTATACTTAATTTGTCACACAAAAATGATGTTCAATTAAAACGTGGGTGTATAATCACGCAATGATTATATTACAGTGGGTATATAGAGCGTTCCTCATATAGGAAAATATAAAGACACATGTTTATATTTTAAAAAGCTTAAGCTCAGTGACAATTGTTGTTTTGTAGAGTGTACAATTTCCTACTGTTAATTTAATACATTTTTACTTATGACACTTTTCTTCATAAGTGTCATCGATGTAATAACATCTGATCCCATCCACACGGTCTGGAACGGTAGGAAAGGATTTAATACAAAGAACATCTGAAAACAAATTGTGAGCCTTGTAAACTCAAGTGTCCCATGTTGTCCTTTCAACTAAACTCACGTCACACAATTCTCACTTATGCTCTTTTGTGTTTATTGCTCAACGCCACTCTCCTCTGTCTCGTAATACAACGCTAACCTCCTCTGCCTCATCCTTTAAAGACAATCTCCTCTGTCTCGTAATACAACGCTAACCTCCTCTGCCTCATCCTTTAAAGACAATCTCCTCTGTCTCGTAATACAACGCCAAACTCCTCAGTCTCATCAGTCACCGCCAAATATCTTCTGTCTCATCCTTCAAAGTCAATCTCTCATTTCTCGTCATTCAAAGCCAAACTCTTCTGTCCCTTCATTTAACGTCAATGTCCTCTGTATCTTTTTTTAACGCCTATCTCCTCTGTTTCGTCATTCAAAGAACATTTCTTATGTCTAATACTTCAACGTAAATCTCTTCTGTCTTTTCATGTGATGCTAATCTCTTCTTTCTCTTCATCTAATGCTAATATCTTTTGTCTCTATTTTCATTACCAATCTCCTCTGTCACATCATTCAAAGTCAATCCCTTCCATCTCATCATCCAACACCAATCTCTTCTGTCTCTTTATTCGATGCTAATCTCATCGGTCTCATAATTCATTGCAACACTCTTATGTTAGGTCATTCAACGCCAATCTCTCCTGTCTCGTCATTCAATGCCAATCTCTTCTGCATCGTCATGCAGCGCAAATCTCTTCTGTCTCATCATTCAATGTCAATCTCCCCTGTCTCGTAATTCAACGTTGCTCTCTTCTGTCTCATCTTTCAACATCAATCTATTACAGTGTCGTCATTCAACGCCATCTTTACTGTCTGGTCATTCAAAGCTCATCTATATGTCTCGTAATTAAACGCAAATCTCATCTGTCTCGCAATTCAGCGCCAATTTTCTCTATCTCTATTTTCAATGCCACTATATTATTTCTCGTCATTCAATGCTAGTCTCATCTCTTTCGTCATGTAACGCCAATCTCCTCTGTTATATCATTCAACGCCAATCTCCTCTGTTATATCATTCAACGCCAATCTCCTCTGTTATATCATTCAACGCCAATCTCCTCTGTTATATCATTCAACGCCAATCTCCTCTGTCTCGGCATTAAATGCCAATCTCTTCTGTTTCATTATTTAAGGCTAATTTCTTCTGTCTTTTCTCTCAACACCAATCTCTTTTGTTTCGTCATCCAATGGCAATCTCTTCTGTCTCTTCATTAAACACGTATCTCTTCTGTCTCGTCATTTAACGCCAATCTCCCATGACTCGTCATTCAACATCAATCTCCTCTAATTCATAATTCAAAGCCAATCTCTTATGTCTCGTCATTCAATACAATCTCCTCGGTCTTGTCATTCAATGCCAATCTCTTCTGTCTTATCATTTAACGACAATCTCCTCTGTTTAAGAATCAAATAAAAAATCTACACCAAACTACACTCCATAAATCAAACTTAATCTAAACAAGAATTGTGAGCACTCTCCCATATCAAAACACGTCAGGATATCATTATTAAACAAGAATGGCGAGCACTCTCCCATATCAAAACACGTCAGGATATCATTATTAAACAAGAATGGCGAGCACTCTCCCATATCAAAACACGTCAGGATATCATTATTAAACAAGAATGGCGAGCACTCTCCCATATCAAAACACGTCAGGATAGCATTATTAAACCGCAGACATGGGCGGGGCTGTTGTTGTTTGGGATAAGAAGCTGTACATTTAAGAAGCCTCCAAACAATTACAAGATAAAACCGTTAAGACGCCGAGGTCCAATGACCCCATTGTCCAGAATAATGCAATTGTCAAGGAAACTATCGAAGAACTTATTTAAGTTGGCAAATTACCCGCGTCTGCTTCGAACTTACTAAATGTATAAGTTTACTTTTTTAAAAATGGAATGGAAACTTAAATAAGTTTATTAGAATTATTTAAAACAATTTTTTTTTACTACTACACTAGTATGTCAAAATAATCTAGTAATAATTAAAATTATTTTAGGAGCTTATGCAATAGGACCGTTGATTCTGGAATGCAATATTGTAAATTATTGTCTAAATATTATTCCCATTGCTAAGCTATTATTATGGCATTTAATCTTTAATTTGTCTTAATTTGAAAAAAGGGTGTGTGGGGTATTGGTTGGGTGGAAAGGGAAATTATATAAGACTTAATAGACTCAAATTATATAAGACTTAATAGACTCAAATTATATAAGACTTAATAGACTCAAATTATATAAGACTTAATAGACTCAAATTATATAAGACTTAATAGACCCAAATTATATAAGACTTAATAGACCCAAATTATATAAGACTTAATAGACTCAAATTATATAAGACTTAATAGACCCAAATTATATAAGACTTAATAGACTCAAATTATATAAGACTTAATAGACTCAAATTATATAAGACTTAATAGACTCAAATTATATAAGACTTAATAGACCCAAATTATATAAGACTTAATAGACTCAAATTATATAAGACTTAATAGACCCAAATTATATAAGACTTAATAGACTCAAATTATATAAGACTTAATATACTCAATTAAAAGAAATCTCTTGCGCATATCTGAAAAAAAATTTGTAAAAACCACTGGGTCAAAAACCGATCAAAATATAAGAAAATGTACAATATAAGATTTTAAAATATAATAATTTTAAAAAATAACCTACCCTCCCGGATACGCCTTCTGACGTAGATGCCTCTTATTTTAACACATTTGTACATATGGCAATCCTCGGTAGATTGATAACTTTCACCGACAGCATAACATTTTCCTAATATGTTACAGCCTATCGGTAAAAATATAATTAATTATAAGAATAACATTTATATGTGTGCATTGTAAACACAAGTGGGGAAAAAGTTACTTTTTCCTAATTAAATGAAAAACACAAGTCTACCAAAGGCTAGCAAGTCTGTCATGGCTAACTAGTCTACGAAACCGACCAAGTCTACCAAGGATGCCAAGGCGACCAAGTCTACCAAAGGCTACCAAGTCTGCCACGTCTACCAAGTCTGCCAAGGATACCATGTCCATCAAGGCTGCCAAGGTTAACAAGTCTACCAAGCCTACCAAGTCTACTAAGGCAACCAAGTCTACCAAGGCTACGAAGGCTACCAAGTCTAACAAATCTACCAAGTCTACCAAGTCTACTAAGTCTACCGAGGCTACCAAGTCTACCAAGACTACCAAGGCTACCAAGTCTACCAAGGCTACCAAGGAATCTGAAAGTAACAGCTATTTAGGGATGGTATCCTTACGTCTCGGACAAAACGGTTGCCTAAGAACAGCATCCTCAATGTCTGTGTACCCACGACCCACCTCATGCCTCATATCCATCAACGGCAACATGTCATCATGATCTCTACCCAGTTTCCGTCGTTTTATTTCCAGCTTCAGATTTTCAACAGCTGGTAGCCCTGTAGATGCTACTCCTTTTCGGCAGATGCCATGCATGTCCCACGTCTGCCAACGCAGGCTCACGAAATGGTAGCCCGGGAAATGCCATGGGGTTTTGCGCCAGCGCCATAGTCAACAAGTCACAACAGACTTGCGAAATAGATCCCCAGGGCATATTAAAAAATCGTTCTATTTTTAGTCTAATATTATGGTGATAGATACTTATTTTAATCAGAATATAGGGGGGTGTGGCGACGTGGTCGTGTGGTGACGTGGCGTTGTGGCGATGTGGCGATGTGGTGGTGTGGCGGGAAGGTAATTTATATTAGACTTATTCATTTAAAAAAAAAATGCTGTTAAAAATATTGTGTTAATAGCTGAAAAGGATTCTATAACATTGGTTCTAGAGCCATAACAATATAAGATAAATAAATTTTAAAAAAAAATCTTACCCTCTTGTGTACGTTTGTTGATGGTGAGTTGAATACCAGCTTGTGTTGTAGTAATACATTCATACTTATGGCAATTATGTTCATAGCGTTCACCGACACCATAACATTTTCCCAAAAATTTACAGCCTATGGGTAGAAATCGTATTAGAACAGTTCCATTCGTCAACATTGTAAACAATCTTGGGGTGCAAGTTATCCTTTCTGATTAAATTACCAACACAAAGCTACCGTGTCTGAGAAGGCTACCAAGCCTACCAAGCCTACCAAGGCTACCAAGGCTACCAAGCCTACCAAGCTTACCAAGGCTACCAAGCCTACCAAGCCTACCAAGCCTACCAAGGCTACCAAGGCTACCAAGCCTACCAAGCCTACCAAGCCTACCAAGCCTACCAAGGCTACCAAGCCTACCAAGCCTACCAAGCCTAAAAGTAACAGCTATTCATTTCGACGAAGCAAAAACTTTCAATCTTCAATATTCTGAAACCCTAAGCTGAATTTAACTCTTAAGTATCTCACCTAATCCTCACTTTAAGCATACAATTATTACTTCAATATGTTTGTATTTGGCTTCAGATCAGCCTAGCTTTTTAAAACTTTAACTTATTATAAAATATATTCGTTTTACAATAAACAATTCGCAACTTTTAGTTTCGCATTTTTGTAAGTTCATTGTTATAAAAGGAAAGAATGTTTATTTTAATGAAATAACTGACATGTTTTTACTATTTTTAAACAGAAATACAAAAATCTGAGTTTTAAAATGTATTGCTTCAAAACAAACAAACATATTTTAAAACATTTTTAAAAAGACTTAAAGACGTGTTAAAGGTCATTAAAAATGTGAAAAGAATGTTCTTCAGCTTTCTTAAAATTCAATGTGCAAAGAAATTATATGCAGAATGAAAGTGAAGCATTTTATGAATTCAAACCATTTCAATGAAATGTAAAACATATTTTAAAATATATTATATATATATAAGAGAATATGGGAGGAAGAACAGATACTGATTGAGTGAAAAGAAGGACACCTCATTAAGCTCCCTAAGATTGGTGACTTAAGTTTTTGTTTTAACTCAAGAGGAATAACCCTGCTGTCCATCCTAAGCAACCTTTTCAACAGAATGCTGCTGAACAGAATGAGGGAGCAATAGACACCAATCTTAGGGACCAACAAGCAGGTTTCAGAAAAGACAGATCCTGCACAGACCAGATTGCCATACTGAGAATTATAGTAGAACAATCCCTGGAGCGGAACTCGCCTCTAAACATCAACTTTATAGACTATGAGAACTCTTTTGATAGTGTTGTTATGTAGTACATATTTCCCCGTGCTTGAACTTTGTTTCACCCCACATTTGATTCCTTCATCCCAGTCGTTCTCTTGTTCTAGGCAGTACGTTCTCATCCTGTTCTTCAACGTCTGATGGAATCGCTCTTGTTCTAGGCAGTACGTTCTCATCCTGTTCTTCAACGTCTGATGGAATCGCTAAAGTGCTCCCTGTGACTCAGGATGATATGCACTTGACAAGCAGTGTTCTATGCCCAATTGCTTCATCACTTGTTTAAATAGTCCAACCTTGAAGTTGGTTCCTTAGACAGCCTGTACAGACTTCGGAAGAACAAACAATGTAAAAAAGTTCGTCAGAGCTTTGACGATGTTTGGATTCTTGATATTGTGAAGAGGAATAGCTTCTGGGAATCTTGTTGACGCACACATGATTGTCAGCAAGTATTGGTGACCTGATTTTGTCTTTGGCAGAGGTCCAACGCAGTCTATAATGACGCGACTCAAAGGGTATTCGAACGCAGATATGGGTTGAAGAGGCGCTGATGGTATCTTCTGATTTGGTTTCCCTACCACCTGAAAAGTATGACATGACCTGCAGTAGTCAACCACATTTTTCTTGATTTTTGGACCAAAAGAAGTGCTACATGATTTTGTGATATGTCTTGTTTACTCCCAAATGGCCTGAAAGTGGTGAATCATGGGCTAAGTTCAGGACTTCATTCCGGAATGGTGTAGGAACAACTACTTGATGAACTATCCTCAATTTTTCGTCAACATTTGCGTCTGGAGGTCACAATTTGATCATAAGTATGTCATCTTGATTGTAGCAACATACATGTAATTGTTCAGCTTCTTCTGGGGTTAAAGCGTCCTCACGAAATTGGATATTTCTGGGTCACTCTTCTGCTCTTCAAAAAGTTGCATTCGAGTTGGAGTCTTCTGGTTCCTTGACTCTTCGTTTAGACTGGAAAAAAATATTTTTACCAGCTCAATTTCAGGAAGAATTGTATTGCTTTTTTGTAAAATGTCTATTTTGGAGATCTTGGAACTCATGGCCCTTGTAACAGCATATGCTGGATACAATTCTTGATCTTCTTCCTGATATCAGTGAAAAAAGGTTCATGAGTCACGATGGGTTTAGCTATAACCTTCCCACCAGCTAAATCATTGACTAGCAGCAACGAAATGCCGTCCAATGGTAATGTTGATCGGACACCAACAACCACACGTGCGGAGGCTAGGTCTGCTTTCAGCTTTATGATATGTAAAGGTACATCAATGTATCCCAGCTCTACACCTCGTAACAGGATGTTGCTCCCAGTAGAAGTAGATTCAGACAAGGGAAGTATACCCTCACGTAGCAAGGACTGTGAAGCACCTATATCTTTTAAGATTTTGATTGGTTGTAGTGTGGAAAAATCCGCTTGCAGTGATAAGGATCCTTCCAATATGAAAGGCATGAAGTCTTGTATGACATCAGTAGTTTCTCATGGAGAAGTTTGGATCTTGGTAAGTAAACTTGTGTTGGACTCTTGAAAACAATGGCTAGGGTAGAGGAAGTAAAACTCTGTGTAGAGTCATCAAAACTTTCACACAGGTCCTCAGTAAAACGCCCTCTGGAGGTAGACCTTCTTCTTCTTCCTCTATATATTAAGGACCCACGATCAATTTATTGATAATTTTGGCTAGTATGCACGTAAATGGGGATTTTCAATGTTTCTGTGCCGGGTGCTGATGAGGATATTTCAATGATTACAAGTGCTACTTTGTGAAGGCTTGAGGCAATAGACGCAAATGTGTCTAGTGTTGTCACCTCAACTATTTATTTTGAAAGCTTGTTCAAGTCCCTGATTGTCTTGGGCAGGAATGTGCAGTTCCTATACTGGATTCTTGCTGGTATGAATCGGAATTGCCTGTCATGGCCTCGTTGCTGTCTATTGGGGAGAGGGACGAGATTCTGTTTAATACTGGAGCAAAAAGATCTTTGCGACCAGCTCATTATATTCGCAGTCGAAGCAGGATCTTGGCTGGAGTCGGTAAAACTAGCCTTATTGTTTATATTGAAACTCTTTGATGAGTCGTGACAAACCTCTTTGAAGTTTGTGTGGACATCTGGAGAGCAAAAACTCTTGAATTTTAAAAAATGCCTCTCCAGATGTATGACGAGACGTACAAGCGGAGACTTTGTGTGGTGTACCAGAATGTGTGGTCTTCTCAGTTTCCTTCTTGAGTCTCCAGCACTCATCCCTCGTATGTCCTTCTTTTTTATAGTAGGCACATGTGTCTTTTGAACTTGTTTCTTTTGTACCAGGCGTATGATTTTTTGAAGGTTTACTGTAAGTTGATGCTGTTGTCTTATTGTGCCTGTCTTTTTTTGGTGTCAAATGGGTTCTTTGACAATTGACGTGTGATGGCGAAGTCGTCAGCTAACACCGCTGCCGTATGCGCGTCACCTTTGCCACCATCTGCAATATGTATTCGCACCTTTGTACGAACACAATGCTTGAACTCCTCCATCTGAATGATATTATTGAACTTTTTGAAGTCTGTGTCGGTGTTGGTTGCATGCAGCCACTTGTCTAGGAGTCGTTCCTTTTCCCGGAGAACTCAACATGAGTTTGGCCATCACGTTTCCACAGCTTTCTAAACTTTTTACTGTATGCTTCGGGGAAACATTCATAAGCCTTAAGTATTAAAGAGTTTAAAATGTTAAAGTCCCGCGCTGTTCCGCGTTCAAGTACACAAATACTTCGGCTGCCCTTCCGGTCAAAGCTGGTTGAATTAAGGTGGACTCAAATTTAGTCTGAGTATATTAAAGTAAACAGTGGGCCTAATCTACAAACAAACACTTAATTTATTTTTGGTGTAATAAAAAATAATGGATTCAAATATCCAAGGACAATCTCACAATTTGTTAAATTGGGGATTAAAGAGAATAAAATATGGATTCAACTATCTACGGACGAGCTATCCAATTTATTAAAATTTGAGAATAATAATAACAAGGATTCAGTTATCGCGGACGAGCTACCCCAATTTTTTTACGCACTGGCTTCTGTTATGAGAAATTAATATCTTTTTTTAAGTTATGGCTCGTTCAAACATTGCAAAACAAAGTACGATGGTAGATCTTGTACCGGTACACAATTAGTAAAATGTGCCAATTTAATAATGATGAAAGATGAATGCGAAATTAACACATATGAGCACACAAAGAATAATACACTTCTCGTAAAGTTTAAAATCTCTATCTGACTCTCTGTCTTTCTCCGTGGTGTCTGTCAATATCTTTATGTATGCAGTGTAAGCCCTGGCTTACAGAAGCTACTCAGCATTTGTTTACGTTTCTAGAAAAAATCTCGTATGTTCGACTAGATACTAGGAGACATACTAACCATGTTTAATTGGTCGTCGGAAATACGATACATAAAAGATTAACCCCACCTACAACAAACGCTACCGTGTGCTATGAATCTAATGTTGGGTCAAACAAAGTTCAAGCAAGGGGAAAAATGTACTATATAAATTTGTAGACAGACATACTCTGTAGAAGCTACTAAGACACTAGGGGGTACCACAAAAATTGACAGACATATTTAAGGCCTCTCAATCAGAACTGTCGTGCAGAATTGTTCATGGCCAACAAACAACTGTAGATTTCGGGGTACAGACTGGTGTCAGACAGGGTTGTCTGCTCTTACCTTTCTTATTCCTGTTGAACTTTGATTGGATAATGAAAATGTCTACAGAGCAGAAGAGAAATGGTATCCAGTGGACACTATAGGAACAGCTTGATGACGTGCATTTTGCGGATGATCTGGCCTTAATAGCACACAGGGCGGCGCACACAACAAGAGCCAGTGGAAGAGTAAGTCTGCCAGCGCAGATGGATTGGCCACACCCTCAGAAAACCCCCATCCAGTATCACGAGACAAGCCCTAATTTGGAAACCCTAGGGTAAGGAGAAAAAGCGTTCAACCCAAAATGACTTGGAGACGGCAACTAGAGGCAGACACGGTAACGTGTGGGCACAACTGAAGAGAGCTGGAGAGACAGGCCCAAGAACGGCATGCCCGGAGGGCCTTTGTAGCCTATGCAGCAGACGGAACGACGGGCCATAATTATGATGATTAGAGGAGATAAGACAAACTTGTGCAAACAATATTTTATTAATTATTATTAATCATCTGCAAAAGTTGCAAGTTCAATACAAAATTTCCTCACATTATTCTTATGGGATATTTCTGTGTTCTTTTTGTCACTGCATGACTCACACTGTCATCAGATCAATTTGTTGTTTTTTTTTCCACTTGGCATGAACGAAATTTTCAGCACCGTAGAAAGAACTTAAAAAAGAAAATGTTGCACACAATTTCGAGAATGAGCACACTATTTATTGGAGGCAGGGGGGTGAAGGTAACCACGTTAAGATTCGGATTGGCTCATAGAGATTGCATTGACACCGTATAGGTCAATGATTGTTGTCCTTTTTTGGAATTCTCACAGTGTAACAACAATTCTATGGTACTTTATTGTGGCTACAACAGATTTAATGCCGAACCCGTAGTTCCTTAGGCTCATTGTAAAACTGTAGTCTAAGACTTAAAAAACGTTGTTACCACGGAGATAGTGTAGGGGTCAACAGGTAGGAATCTATTAGAAATGGAAGTATAATTTTGATACATGTGATAATGCAAAGAATCCGTTATAGTACATGTCTCAATGAAATTATGGCTCATCTCATAAGGAGAATTTTACAATCAGATGGTCGTTCAAATGTATATGTATATATATATTTATATATATATAAAGAAAGTGCAATTATAATAGAATTATGAAATAACAGCTTACCACTGCGCACGAAACTCAAAGAATAAATTTCTATGTTGTTTTGCAGAGTTTTAGTGCACTTGTAAGTTTTACAGTCACATTTAAGCCTTTCCGAGAGGGAATAGCATTTCCCTTCAAGTCCCTGACAGCCTAGTGATATAAAACATAGTAATGTCTCCATCAAAATTATCATGTTTTTAAAAGGTCCTCTTTAATCCCATATTTTTGTTTCACATCCTTGCTCCACCCACATTTCTCTCTCTGTTCCATTAACGTTTAGGACCAAGATTCAGAAATGTACATTCTAATGAAAATGTTCCATATATTTTAGTCGATGCAGCTCACTTTTTTTCGAATGCGTCCTCTCTTATCACCTCGAACATTACATATTTTATTTTCTAATTTTTTTGCCTCAGGTCCATTCTTAGCTTTGATCAACCTACATACCCCTCCACTTCTATCAGATGAATATCTTTTCGATGTCTAGACCCGTATCTGCTAAAAATACTACACATATACCATAGCAGGTGTCTACTGATGGAAGAGCTGAATCATTGGAACATTTAAATTGAATTGAAGGCTGACTTGAGAGTTAAGTCAACAAATGAACTTATCATGACGTCATCCAGCAAGGTGGAAACTGATTAAGAAACCTTTTGTTACAATTTCAAAATCTTCTTACTTTGGCCGCTAAGGTCATCTTTGATCAAATAAATATACTTGAAATGTACTAACCTGTATATATAAGTATAATATGAGTTAAAATTGGAAATAGCAAAATTGATATAAATTCACAAATTGTATTATCCCAAGCATGAATATTATTTTAAGATGAAAACTATAGTTACACTTCAGTACACTATCGTCAATTCTTGATGAACACATTAGTCTATCTTAATCAGAAATGTAAAACGGGAAGGCGTTGGTGTGGCGTTTGGACGGCAATTCTAGGCTAATTCTAAAGGCAAGAAATCGTGATCACGTCACACCACTGCTTCATTCACTTCTTGTGCTCCCTATGCAAGCACGTGTTTACTACAAACTCCCTGTTCTCTGCCACAACTTTTTCTTGAATTCCTCCCCTTCCTATCTAACTGAACTTCTCTCTGTCCATTCACCCCTTCGACAGCTTCGCTCCTCCATAGACGCGCGTATTCATTCTGTTCGCAAAAAAACATACAGTGAACGATCCTTCTCTTTCTTTGCACCCAAACATTGGGATTCTCTTCCATTACACATCCGCAATATATACCGACCATCACAGCCTTCAAAACTGCACTCAAAAAACATCTATTTAATCTCTACTATCCTGACTGATTCCCACCCCTTATCGTAAAACGATGGTACTGAGTGTCGTCTATGGCTTGAGATGGAAAGAGTTTTATATATACATTTGTTTTGTTTTTATTTAATTAATGTATGTCAATCAGTTATTTCAGATTTGTATTATGTTTGTTAAATTGTATGTACAGCGTGGTAAGCCCAGCCCTAGGCTGGGGTACCACGCTATATAAAACCACCTATAATAATAATAATAAAAATAATAATCAAATTTATCTTATCCAAAAATTAACTACTGTTAAAAATATATCGTGAAAAGGATTCTAATACATTGAGTCTAGAAACATCACATTATAAGGAAATACAAAACCTTAAAAATTAGTATACTTTCAAACATCTTACCCCCACTGATCCATTGGATGGCGGAGTGTGGAATATCTCCTTGTGTTACATTAACACATTCGTACGTATTGCAATTTTCTACATATCGTTGGCCGATTTGATAACATATTCCATTCACAGAACAGCCTAGTAGTAAAAATCATATTAGTACAGAGAACATTGCAATTCGTCTGCATTATAAACTATATCGGGTCACATGTCATGCCTTACTATTAAAAAAAAAACACAAGGCCACAGAGGCAGCCGAGCAACAAGCTCTTTATCTTGACGAAACAAAAAAACGTGGTCAATATTCAATACTTTGACATTTTAATCTCAATTTGGCTTTCAAGTATCTTTTAAAATGCTCTCTTTGGGTATACATTCATTATTTACCACCATATATGTGTATGTGGCTTCCCTTGAGCATTTGCCTCCCCGACCCCTGAATTTACAAATTGTATTTAAATTGCTATGTACTGCGGCACTTCCACTAATCAACAACATAACAAGCTGAACAAGTTTTGGTTATAATGTTAATACAGTTAACCATTAACTGTCTAAGCATGTCATATCCTTAATTATTGTGGCCTCTTTGAATTGAGGCAAAATCCATGTAAACAAGCTCACTTAAATTGATGACGTGTTCTTATGAATTCCAATGATCTATAGTTATAAGTGAAAATGATTATAATTATCACCCTTGATGAGTTAATTTTATTAAACAAAGAACCCCACCCTAATACGAGAGTTATCCCCCTACAACTACCAAAAGAAGTCAATGCTACACATTATTCATCATCGTCAATTTATGCCTTACATACTATTTTTCTAAATTTTTAGCTTCAGGACCTCACTTTATTTTGCTTTAAGGCAAATATCCCTCCATTTCTATCAGTAGAGTATTGTTTTCCCACCTAGCCCCAAAAGTAGCCAAAAACATCCTTATATACTATAGCACTTGTGTACTGAAGGAAGAGCTACATTATTTGAACAATTATATTGCAATGAAGACTAACTTAGAACTTGAACCACTTATAAACATATGTTGCCATCCCACACTGTGGAAACAGATTAAGACACGTTTTTGATTCAATTTTCAAAATCTTTGTAGTTTTTCAAATAATGTCTGACACGAAAATAAATTTCCGATTTCTTAATTGTTGATTTCGGTTGTAACAATACAAGAGAGCAAAATTGATAAATGTTCACCACTTGCATTCAAAATATTAATATTTACTGTTATTGAATGTTATAGTTACTATTCCGGAATGGAATATCGTAGATTCTCGATTAATTATTGCATATCGTTAGGCTAATATTATGGCATTATATCTTTTTGTTTGGGTTTTTTTTACAGGAAAGAACTGTTTTTTTAGACTCAATCAAAACAACAAACTGCAGTTCAGAAATAGGACGTGTGCACATCTAACACGGATTCTATCACATTGTGTCTTGAACAATTTAAATATTAAGACATTTTTTTTTATTAAAAAAAAATTAAATGTTACCCTCTTGGATAAGTTTGTAGTTGTAGCCTGGATTCCTTCCTTGCCTTGATTCCCTGCATTGGTACAAATTGCAATTGTTCATGGTGTATGTATTAAATTGAACACACCGCCCGAATTCATGGCAGCCTAGTGGTAGGAAAAGTTTTAATCCATAGAATTTGTCCAATCGTAAGGCTTGTAAACTGAGTCGTCCTATATTGTCCTTTCAACTAAAATCACGTAACACATTCTCAATAACTTGTGCTCTTTTTTTGTGTTTACTGCTCAAGCCAATCCCCTCTGTCTCGTTCTAATTGCTAAATACTCTCCTCTAAGTACTAACTAAAATGGCACATAAAACACGCAATACTCTTTCAATTAAATACTTCTAAGAATCCTCAATATTAGATTAAATAAATCTTTCTAAAAATAAAGCGCTCAAACTTTCTGTCAAAATTCTGACACTGAACTTAAAAAAAGATGAGAAATTTTGTGGTTGACTTTATAATTTGAAATCTTAATAATTATTTTTATAGGTGTAACCATTGCTTTGCTCTAAGGCTCAGTTAGTGTTAATTAGAAATATATCGTTTTACTCAATTTATTCCGTGTTAAGTTTTGACTTGTTTTTTTAACATTACATAACAAAGGACTGAAAACACGTATAAAAAGAAAAAAAATATACCCTAGTGGTATTAATAATTTTCAATTTAATTATACTACACGATACAATTCTTTAGAAGAAATCAGAATAAATCTGAGCGTTATCATCCTTTTCCCAATCAAGGATGGGGTGGGCAATTTGTTCAGCGCTTCATATTTAATTGATGATGTCATTTTCAAAATAATGGGAAAAGGAGTAGTGGACGCCAGTGGCGTAGCTAGGGTTGGTGTTACCCGGTGCGGTAAACTCATGGTGTCACCCCCCAACCCCCCCCCCCCAAAATAAAAATTAAAAAAGTAAATAACCCTTTAATGATGGATTTCTTCTTGTTAAAATAAGTTGACAGTATAATAATGACAAGAACAAAAACATATAAATTGAAGAGGGAAAAGGAGTGGTGGACGCCAGTGGCGTAGCAGGGGTTGGTGTTCCCCGGTGCGGTAAACTCATGGTGTCCCCCCCCAACCCCCCCCCCCCAAAATAAAAATTAAAAAAGTAAATAACCCTTTAATGATGGATTTCTTCTTGTTAAAATAAGTTGACAGTATAATAATGACAAGAACAAAAACATATAAATTGAAGGTCATGATGTCAATGTATTTAAAAACTGTAACAACGTTAAGTTACAGTGTTTTTTTTGTTGTTTTTTTTACATTAAATTTACTTCATTTAAAATGTTGCTTTTCTTTGTCTTCAAAGCTGCAAACCTGTCAATCACTTTATCAAAATCAACGTCCTTCACTGTTTTACTTTCAATTAATAGCAGAGCCACATCAGAAAGCCTAGACTGTCCCAGGGTGGATCATAAATATTTATTGATAAGCCTTAGTCTTTTAAAGCTCCGCCCACAAGGCCTAGGGAGAGCATTGGAAGAAACTCAAGGAAGTCCCATTCAGCTATGAATTTCAAAAATCAAATACTGAGAAGTCCATGACTTTGTGAAATTCAATTTAAGCTGCCTTTAGATGTTTTCTAAGCCTTGGTATTTCTTTTAAAAGTTCATCTTCTGATAAATCATCATAGAAATAAGTTATTTTTGGAACGGACACCAATAACTCTTCTTCACTTGCTGATACTAGACACTTGGGTTGAACACCCCCAAGCATATCTGCTACTTCCTTGATCGCTGATGATCTGATCTGGAGTTCAGAATGAAAGCTTCTGCCTACAGTTTTCTTCCCGCAGAAAGAGTCCATCATCTATACATTGTTCTCCTGCCATTTCCTTTTTAAACCTTAATCTTCTCTCTACCGAAATTCAATACTTAGTCTGATTTTAAAAGTGCCTTTTCAATAGCATGTTACCGCAAGTTACAGAGCTTGTCGTGCAGAAACAATCTGAAGGCCTCTAGGTTTGTCACCGCTTTGTCAAGAGTAAAGCCTTTAGTCTGCTGATACTGCTGTGTAAGATTAACTTCCTCAAGTAGATCAGCCCAAAGGTAATGATAGCAGATAAACGTGAAATCACAGACAGCATGCAAAAGACCTTGTGCTGTACCTCTTGTATCCAAATTTTGAATCACCGCCAAACATTCATCAAACTCGTCGTTCACCGTTTTAACAGTGAAGTGATGAGCATTCCAACGCGTTGTTGACAGTCTTTTCAACGACATTCAAGTGTGTTAAATTAGAAAAATCAATCGATTAGTGGATGCAGCAAAGAAGGAAAATGTTTTTTCAAGAGTACCGAAAAATGTAAAACATGAAGCATTTTCGGCAAAAGAGTGTTGACCACACAATTTAAGTGAATGGTACACACATCCATTAAAAATAGCTTTCTTATTATTTCTTTTCGGATTGGCCTCAACACCTCCATGGATTCGAAACATTTTGGGAGCATAATCGTAACCTTCAACTCTGAGCATCATTATGTCTAGTCCATCACGTTATAGATTTGTAAGAATGTTAGAACTGAGGTTATCAGCTTTTTCCCTCTTAAAGGGAAAAATGTAAGAAACACTTCTCTCACTTCAACTTTCCCATTGTGGATTTTCCCATGACTGATCACTTTAGACATCTGGTCACTGTGTGATATATCAGGTGTACTTTTGAACATAATTTCAAAATACCTCACAGCTTTTATATTCATGATAGAATCTCCTTCACATGATTTGTAAGATATTTATAAATTCATTTTGGGTTTCTGGTGAAAGGTAAAATGCGGATGCTCTTTTTGTAGATTTACTCCTCTTTAGTCTCATTCGGTGCTCTTTTAGCAATGGGTGTTATTTAGAGAGTATTTCAACTATTTCTAGAAATTTTCAGTGAAGATTCATCTTCATTGTGGCCACGAAATGCCAGATTTTGATTTGCAAGAAACAATGGCACGATTGGACGCTTACCACAAGTCACGATTGGACACACCACATGGCTGGATTGGACGCTCCCCACATGGCACGATTGGACGCTCACCACATGGTAACGATTTGACACTCACCACATAGTACGATTGGACACTCACCACATGGTACGATTGGGCGGTCACCAAATGGCAACGATTGGACACTCACCACAGTGCACGATTGGACTCTCACCACATGGTAACGATTGGACACTCACCACATGGTAACGATTGGACACTCACCACATGGTAACGATTGGACACTCACCACATGGTACGATTGGACGGTCACCAAATGGCAACGATTGGACACTCACCGCAGTGCACGATTGGACACTCACCACATGGTAACGATTGGACACTCACCACATGGTAACGATTGGACACTCACCACATGGCAACGATGGACACTCACTACATGGCACGATTGGACACTCACCACATGGCAACGATTGGACACTCACCACATGGCAACAATTGGACACTAACCACATGGCAAAGATTGGACACTCACCACATGGCAACGATTGGACACTAACCACATGGCAACGATTGGACACTTACCACATGGCAACGATTGGACACTCACCACATGGTAACGATTGGACACTTACCACATGGTAACCAATGGACACTCACCACATGGCAAAGATTGGACACTCACCACATGGCAACGATTGGACACTAAGCACATGGCAACGATTGGACACTCACCGTATGGTATCGATTGGACACTCACCACATGGCTCGATTGGACGCTCATCACATGGCACGATGGGACGCTCACCATATTGCACGATTGGACGCTCACCACATGGAACGATTGGACACTTACCACATGGTAACCAATGGACACTCACCACATGGCAACGATTGGACACTCACCACATGGCAACGATTGGACACTCACCACATGGCAACGATTGGACACTAAGCACATGGCAACGATTGGACACTCACCGCATGGTATCGATTGGACGCTCACCACATGGCTCGATTGGACGCTCATCACATGGCACGATGGGACGCTCACCATATTGCACGATTGGACGCTCACCACATGGAACGATTGGACGCTCACCACATGGCACGATTGGATGCTCACCACATGGCACGATTGGAAGCTCACAACGTGGCACGATTGGACGCTCACCACATGGCACGATTGGACGCATAAAACATGACAACGATTAGACACGCAATCTATCACATTTCTGTCTTGAACAATTTAAATATTTAGACATTTTTTTTAATTTAAAAAAATTTAAATGTTACCCTCTTGGATAAGTTTGTAGTTGTAGTCTGGATTCCTTCCTTGCCTTGATTCCCTGCATTGGTACAAATTGCAATTGTTCATGGTGTATGTATTAACTTGAACACACAGTCCGAATTCATGGCAGCCTAGTGGTAGGAAAGTTTTAATCCATAGAATGTGTCCAATCGTAAGGCTTGTAAACTGAGTCGTCCTATATTGTCCTTTCAACTAAAATCACACCCACACATTCTCACTTACTTGTGCCCTTTTTTGTGTTTACTGCTCAAGCCAATCCCCCCTGTCTCGTCCTGCTTGCTAAATAAATTCCTCCAACTACAAACTAAAATGGCACAGAAACCACGCAATACTCTTTCAATTAAATACTTCTAAAAATCGTCAATATTAGATTAAATAAATCTTTCTAAAAAAAAAAAGCGCTCAAACTTTCTGTACAAATTCTGACACTGAACTTAAAAAAAGATGAGAAATTTTGTGGTTGACTTTATAATTTGAAATCTTAATAATTATTTGTATAGGTGTAACCATTGCTTTTCTCAAAGGAAATATTATTAGCCTTTCCTGGCTCAGTTAGTTTTAATTACCAATATATCGTATTACTCAATTTATTCCGTTTTAAGTCTTGACTTGTTTTTTAACATTACATAACAAAGGACTGAAAACACGAATAAAAAGAAAAAAAAGATACCCTAGTGGTATTAACAATTTTCAATTAAATTAAACTACACGATACAATTTTTTAGTTACATCAGAATAAATTAGAGCGTTATCATCCTTTTCCCAATCAAGGGTGGGTGGGCAATTTGTTCAGCGCTTCATATTTAATTGATAACGTCATTATAAAAATAATGGGAAAAGGAGTAGTGGACGCCAGTGACGTAGCTAGTGTTGGTGTTACCCGGTGCGGTAAACTCATGGTGTCACACCCCCCCCCCCAAATAAAAATTTAAAAAAGTAAATAATGGAAAAGGAGTAGTGGACGGCAGTGACGTAGCTAGTGTTGGTGTTACCCGGTGCGGTAAACTCATGGTGTCACACCCCCCCCCCCCCAAATAAAAATTTAAAAAAGTAAATAATGATGGATTTCTTCTTGTTAAAATAAGTTGACAGCATAATAATGACAAGAACATATAAATTGAAGGTCATGAGGTCAATGTATTTAAAACCTGTAACAATGTTAAGTTACAGTGTTTTTTTGTTGTTTTTTTTACATTAAATTTTATTAATTTTTTTAGTATTCCTGATTATCGATTTATAATATCATATATTATGTGTTAAAAAAACATTGTTTAATTTAAATAAATAAGAATTAATCATTAAAAGATTGAAAATTGTGTACAAATAATATATTTGTTAACCCTATAAATCTGTAAAAATTCATTTTCAATGTGTTTTATTTTTACCGACATAATGCTATTTGGTATCAATGTAAAGCCCTATTTCTCCGAATTCAGATAGCATCCTGTCGCTTACGCAAGTTAAAGAACATTTCAATCGTAGTGGAATAATGACTGTGTTTCTGACCTAAACATAGGGTCATCTCATTTCTGACGCATAAACCTTGAATTTTTAATAAAGCACGCATTTGGACTGGTTACATTTGTAAAAAATGTATGCATGATATGTTATCCTTTTATGATTTAGGTTAGACTGAGCTCTGTAAATATGCAATTTTTCAATCGGGCGTCACCCCTAAAACGGTGTAACCCGGTGCGGTCCGCACCCCCCGTACCCCCCTCGCTACGCCACTGCAGTGGACGCATTAGTTCTACTTAAAAATAACATTATTCAAAGTCAGATGCTATAATAAGGAGCATCCGTTGTTATTAAATTGAAAGCGTGTGTGATTTCTTTCAATGTGCTACTCTCTGGATAAAGTTTAAAAAAAAAAAAATACTTAGCCTATATTTATGAAATAGCTAACTGAGTTTGTCATTTACATTCCAGAATCATAACACAACTGTCCCCAACAACTATGCACGGAATTTTAAATAATTTTTTTTTTAAATTTACATTTTGTCTACATGCTTTCTCGGATAATTTATAAATTAATCAATACATTTTTTTTTATAAATAACTCGTGTCTTCTTAACGAATTTATTATGCCTTTTATATACGATTTATAATAATGACCAGGTTTGAAATGCTATAAAAAGGTATAGAAATTCTACTGGGCGGTTGTTGTTTTTTTTACTCTTGTGAAAGTAGTAAATATTTTGAAAAGTTAATTATGATAAGTTATTTGTCCTTGTGGTTCCCTTTTTATTTTATTTCTTATTAGCGTTCAACACGTGTACAAGAATGTGAGCAGTTATTTTTGTGATGGGAAATTTTCAACACAGTT
This sequence comes from Lymnaea stagnalis, assembly GCA_964033795.1. Classification (NCBI taxonomy): domain Eukaryota; kingdom Metazoa; phylum Mollusca; class Gastropoda; family Lymnaeidae; genus Lymnaea; species Lymnaea stagnalis. Next base: position 1,204,357 of record CAXITT010000068.1, read on the forward strand.
AAATTATGATTCAAATTGTCAACCGACAAATTTTTTTTTTTTTAAATATATTTTAAAAAAGCCACTTAGCTATTTGGTTATAAACATGTTTAATAAGACAAGCTGGTCAGGCTTAGCCATCGCCCAACTTTCGAGGCCCAATGTCACTTACCGTTTCGTCCGGCCACCTTCCACCTCTTGTATTGCAAGATGATCAATAAAAAAAAATGTGATGACATCAAACTAGTAAGTCCCTAAATATCTGAGGACCCTGCAGGCGTAGCGGTTGCTTGGATAAACGATGGTTCTAAGGTTCAGGGACACCCACAATTTCTTCCCTTGTGCCCCAATTAAGTGCACACATTTTCAAAACCAAATTCATGTGTGCTAAAAAGCATTCTTGCGTTTTGAATTTATCAACAAAAATGTATTGGGACTATAATCGGAAGAGAAAAATATAAGGGAAAAGCAAGGGTACAACTGTAATGACTTAAATTCTTGTCCCGCTGATGCGGAGTTAGAGATGTCTGTGATCATTATGGCTAATTTTAGCGCTTCACATATAAAACTTTGCCTACTCAAAATCGTCTGGGAAAAACACCGAATTCACTGTATGTGCCACAGTGCATGTCTTGTTTTGAATGAATCAAACATTTTTTTTTGTGTAGGAATAACTCTCTAGACCCTTCCTCCGCTCGAGATTCATCGGCGCCCTCAATTTCTGTCATTTATTCCGATGAAAAGTATCGTCCATAATGATTCCTATAGATCAAGGGTCCCAACCTTGCAACCGCGGGCCATTTGCGGCCCGCGACATAACAGCAAATTTTAATGTTAATGCGGCCCGCGTGATTTCCCTATTCTCACATCTATAATGTGAACCTCTGCGACGGCTTCAGTCAAACCTCACCGACTAGTCTAAATATGATATTTATTATGTTTGAATAGATTTAGACGCTGATTTTAATGGTAAAAAAACTTTTTAAAATCAGACTAAAAGTATTTATTTTTTGCATTTTATGCAACACACATGGCCAAAGTGCGGTTTTAAGAAAACACGCTTCGAATATTATATGTACATATTTCACAATTTTAAAAAGTCAGTTAGTGTGTAATGCACGACCATAATTGTGTAAATCGTAGCGGTCTGACACAGTATAAAAAAAAAATCCCTAATAAAATTGCTGCAGATAATTACGTGTGAGAGAAATTCCGAACCTGTCAGCTTGGTCACTTTCGCCGCTAGGTCTCTGGCAACAAGCAGTAAGAGGAAGAAAAGGAAGCATAATTTTTTTCTTATTACTTAAGGTTTAGCAGATTGTAACATTTCCCCTTTATTGAATTTGTAATCGCTTTTTTGTGGATTATTTGATGCGACCCAGTCTCACTCAGACTCTGCCTCCTGTGGGCCCCCGGATGATTTGAGTTTGAGACCCCACTGCTATAGATTCACTGCCTAGTGATGTAGATAGTATTAGTGCTGCAATAAGTGACCAAAGATTTCCATCGCTATGCAATTGTCCGAAAATGTTGCACCTCAATATAAAAGAGTGAAGCCTTTGAAGACCATTCCATTTCTACAACCCTGGAAAGGGCGCAGCTAGAGTTTTTGGTGTCAAGGGACAAGATTCATTTATGCGCCTCCACCTTAACGCTGAAACTTATTCGTTTCAACCATTAAACATCACAAAAGCCCATTTTTTGCGCCCCCCCCCCCGGCTGGTTTGTGCCATAAGATGTCTGTCCCATCTGCCACACCTAAGCTATGTATCTGACCATCAGCATTGCCCTCTACCAAAAATGTAAAATGTCAACCGGTTGACATTGTCTGAAAGAAACACTGAGTTTAATAACACAGCTTTCAAAGTTGACGCATATGAAGTCAAGCTCGTCTTGCTGGATTTTATGAACTTTCTCCCTTGATAATGATCGTATTTGAAGTCAAGGCCCCATTGCTGGATTCTATGGACAGTCTCCACTGATAAGGATCGAATTGAAGTCAAGGTCCCCTTGCTGGATTCTATGGACCTTCTCCACTGATAAGGATCGAATTGAAGTCAAGGTCCACTTGCTGGATTCTATGGACAGTCTCCATTGATAAGAATCGTATTTGAAACTTAACTGTAGCATAAACTCTTTGACAACAGAACAAATACTGATTTCATTTTCCAGCTTTTAATACAGTTTTATATTAAAAATATACACTTAACTTGAATGCGTTCATGACATAAAATCTAGACATTTTATGAAATTTCCGACTTCAGCATGTGCAACTCTTTATATAGCACTTGTACAGCTCTCAGCAACATAATTCTAGCAATCCAGTATTATATTAAAAGCAATTATGCCACAGTAATAAAATACTATCATGCCCTATTTTCATATTAAACGGAGGCTTAGAGACTTAGTCTACTAGATATATAAGACATGAAAGGGAGACCTAGAGCTTTAGACAAATAGATATATAAATCGTGAAAGGGAGCCTTAGAGACTTAGTCCAATAGATATGTAAGACGCGAAAGGGAGTCCTAGAGACTTGGTCAAATAGATATGTAAAAACGTGATAGAGATACTTAAAGAGTTATTCAATTACATATATAAGAAGACAAAGGAAGGGCTTAAAGACTTAGTCAGATAGATATGTAAGGCATGAAAAGGAGGAATAGAGACTTAGTCAAATTGATATATAACACCTGAAAGGGAGGCTTAGAGACTTAGTCAAATAGATTTAAGAGACGGGAAATGAAGAACTAGAGATATAGTCAAATAGATAAATAAGACGTAAAAAGGAGGCTTAGAGACTTAGTTAAATAGATATCTAAACCGTAAAAGGTGGGCCTAGTGACTTAGTCAAATAGATATGTAAGACGTGAAAGAAAGGCTTCGAGACTTAGTCAAATAGATATGTAAGACGTGAAAGGAAGGCTTAGAGACTTAGTCAAATAGATATATAAGACGTGAAAGGTAGGCTTAGAGACTTAGTCAAATAGGTATGTAAGACGTGAAAGGAAGGCTTAGAGACTTAGTCAAATACATATGTAAGACGGGAAAGGGAGACTTAGAGACTTAGTCAAATAGATATGTAAGACGTGAAAGGGAGACTTAGAGGGTTATTCAACTAGATATATAAGACGTGAAAGGGAAGCTTAGAGACTTAGTCAAGTAGATTCTAAGACGTTAAAGGGAGGCTAAGAAACCTACTCAAATAAATATGTAAGATGGGAAAGGGAGTCTTAAAGACTTAGTACATAGATATATAAGACATGAAAGGGAGGACTAGAGACTTAGCCAGATAGGTATGTAAGATGTGAATGCGAGCCTTAGAGACTTAGACAAATAGAAATATAAGATGTGAAAGGTGAAAAGGAGTCCTAGAGAGTTAGTCAAATAAATATATAAGATGTGAAAGGAAGGCCTAGAGACTTAGTCAAATAGATTTAAGAGACGTGAAATGAAGACCTAGAGATATAGTCAAATAGATACATTAGACGTGAAAGATAGGCCTAGAGACCTCGTTAAGTAGATAAGTAAGACGTGAAAGGGAGGCTTATAGACTTAGTCAACTAGATATATAAGACGTGAAAGTGAAGTTTAGAGACAAGAGAAATAGATATGTAAGACGTGAAAGAGAGGCCTATAGACTTAGTCAAATAGATATATAAGAATCGAAAGTAAGACCTAGAGACTTAGTCAAATATATGTATCAGACGTAAAGGGGAGGGCGAGATACTTAGTCAAATAGATATATAAGACGTGAAATGGAAGCTTAGAGACTTAGTCAATTAGATATATAAGACGAAAAAGTGAGTCTAAGAGTCTTAGTCAAAGGGATAAATAAGATTTGAAATGGAGGCCAAGAGACTTTGTCAAATAGATATATAAGATTAGGAAGAAAGACTTAGAGTATTAGTCAAATAGATATATAAGACATGAAAAGGAGGCTTAACTTAAAGAATATGTTAAAAAGATATATAAGACGTAACAGGGAGGCCTAGAGACTGGTCAAAGAGATTTGTAAGACGTTAAAAAAGGTTTAGAGACTTAGTCAAATGGATATGTAAGACGTGATAAGGAGATTTAGAGACTTAGTCAAATAGATATATAAGACATGAATGGGAGGCCTAGAGAGTTGGTTAAAAAGCTAAATAAGACGTCAAAGGGAGGCCTTGATAATTATTCAAATAGATATGTAGGACATGAAAGAGAGGCTTAGAGACTTAGTCATATAGATATGTAAGAGGTTAAAGGGAGGCTTAGAGACTTAGTCAAATAGATATATAAGACATGAAAGGGGGCTTAGAGATTTAGTCAAAGAGATATTTTTGACATGAAGGGGTCCCTAGAGACTTTGTCAAAAAGATATATAAGACATGAAAGGGAGGCCTAGAGACTTAGTCAAGTAGATATGTAAGACCTGAAAGGGATGCTTAGAGATTTAGTCAAATTGATACATAAAACGTGAAATGGAAGCCAAGTTACTTAGTCAAAAAAATATTAGACGTCAAAAGGAGGCCTAGAGGCTTATCCATGTAGATATGTTAAACTTGAAAGGGAGACTTATAGGGTTAGTCAAACAGATATATAAGACGTGAAAGGGATGCCCAGAGAATTAGTCAAATAGATATGTATGACGTGAAATTGAGGTCTAGCAACATAGTCAAATATATATGTAAGACGTAAAACGGATGCTTAGAGACTTAGTCAAATAGATGTATAAGATGTGAAAGGGAAGCTTAGAGACTAAAAAATCAGATAATACATTAAAGGGGGCTTAGAGACTTAGTCAATTACCTATGTAAGACGTGAATGTTAGGCCTAGAGACTTATTCAATTAGATATATAAGACGTGAAAGGGAGGCTTAGAGACTTAGTCAAATAGATATTTATGACATAATTTAATCACATAAACTTTAAAACGGATATTTGATATGTTTATAGCTCAGAGTTTAAATGAGTTCTTTTTTTTGTCCTTAAAGAAAGTCGTTTGTCCGTAGAAATATTAATTTTGTCCTTGTAAAAATTCGTTAGTCAAGCAAAAATTGTGAATTTGTATAATGCATGCAATTTTTTTATATGTTTGAAACGACAACGTTGCTAAATAAAAAAAAATTCAAAGATCCATGAAATTGTCAAATACATCAAATCCCTTAACAAAACACATTATTTGCAGCGAACAAGCAGTTTGACTTGCTATATCACATGTTCGCAGGTGATACCCAGCTTCATCAATCCGTGTTCTCCTCTCGGTTCCTTCAAATTATTTGTATGCACAGAAGACAGTGGAGTCAATAAAGCACTGGATGACCATAAACAAGCTTAAATTGAATGATGAAAAGACTGAGCTGCTCCCCATTACCAGCGCTCAGAAGAAAAAAAATATTCAAATAACACAACATCCCTTACTCTCTCAGATGTGCGGATAGAGTTTGCTCAAAAAGTGCGTAACCGGGGTGTCTACATGGATATAAAACTAACTTTGGAAAATCACTCAACATGCTTTGCAAGGAGATTTTTCTAGAGCTGCGCAGCATTAGTCATACCAGACCTTTCTTAACGTTTGACGCATCAAAGAGTCTGATATCTGATTTCGTGTTATCATATCATGTATGGAATAATGCAATGCTCTCATAGTGGGACTTCCAGCTACGCTCCTGGATAAATTTCAAATAGCACAGAATAATGCGGCTCACAATGATCTTCGCAAACGCAAATTCAACCATGCTAAAACACTTCTGAGAGAACTGCATTGGCGTTCGGTCCGCGCTCGTATTGAGTTCAACATTGCAATTTTGTGCTACCGCTGCTTACATGACCTGGCGCGTTCTATCTCAAAGCACTCATGACGCCTATGTACCAATAGACAACTCCGCTCATTCGATAGTGGCAAAATATCGATTCCGCGTGTTCGCGTTGAGACTTACGGAAAGCGCACTTTCGCATTTACTGGCCCAACAATTTGGAACGCCGTTCCTGTCGACCTCAGAAACAGCCAGACAATGGAGTTCTTTAAAACCCATTTCAAAGCACATATTTTTCACAAACACCGTCTGGGGTGATGTTTGATATTTTTTTATCTACCATCTTTTCCAGTTAATGTATATTGGTTTGTGTTGTTTATGCTTGCAAGGGATGAAAGACTTCGACTTGGCATGTTCGTATGCAGTTTTTGTATTGTTGTATTTGTTTATCAATGTGGTACATTAGAGACTGTTTTTTTCTCTTTTTAACATGGTTGACTTAGTACCACGCTTCGAGCTTTTTGGAATGAAGCGTGTTTTTTCAAATAAACTTTATTATTATTCTTAAATGCAACACATTTCAAAACTGCTTACATTTTAAGTACATTAATTCTAAAAAAATTAGAATATAATTCTATTACTTCTTATGTAAAATTTAGTATACTGGTCGAAAAAGTGGGATGTAACGAATTCATCGTTGCCCTATTTTGAAGGAACGAGTCTGCAGCTGGCCATGCTCGATAAACATGGCACGATTGGACGCTTACCACAAGTCACGATTGGACACTCAAACCATGGCACGATTGGACGCTCACGACATAGCACGATTGGACACTCACCACATGGCACGATTGGACGCTCACCACATGGCAACGATTGGACGCTCACCACAGGACACGATTGGACACTCACCACATGGCACGATTGGACGCTCACCACATGGCAACGATGGGACGCTTACCACAAGTCACGATTGGACACTCAAACCATGGCACGATTGGACGCTCACGACATAGCACGATTGGACACTCAAACAATGGCACGATTGGACGCTCACGACATAGCACGATTGGACACTCACCAAATGGCATGATTGGACACTCACCACAGGGCACGATTGGACACTCACCATATGGTAACGATTGGACGCTCACCACATGGCTCGATTGGACGCTCACCACATGGCAACGATTGGACGCTCACCACATGACATCTATTGGACACTCACCACATTGCACGATTGGACGCTCACCACATGGCAACGATTGGACACTCACCACATGGCACGATTGGACACTCACCACATGGCACGATTGGACACTCACCACATGGCATGATTGGACACTCACCACATGGCACGATTGGATGCTCACCACATTGCATGATTGGACACTCACCACATGGCACGATTGGACACTCACCACAGGGCACGATTGGACACTCACCACAAAACCCGACACACGACACCAAAAAATAAGATTAACATCGCCTTACCTCTATACATAAACTTTGCGGTGCCGTTGTCGCACTTGAATGTTGTGCAAGCCCCGTCGAAGACTGTGAAATCTGAACTTCCGTCTCTGAATGAATGTTGCCCTCCAACAAAACATTCCCCTGAAAAATATGAGTAGTTACACATGGGGACGTACAAATGATTCATGACTGCAGTTGAAGCAGGGGTAGTGGCTTTGATGGAATAAAGTCATGGATACATCAAATACTTGTTATATGTAATAAATCGACGTTCTTATCAAGTTCTGTTAGAATTGAACGTTAAGCTATGAACATCTCAAAGGTATTTCTGGCACATTATCTTAACTTATTTTTCCATACGAACAGTTGCAACGCAACCACATTGATGCGCGTAATAAAAAGAAGAAGGGGTGCATAACCTATAATAATAATTCCAGGGGGAGATTCATTTATCCACCATTGCATGTTTGCATTGTCTCTATAGAGGCCTGGAACAAGCTTCCAAAAGCCAACGTTGAGGCGGCTACACTCGACACATTTTGTCTTTTGCCTTCCGTATTCCAACCCCATTCCCCCCCCCCCTAGTTCGTAATACAAGTGCTGAGTAGCAATTGCAACCAGTGAAGTATCCCCTTGAATCCAATGCACAGTAACATCGCAAACACCTCTGTAACATAGGAGCCAGAATGATCATTTCATTGATCTTGGGCCCTCAAAATAAAGAAGAAGGAGAAGTATATAGAGAGGGTGGTGAAGGGAGCTGATGCTGATCTCGCTCACTTGTAAGTGACTTTTCAAAGCATTTTCAGTATGCCAACGAAATAAATACTGTATCTCAATACCAATCAGAGCTAATAACAACCTATTTACACTAAGCGATTAAGTCAATAACAATCAGAGCTCACAGCAACCTATATACCCTAAGTCAGTGAGTCAATATTAGCATAGAAATTTATCATTTCATGGAAATTTCATGAATGATTTCATGGAATTAAATATAGTTTAACCACTTTACAAATGCTGTACTACTTAGCTCCCTTGCGGTGGACCACATCAAATCGCTGATGTTATAACCGATTGCCCAAAGGGTAAAATGTTCGTTCAGGGGTTAAAATGGAAAGGTATGTCAATATAGTTACAAATGGTTTGTCTCAAGCTAATATTTTACAAAGTAGAAACAGTGAAAAAATAGGAAATTTATGTCGCGTTCCGTGAACACTGGGAAATCAATATCCCGTAAAACTCTGAGCAAATTCTATCCAGTAAAACCATGTGCGATTTCTATCAAATATAACCATGTGTAGGTTAAATCAAAAAGAACCATGTGCATTTTCTATGGAGTAGAACCATATGCAAGTTCTGTCCAGTAGAACCATAGGCAAGTTGTGTCCAGTAAAACTATTTCTAAGTTCTAACCAGTAGAACGATGTGCAAGTTCAATCCAGTAGAGCCAGGTGTAAGTTATATCCCGTAGAACTATGTGCAAGTTCTTTCCCGTAATACAGTGATAAATTATGACATAATTTTTATAATAAATTTAATGCATATGAAAAAAAATGTTTCTATAATTAAAATAAAATAAAATGAAAACATTGCAATAAACAACTCCCCTTATGGTCACTTTGACTTGTTTCAATAACACATTTTTTTAGCATCCAAAAAAGTCTTCTTTTGCTGAAATATTCTTGTTTAAGTATTGACAAAATATAAACAAATACGCCTTGCTTCAGTGTTTATTATGAATTCATGCAATAAACAGAATTCCCCATATTTGTGTTATACTTGAACAAAGAAATCGAATGCCGGATACAAGCTGAAATTGGAGGAAAAAAAACACATAAAAACTCTGAAGCCGTTATGAGTTGTCATTATTCTCAAACAACTGAGAATACGTTTAAGAAACAGCATTTACCTGAAAGACTTGTGCCGCTGGCAGATGACAAAAAAATTAGCACAATAATGGGCAGAGCAGGCTGTCGAGCAATAAAGATTATCATTACTAGCATAGCTTCTAGCGAATAAAAAAAAATGTATTTCAATTGATATATGTGTGTTGGTTTTGCGTTCATATTGTAGGCATTTGTTCTGGTTGATTGCGTTTTACCCCCCCCCCCCCCCCCTTGTTTTTTTCCTCCTTATGAATACTAAATACAGTTAATAAATACAAAATAAATAAATATATATCTTTTGTAATTTTTTTTTTTTTCGATTTTATGTGATATATGTGTGTTGGTTTTGCGTTGATATTGTAGGCATTTGTTCTGGTTGATTGCGTTTTACCCCCACCCCCCCCCCCTTGTTTTTTGCCTCCTTATGAATACTAAATACAGTTAATAAATACAAAATAAATAAATATATATCTTTTGTAATTTTTTTTTTTTCGATTTTATGTGTACAGTAAATAACATAATTGTGACGGCCTGTGCCGAGCCTTCACTCAGAATGTTGTGTTCGGAAGGCTGTAGGTTTGTGTAGTTTCAAAAAACGTTTGGTCAATTTCTTGTGACGAAAAATGATTGTCATCTTAGTCTACGTCTGCTATTGCTTCTCCAACTGAAGGTCAAGGTTCATTTTTAAGGATTTAAAGATGCTGTTTCTGGATATCTTCATTTCCTCAGTGTTTGACATTTACCAGCAAAGCAATACACAAAATATTTAGACAATGGAGTGTAAAATTCTATGCAAAATTACCAGCAGAGCAATAGCCCAAATATTTAGACAGTGTAAAATTGTGTGCAAAGTTACCTGCAGAGCAATAGTCAAAATATTTAGACATTGGAGTGTAAAATTGTGTGCAAGGTTACCAACAAAGCAATAGTCAAAATATTTAGACAGTGACGTGTAAAATTGTGTGCAAAGTTAACAGCAGAGCAATAGTCAAAATATTTAGACAGTGTAAAATTGTGTGCAAAGTTACCTGCAGAGCAATACTCAAAATATTGAGACAAGTGGAATGTAAAATTATGTGCAAAGTTACCAGCAAAGCAATAGTTAAAATATTTAGACAGCGGAGTGTAAAATTGTGTGCAAAGTTACCAGCAAAGCAATAGTCCAAATATTTAGACAGTGGATTGTAAAATTGTGTGCAAAGTTACAAGCAGAGCAAAAGTCAAAATATTTAGACTGTGTAAAATTGTGTGCAAAGTTACCTGCAGAGCAATACTCAAAATATTGAGACAGTCGAATTTAAAATTATGTGCAAAGTTACCAGCAAAGCAATAGTCCAAATATTTAAACAGTGGATTGTAAAATTGTGTGCAAAGTTACCAGCAGAGCAATAGTCTAAATCTTTAGACAGTGGAGTCTAAACTTGTGTGCAAAGTTACCAGCAAAGCAATAGTCCAAATATTTATACAGTGGAATGTAAAATTGTGTGCAAAGTTACCAGCAAAGCAATAGTAAAAATATTTAGACAGGGAAGTGTAAAATTGTGTGCAATGTTACCAGCAGAGCAATAGTTAAAATATTTAGACAATGGAGTGTAAAATTGTTTGCAAAGTTACCAGCAAAGCAATTGTCAAAATATTTAGACAGTGTAAAATTGTGTGCAAAGTTACCAGCAGAGCAATAGTCCAAATATTGAGACAGTGGGGTGTAAAATGTTGTGCAAAGTTACAAGCAAAGCAATAGTCCAAATATTTAGACAGTGGAATGTTAAATTGTATGCAAAGTTACCAGCAAAGCAATAGTTCAAATATTTAGACAGACTTGTGTAAAATGTTGTGCAAAGTTACAAGCAAAGCAATAGTCCAAATATTTAGACAGTGGAATGTTAAATTGTATGCAAAGTTACCAGCAAAGCAATAGTTCAAATATTTAGACAGACTTGTGTAAAATTATGTGCAAAGTTACCAGCAAAGCAATAGTCTAAATCTTTAGACAGTGGAGTCTAAACTTGTGTGCAAAGTTACCAGCAAAGCAATAGTCCAAATATTTATACAGTGGAATGTAAAATTGTGTGCAAAGTTACCAGCAAAGCAATAGTAAAAATATTTAGACAGGGAAGTGTAAAATTGTGTGCAAAGTTACCAGCAAAGCAATAGTTTAAATAATTAGTTAGTGGAGTGTAAAATTGTGTGCAAAGTTACCAGCAAGGCAATAGTCCAAAAATTTGGACAGTGGAGTGTAAAATTGTGTGCAAAGTTACCAGCAAAGCAATAGTCCAAATATTTAAACAGTGTATTGTAAAATTGTGTGCAAAGTTACCAGCAGAGCAATACTCAAAATATTTAGACAGTGGAGTGTAAAATTATGTGCAAAGTTACCAGCAAAGCAATGGTGAAAATATTTGTACAGTGGAGTGTAAAATTGTGTACAAAGTTTCCAGCAAAGCAATAGTCCAAATATTTAGACAGTGGAGTGTAAAATTGTGTGCAAAGTTACTAGCAAAGCAATAGTAAATATATTTAGACAGGGAAGTGTAAAATTGTGTGCAAAGTTACCAGCAAAGCAATACTCTAAATATTTAGACAGTGGAATGTAAAATTGTGTGCAAAGTTACCAGCAAAGCAATAGTCCAAATATTTGGACAGTGGAGTGTAAAATTGTGTGCAAAGATAACAGCAAAGCAATATACAAAATATTTAGACAGTAGAGTGTAAAATTGTGTGCAAAGATACCAGCAGAGCAATGCTCAAAATATTTAGACAATGGAGTGTAAAATTGTGTGCAAAGTTACCAGCAGAGCAATAAGAAAATATTTAGACAGTGGAGTGTAAAATTGTGTGCAAAGTTACCAGCAAAGCAATAGTCCAAATATTTAGACAGTTGAGTGTAAAATTGTGTGCAAAGTTACCAGCAAAGCAATAGTCAAAATATTTAGACAGTTGAGTGTAAAATTGTGTGCAAAGTTACCAGCAAAGCAAAAGTCAAAATATTTAGACAGGGAAGTGTAAAATTGTGTGCAAAGTTACCAGCAGAGCAATAGTCCAAATATTTAGACAGTTGAGTGTAAAATTGTGTGCAGAGTTACCAGCAAAGCAATAGTCAAAATATTTAGACAGGGAAGTGTAAAATTGTGTGCAAAGTTACCAGCAGAGCAATAGTCAAAATATTTAGACAGTGGAATGTAAATTTGTGTGCAAAGTTACAAGCAGAGCAATAGTCAAAATATTTAGACAGGGAAGTGTAAAATTGTGTGCAAAGTTACCAGCAGAGCAATAGTCCAAATATTTAGACAGTTGAGTGTAAAATTGTGTGCAAAGTTACCAGCAAAGCAATAGTAAAAATATTTAGACAGGGAAGTGTAAAATTGTGTGCAAAGTTACCAGCAGAGCAATAGTCAAAATATTTAGACAGTGGAATGTAAATTTGTGTGCAAAGTTACAAGCAGAGCAATAGTCAAAATATTTAGACAGGGAAGTGTAAAATTGTGTGCAAAGTTACCAGCAGAGCAATAGTCCAAATATTTAGACAGTTGAGTGTAAAATTGTGTGCAAAGTTACCAGCAAAGCAATAGTCCAAATATTTAGACAGTTGAGTGTAAAATTGTGTGCAAAGTTACCAGCAAAGCAATGGTGAAAATATTTGTACAGTGGAGTGTAAAATTGTGTGCAATGTTACCAGCAAAGCAATAGTCCAAATATTTAGACAGTTGAGTGTAAAATTGTGTGCAAAGTTACCAGCAGAGCAATAGTCAAAATATTTAGACAGTGGAATGTAAATTTGTGTGCAAAGTTACAAGCAGAGCAAAAGTCAAAATATTTAGACTGTGTAAAATTGTGTGCAAAGTTACCTGCAGAGCAATACTCAAAATATTGAGACAGTCGAATTTAAAATTATGTGCAAAGTTACCAGCAAAGCAATAGTCCAAATATTTAAACAGTGGATTGTAAAATTGTGTGCAAAGTTACCAGCAGAGCAATAGTCTAAATCTTTAGACAGTGGAGTCTAAACTTGTGTGCAAAGTTACCAGCAAAGCAATAGTCCAAATATTTATACAGTGGAATGTAAAATTGTGTGCAAAGTTACCAGCAAAGCAATAGTAAAAATATTTAGACAGGGAAGTGTAAAATTGTGTGCAAAGTTACCAGCA